>CM077299.1:40770413-41054005 GCA_039654925.1 Anguilla pacifica
CACACAGACACAAACACACACAGACACAGACACACAGACAGACACACACACACACACACACACACACACACACAAACACAGACACACAGACACATAGACACACAGACACACAGACACACAGACACACACACGGCGTGTGATTAACATGTGAATGCAGGCCAGGGTGATTAGCGTCTCAGAGCACAGGGGGCGCTGGCTCACCTCGCTGCAGACGGGGGTGATCTGGCTGGCAGCCGTCTGCGCAGACTCCTCCAGGCAGGGGAACTGGCCCTCGTAGTACAGCTGCAGCTGCTGCAGCGCGCGGGAGCCGTAGCCCATCTGCAACGCAGACGCAGGCGTGCCGTCAAACACACGGGCCCGCCCTGACCAAACAAACGCCCAAACAGAACGCCCGAGGTGCGGCAGGTCCTGTGCGCGGGTGTGCAGAGGTATGGGGGTGTGGGTGTGTGGGGGTGAGGAGGTAAGGGTGAGTGGGGGAGCAGGAGTGTGCGGGGGGGGACTCACCCCCTGATAATCGGGGTTCACGGCGATGCGGACCACCCTCCCTCCAGAGAGGCTGCCGAAATCGGGGTCCTGGAACTGTGGGGAGAACACAAGCTGACTGACCGACACAGCAAGCAGCATGTCACATGGGACAGGGAGCCCCAAAAACATCACACTGGACAGGGAGCCCCAAAAACATTACACTGGACAGGGAGCCCCAAAAACGAGACGCTGGACAGGGAGCCCCAGAAACGCCATGGGCCACACAGGTGATAAATTGATGGGACTGTGCCGTACCTCTTCTGTAATGGGACATGCTGTAACTGTTCCGAAATGGGACTGCGCCTTACCTGTTCCGAAACGGTCCAGGGGATGAGGTCCCCAGAGGCCTTCTTCCCCCGGGACAGGCTGTTCATGATGGACTGGCGAGAAATCTCCCCCTCCAGGCACACCTGGGGTGGGCGGGAGGGACGGAGGGAGACAGGTGAGATCCAACCCCCGGTCCGCTAACACCCCCCCCCCCCCCCCAAAAAATATGTGCCCCCTCATTACAGCAGTCAGCGGCAGCTGGCACTGTCACAGGACAGATGCTGAACCATGGGACCCATTCACACACTGGACTAGTGTGTTTAGAGCCCACACACAAACCCAGCTCTTATCTGTGTTCAGAACTCTAAGTGTTGAAGGAAGAGGTCACACCTGTACAACCGCCAGGACCTCAGGCAGTGAATTCTGGGTAGGCGGGACGGGGGGCAGCAGGCAGAAGAGGTGATGGGCGGGGGCGTCGGAGAGCATCTGGAGATCGTTGGGGGAGTTCTAAAACCCGGAGAGAGAAAATTCAGCGAAAACATCCACATCCATCCTTATTTATTCCGTATTTAGATGCCAGTGTTTGTTCTATTTTAATACTCATTTGGAAGCATAACACTAAAAACCTGAGTGGTGTAAATGCTGTCTTTGAGATGCTGGTGTACGGCAGTATACAGGTGCCATTTGTGCTTATCATTCACCCTTTACCCTTAGCCTAACAAAATTCCGGTTAAAACTTGGTGGAACCAATCAGATTGCAGGAAACGGAAAGCCACGCCCCACCACGGGAGCACTCACCTTGTAGTGCGAGGCCACGTACAGGGCCATGAGCCGCTGCAGGAAGGTCTCGGAGGCCTTGTGGTAGCAGAACAGCGTGTCCCTGTTCACATAGTATCTACACCAGGGGGCGCTAAGGGACACAACGGGCAGCTCAGATGGAACATGTCAGTCACAGGATGACTACTATACACTTTAGAGACACAGAGCACAAACATATACGTCTCAAAACGAGGAGGAGGTGAGGAAGAAGAGGAGAAGGAGGAGGTGGAAGAAGAGGAGGGTGAGGAGGAAGAGGATGAGGAAGAGGCAGATGAGGAGGAGGAGGAGGAGGAAGAGGAAGATGAGGAAGAGGAGGAGGAAGAGGCAGATGAGGAGGAGGAGGAGGAAGAGGCAGATGAGGAGGAGGAGGAGGAGGAGGAGGAGGAGGAGGAGGAGGAGGCGGGATATAGCACCCCGCGCAGCAGGAGGATACAGGTCGCAGGTCTGGGGGAGGGGGCAGCCGGAGATGATTCGGGGGACGCTGAGGCAGTCCAGGCAGAGCAGGTCGTTCAGCCACTTCTCCACGGCGTCGCCGGGGGCGTATCGGATCGACTCGTGGAGGGAGACCTCGTGGAGCGTGCGGGCTGTGGAGGAGAGGGGCAGTCAGAGCGCCACACAGTGGCTGGACACAGATACTGCAGCCGCTAGGTACCACCACAAAATACAGCTTTAACTAACACACAGATACTGTGGTTGCTAGATAACATAACACACACATTCACACACACCAAATACAGTTCAAACACACAGCCACTGCTAGATTACATAACACACAGACTCACACACACACACACTCACACCAAATACAGCTCAAACGCACAGCCACTGCAGCTACTAGATTACATAACACACACACACACACGCACACAAACACACTCACACCAAACACAGCGCTAACACACAGCCACTGCTGGATAACATAGCACACAATGTTAGGGCGGTGGGTGACTCGGGGGCGGTGCTGGGTACCTGCTGCCAGCCGGGCGGAGGTGGAGGTCTTGTTTTCGGCAGAGAGGCTCTGCTGGCTGTCTGTGCTCTGCTGCCGGAGCTGCTGGATCAGTTTGAGGGAGAGAGAGCGACCCGTCCCCTCGTACCTGTGGGGGTACAGGAGCACCCGTCAGCCAGGCTGTCAATCACACCGAGGGGCTGTCAGTCACACTGAGAGGCCTGTCAGTCACACTGAGAGGCCTGTCAGTCACACCGAGGGGCTGTCAGTCACACTGAGAGGCCTGTCAGTCACACCGAGGGGCCTGTCAATCACACTAAGAGGCCTGTGAGGGACCCATCAGTCACACTGAGAGGCCTGTCAGTCACACTGAGGGGCCGGTCAATCACGCTCCCAGCCCGTCAGTCACACCGAGGTCCCTGCCAGTCAGGAGGCCCCATCGCCCGCGCTGGGCGGGGCAGGGCGTGGCTCACTGACCCGTTGATGGTGGAGGACATGAACACCAGGTACGGTCCCAGCAGCCTCTTCACCAGCGGCAGGGGGATGGCCGCCGCCTCGTCGATGGCCAGCAGCTCCGCCTGCCCCAGCTTCACCGCGTCCGCCGGGTGGATGTACTGGGGGGTCAAAGGTCACAGTTAGGCCATAGGCCCCCTGCTGGAGTCCACACTGGTATTCTAACCCTCCACTGTCATGTGCACATCAACAATCATAAAGAAAATTCCAACAACAACAACATTCATAGTTACTGAAGTTATTACCACACCATCATAACATAAGACACCAATAATGATTCTCCTAGTGCCCAATATGTGCTAATAATAATGATAATTTGTCAGTGTAGCACATTCTATGCAAAGCCTTGTAGCCAAAGAGCTTCAGAGGTGAACCTCAGACTGAGGAAACAGAAGCCCACACTGGAGCACGAGGCTGACATACAAAGACCATGGAAACAGCATTCTGTCGCCATGGAAACAGCAGAGGGCGGAGCCTGCGCGTTACCTGGATGGTCTGCCGATGCTCTTTGAAGATGTTCACTCTCACCACGGCCTTGTTAAACTCGGGGTTCAGCGACTGGATGATCTCATAGTCCAGATGCTCCTGTGTACAGAACACCACACATCCAGCTTGTCCACAGAGAAACTTATGAGTACTATTTAACAACGATGTGTGTGTCAATACGTGAATAGAAACCCCAAACCCATTTTTTCGCCAATGGAAAACTGTACAGAAAATTTCTACGGACATAAAAATACATTCATGTGATGAGTGATTACATACACACATGCACATACACAGGCACAGGCACACGAGCATGCACAGACAGGCAGGCTACCTGGTACTGAAGGGCATCGAAACCCTTGAAAATGAACTCAAACAGGGTGTGCAGATTGTCGGGACTTGGTGACGTCACAAAGATATTAGAGTATCTGAGGAAGTGAGGAGAAATGTGTTACAGCACTCACATTCAAATCAATTTGACACTTTTCATTAACATAAACTGTATCTATGAATGTATGATATCCAAAAATTTCTTCCAGGCATAATAGCCAGGACTATGTTTACATGATAAAGTCGGGAAAACTAGTGTTTTACCATGACAACATTTTCTAGGATTTTCTGAAATACATCTTCATGACACACAGGAAGGGAGAAGGGGAGGAGCTTACCCGAACGCCACAGCCCCAGCGATAGCCAATCCCAGGGCAGCGGACTTGCCCCGCCCACGGGCGGCAGTGAGAGCCACGGTACTCCGCAGGGTCTTCTCCGAAATGGCCTCGATGAACTTGAGCACCGCCTTGGCCTGGAGCACGGACGGGGGGGCAAAGGGCAAAGCAGTCAGCTCAGCCGGGAGACCGAGCGGCCATAACACGCGTGTAATGGGCGTGTAACGGGTGTGTAACAGGTCTAAGAGTGCTGCCGCTGTAACCAGTGTGTAAAGGGTGCGTAACGGGCGTGTAAAATGTGTTTAATAGGAGTGTAAGTGCTGCTGCTGTAAAAGGTATAAGGAACAGTGGACATGGTGTAGCTGTAACAGGTATAAGGAACAGTGGACATGGTGTAGCTGCAGCAGGTACAGGAACAGTGGACGTGGTGTAGCTGTAGCAGGTATAGGAACAGTGGACATTCTATAGCTGTAACAGGTAGAGGACCAGTGGACGTGTTGTAGATGTAACAGGTAGAGGAACAGTGGACGTGTAGTAGTTGGAGCAGGTACAGGAACAGTGGACATTCTATAGCTGTAACAGGTAGAGGAACAGTGGACGTAGTGTAGCTGTAGCAGGTATAGGAACAGTGGGTGTGCTGTAGGTGTAACAGGTGTAGAAACACTGTGCTGTAGATTTAGCAGGTACAGGAGGGTTGCTGACCTGGTCCAGAGTCTTGCAGCTGTCCACCAGGACCCCGACCGGCTGCGTGTCCTGCAAAGACTCCTTCAGTTCCTTCAGCTCCAGTTCCCGTGGAGACAGCCCGTCCTCCTGATACCACAGAGCAAGACAAGCCTGCACTGAGGGCGCTTCACACAGGAAACCAGCTCGCCGCGTGGTCCTAACACGGGTAGGTCTGCCACACTCTATTCCCCCCGCACACAGCTGTACGTTTTGGTCACTACCGCGTTCAATGAAGATTGTCAGGAATATTCGCAGGAGCATTTCCACATATTCCCGGAGTATAAAGAGGCACACTTCTGTGAGTATGAATATGACCCAGGCCTGGCATTACCATACCGTTTCACTTATCTTGCTCTTTTAACCCAGGAACAGTTATACAGAGAATCACAGCACAACCATTCCATGGCTCCTCGTGGGACAGAGGGCCTATCTTTGTATTGGGCAGTGCCTAGCTCTGATTTGGACGGGGCCTACCTGTGTATTTGGCAAGGCCTAACTGGGATTTGGACAAGGCTTACCTGGGTCTTGGGCGGGACTGGTTTGATGTTGGCAATGTGGCTGGAGACGGGCAGGACGTTGAGCTGGTCGTCAATGACAACGCAGGTTTTGCAGGAGGAGAGAGATAGAATGAACCTGGCGAGCACACACAGAATGTTGTCAAGGAAACAACCAAAATCCTCTCGGATCTAAACATCTCCCAGATCGACCCATTCTCTAACTAACGGGGGCCTTCATAACATTTCCTACAAAGCACCACAGATTGTCACTCTGCAACCCCCCAGCTGAGCTGCGCACTCTGCAACCCCCCAGCTGAGCTGCGCAGACACTCTGCAGCCCCCCAGCTGAGCTGCGCAGTTGCACTTCATGAGCTTCTGGGTGTGCCAGACCAGACTCATTAAGACTCATTAAGACTCAGAAGTCACATTAAGCCCCTCCTCCACTGATGGTCCGACAGCCAATAACACGCTGACCTGCAGGGCTGCCAACAGCTGTGGCCGCCCGCACCATGAGGACTCGATACCGGACCTGGGGGGTGCGTCACACGCAAAACCCAACACTGCAGCTGGGCAAGCCACCTGGCAGCCTTCAGAAACAAGGCACTTAACGCCATCCTCAGCTTCTCCGTTCATAGCAATCTGGGAAAAAAACCCACCTCTCATTGAATCTCCCGACAACATCCTGGTGCGCTTCTGTCCGATAGCGAGAGTGGACATCCTGAGAAAACACAGGTGTGATTCAGACAGGGAAAAGCAATCATCCTAAAACTCTGAAATATGCCAAATGCACCACTGTGCTGCTGATGCCAGTCAACGGACCATACCATTGTCATTGTGTACAGCTGCTTCAGTGAGTTCATGGTCCTCAGTAAAATGACCACAATTCCCCCTCCTTCTACAGTCTCAATGGTACGTGCCAGTAGATTGGGAGTCAGGGCTTCAAAGTCCTTTAGGAAGATTGAAGACAGGAAAACAATCGTAGTTCAAACCACCCAGAAAAGCACACCTTCAAAAGCTCAGTTGTGTAGCGCACGAATAAGTGAATCACCTGCAGGATGCACATGCCGTAGGTGTTTCCCAGGATTTTGTGAGTCTCGTTGTAGTAGCAGTAGCGGATGTTGGTCGCGGCGATGAACAGCTCAAATGGGTCATCCTGCTTCAGGTTAAGGGTACCCGTTTTAATCTTTTTCTGGAGCTGCCGCATCCGCTTCTTGCGGTGACTTTTAACCATTTTTGGGGGAAGAGAAGAAAATATCGAACGTCAGTGACGCTCACCCCTGCCTATGGCAAGGCCTATCCAAAAAACGCAAGATAACGCACGTGCAAACGGTGACCATACGCCTAATGCACTTCGCACGAGCGACAACACTACTGAAGTTCACCTGCTAAAGCCCAGCTCCTTCTTGTAGCACCACAAGACCGACGGTCGTGCTCTGACGGTGGCTTTGGAGAGCATGTGATGCAGAATGACGACCTGAAGCGCAGAAGAATGGCGAGACGGTTATGAATGTACGCGAGCACTGCGCAACAAGACCTTAAAAAATTTCTACGATTTTACCAAGCGAAGAATACGCCATGGCTTCACCTGATCTCTGCCATGATCGCCGACTACAACGAATAAGGTCCGGTGGTGTTCCGCCACACCATTCTCGATCTGGACGCGGATCCGATTGTCCACCTTCTTCCGAAATGCTGACATTGTCGCGACTGGAGAGCTGCCGGCAATTGGAGACACGACACAAGCATTAACGGAGGGCGGTTAGACCTGTAACAAACCCAACAAGCAAGCCAGCTCCCCACCTTGTGTACTAAAATAAAACGCTGTGCACGAAACGGCACGAATGCGTGGGTGATAAGACAGGAGAAAAGCTGTCTTGTCTAAACTACAGGCTAAAACACAAGCTGGCAAGTAATATGCATCATTTAGACATCAAGTCAACTGCGTCATATCAGCTCGCTACAAACGCCAATTTCTGCATGCAGCATTAACCAACACGCACTATCGTGTACTTCTTCAGACGTACCTCACTTTGCCATCCACTAAATACGGTGACGTTAAAGAAAATCTTTAAGTGAAGTAGATTTAAGACCCAGTTCAAAAATTACAACATAATCATCCAGCTCTTTACCAGACTCACGTGGAGCAACATTACTTTTAGGACCCAACACGATAAAGGACCCGTAAGGTCCTACGCAGCTGTCCGTAGCGATTGCCTGACAGAAAACAAGACGAAGCTGGTCACCGCGAGGTACTCTCTATGCTGAGACGCGAACTGAAACGGAAACAGCCCTAGCGAAGGGTATTCTATAGCACTGTAAATAATTAGCAAATTATCTTGTTGTCGATATACGCCGTAGACATTCTACTACACACAGGCCTACATTCAAAATATCTAGGGTAGCTGTTAATGGGGCGATTTTGAATTTGCATTTACGTAATTTTTCTTCCTGAAACACAATTCCAAATTTGCATGACAAATACAAATTAAACAAAGGTAAAAGGTCGACCAAAATAATTACTAAATAATTGAAGTTATTATAAGTCTGGGTCGTGAAATGTGAACACGCGTCTGCCACAGAATGTGTTTTTAAAGGCAGCACTCGTTTTTGTTTTCTGGTTTAACAGCTGTGTTCCAATTTATGCAGTTCTTTTTATGTTATAATGTAAGTTGCTTGACTATTTTTTGTGTTGGGACATTGCTGTCGTAAGGCTACTTCTGGTTAGCGGAAATGAGCGGGTGGTACGGTGTTTAGGTATTGGTTGGCATCACAGAACTGGTTGGCATTTGTGATGAGGTGCCAGGAATGATCGGAGTCAGAGCACCCAAAAGCTTGCGAGTAGTGGCGCTATTTCAGCCGGATAAATTTTGCATTTCGATTTATGTCTCAAAACACAAGATTATTATACAAAACATATTTATTGTTCTTTACACCACAAGATGGAGAGATTAGGAATTCCAAATAAGACCAGTTCGAACAGCAATCAAGGAGAAGTGACCGTTGTCCAGACCAAGACGTGACATAATTTGTCCGTAAAATGTAGATTATGAAGCAGGTCACACTGGATCACAAAGATAACCCTGTGCAGTTTGTTAATAAAGATAACACGTACATGTAATCTGACATTACTTTGTGCTAGTAGATGGAGGAATTAGTACATCCAAGTTATTATTTCTCATACTATCTTCACATTTCATCGCTGCAAAACCCCTGGGTACTTTTGTCTAATGACACAATCTGTTTACTTTAAGCATACAGTCTTCAGTCTCCAAAGGCCCATGAAAAACATTGAATAGTTGTTGTACAACACAGTTCTATCAAGTGTCCTTCAATAAAAAAATGTTTAACTGAATATTTTTTCCATCCGTAATAATGAATGAGAGGGGGGAATACAGTTAATCCACACAAACAAAACAAAACAACCGTGTTTTGGTGGGGAGGGGAGACATGTGATTGTCCCAAACTATGGCTATATTTATAATAATTAAAATGTAAACAGACACACTCCTGTGAATCAGCCTGTGTCGAAAGCAGATGACAACAATGCTCAAAACGGGTAAAAATAATCTAATCCGAGATTAGGACCATATGCATACCAGATACTCAACCCTGCCCCACAGGAACACCCATCCGTACAGATTTACAAGTCAAACTGCAGACTCGGGAGCTTTGGATAGATGCCAGTTCGCATCGAGATGATTCTTTCAATCAAGAGGAAGACGGGACTGACACACACACCTGCACGTCACAGGACCAAGGCTGAGAAAACGTGACAATAATTTTTTCTTTCCTTCCAGAAAAGAGAGTGTACAGAATGTTGTAAGGCAGTAGTCTCAAAACCCGTTGCCGTGGAGGGGCCGTGTGTATGCAGGTCTTCATTCCAACCAATGAATGCTGCCTGAATTGAGTCCAATTACTCATTCAGCCATATGCATTTAACTGCATTGAAGCACAGAATATAAGCAAGTTTTTATTTAGACAATGCGGGTCACCATAGACGTCGGGTCACCACTATGTGCAAACCTGCATCCCTAATTCAGCAAATAATTAATTATATAATCAAGATCTGAGGCTGGAATAAAAAACCAGTATACACACAGCCCTCCATGGTACTGAGTTTGAGACCACTGTTGTGAGGAGTTCTTCCAACCTGACTCATCGGCATTTTAACTCCACTGAAGTACGAATGCCGGAGGCCGGGGGGGGGGGGGGGGGGGGGGGGGACAAACCGCTTGAGTCTGTTGGAAAAACGAAAACTAAATGCGGGTTTTACTAAAAAGAGAAAAACGTAGGCCACCACGTGGGTTCTCCGTGCTAAGACTACAGTTAGCCGCTAAAGGCTGCAGTCGTCGTGGGGAAACTGCGGATACTCAGGGACTGAAGCAGCACATCAGTTTGACTTCTTGAACTGCTAAATGTGCAAAGCGTAAGTAATTTTTTTCCCCCCAATAGAGGAATATTTGTCGAGATTCATTTCCCTTAGGAATGCTCAGATTCCAGTCTCATGCAGTCTCTGAGCCACAAGCGCTTTCAGAAAGCAGTCTGCGTCAGGCATTAAACCACAATTTCCACGTTCGAGTCAGGCATTAAACCACAATTTCCGCGTTCGAGTCACGCATTAAACCGCACTTTCCGCTTCACCACAGAAGCACAGACACAGTGAACAGTTCTACGGTTCGTTCCAACGTCTGCTCACTGTGAGTAAGTCCAGTTTGGGGGCAGTGGTCCACGATGGCGTCCTCCAGCGCGTCGCCAAGCGGCAGAGGGTTCCAAGGGAGAGGCGGGGCCCAAGATCGCACGCTTGGATTGGCCACAGGCGAGACGGCGCTCAGACCTCCTCCCGGTATAGCTGACGATAGCTAGCATCGCGCCGCGCTTCGGCCATTAGCAAAGGCACAGGAGTCACCCGCTGCCAGGTCTGTGTTCTTTAAGGCTACAAACAGCAAAGGATGATGGGAAAGCTTTGGGCTGGAAAAACAGACACCTGGGGTGGGGGGGTGGGGGGTTATGGCTTCACAGACTTCAAGCTTTTGCCCCCTTCATGCAGTTCACCATGTCCTTTTTTTGGGGGGGGGGGGATTTGGAGTGCACCTACACATTGGAATAAGGAGAACTATCAGGGCTTCAGTACAGAGGCCAATACTGGATAGGCTGTAGGTGGTGGGGGGAGTTCTTGGGTGCAAGGGGTGGGAGGTAGGAGGCAAAGGGGGAGGGGGAGGGGGAGGTGGGGGGTTACGGAGATTTTGGGGGTTAGTTGGCCTGCTGTGCTGTCATATGGGACATCCCCCTGCTGGACCTGAATGGACCCCCTCGACCTGTAACCCAAAGAGAAAGAGAGCGAGAGTTAGCTCACAGTCAGTTAGCGTCTCTGGGAACACACTGCAGAAGCAACAGCATGATGACATCACTGACGCTTAGTCCTTATAAAGTAAGTGGGGCTTCACAGCCTGGTCAGACCCCATCATTTCACCCTAGACTAATTATACTGCAACCACATACAGAATAGTCCAGGTTAATATTCACTTCTGAGGGAAAAAAAACTGCCAAAAACACCTCTATAGACGGGCCTCCCAACAAGCAATATGACAGTTTTGACAGATCCAACCGAGGCTGTGCTACAGAAATCCCTCTGGAAGAGGGATTCCAGGACGGCAGGGTGTCTGTCTCACTCATCAGCGCCCCCTCTGGTTCGGTGGAGATCTGCAGTGTACACAGTCCTCTGGTTCAAACTGTCGCTTTTTCCAAAGTTTAAGCTTCAACTGATTATTAATTCAGAGCCAACAGCCAAGATGGTTTCAAGAAAAATATGTCCAAGTGCAGCTTTGGAGTTCTACAGGCTTTGTGAAGGAAACCCAGGTCTTGGATTTTGGGCAATAGGCCTTTGTTAAGCTGGGACCGAACATTAGGAATGAGTTGGGCGGGGGGGGGGGGGGGGGTCATTTACAGGTCAAGTGCAGCTTCATTTATGAAAAAGATTGCAATATATACAGAGATTTAAAATGTTTGCAAGAGAAAATGCTTATAAAAACAAGCTTATTCACTGACTGTTGCCACACAAAATTGAAGCTTTATATTTTCAACAAAAAAAAAAAAAAAAAAAAAAAAAGGAGTACCCTGGTTTGGCCATAATAGTCATGGGTTTGATGGACTAAAAATGCTTTTCATTTTGTGTGTGAAGATGGCTACAGGATAGGCTACTACTGTAGGAATATCCACACAAGAGTCAACAACAAAACCCACAAGAAATTGGAACACCTGCCAGAGCAATCATTAACCAAAGTGAATATGAAAAATGAATAAAATAAAAAAATTTGCCCACACCCACTCTTTACAAAACAGCCAATACCCTGGAGACACAACCCACATCTGAAACCCGGCCTTTCCATCTCTTCATTTTTCCCGCACCATGACAGAAGGGAAAATGACACGGATGAGCTCATGGTAAAAAAAAAAAAAAAGTACATCAGTATTAAATCTGAAACAGTATTACGCTGTTTAAAAAAAAAAAAAAAAAAAAAAAAAAAAAAAAAAAACCTACAGCATCAAGTCTACATACGCTGGACTTTTTAAAAGTTTATTTATTTATTCTTAACTGAATTAATTTCCTGAAATGAACCCAAACTGCGAGCAGAGGCCAAAGGGCTGGAGGGTTCAGAGATGTTCTGGGGAAATGGGGCAGAAGGGGAATAAGGTCGTAAATAACGGCGTTTCACCCGGTGGGGGGGGGGGGGGGGGGTGGGGGGGTCGGGCTGGCTGGAGATCGGTTGCGCAAGCGATCCAAGCACACAGAGCTGAAATATTGCAGTTTTAGATGTGAAGTGAGAATAAGCAAAGTTTATAAGGACCCATCCTTTCCCCTTCTGAAACGCGCGGACAACCAATCCAGACTTGGGTTAAATGCACACACGACTCATTTCCACTCTCTAGATGCTGGTTAAACAGGGGTTCATAAAACCCCTGCCACTCCTTGGCAGAAGTGCTGAAACAGTCACGGGTTTTGTTCTTAATAATCGAGACGGCAGTTTCTTTTAAAACAGTCAGTGATCTGCAGGAGTTCTGCTGGAGCCCAAAGAGCTGAGGCAGTTTCTGAAGCATTTGACCGATGTCTGGAGCAAACCAACGCAACCCAAATGAGAGTTCCCTTGGGCGGTGGTGGGGGGTTTTGTGTAAGGGGGGGGGGGTGTACCCCCTCTTTAGGAGCATCTTGGTAAGGTGCAGGCCAGAGTAACTGAAGAGGACAGGGAGAAAAGCAGACCCCTCGCCCCCCGCCCATGAAGAAGCAGGCCCCAGGCTGCACTGCAAGCATTAGCACACACGGGGAAACACAGAGGGACAGAGCACAGGGACAAAAAGAAACTAGCAGCAGACAGCAGTTAATGCAACATCTTTATTGAAACTTTCTCTCAAGAAGCAACATCAATTTACAAACTGAGGAACTGGGAGCTCTATTAAAGTTACAAAACAAAAAAAAAAAAAAAAAGGAAAAATGCGTTTAGAACCGAAATGGGAAGTGGCGGTTTAAAATAAAAAATAAAAAACGGAAGGGGGTGGGGCAATAAAAAAAATTAAAAAAAAACTTAAAAAAACAAAATATATATATGTATATGTACACACATATATATTTTCTCCCAGTAATTGGACCAGCAGTGGCAGGCTTTTTTTTGCGTTTTATTTTATACAAAAAAATAAATTAATGAAAATCTTTTCAAGTTTACAGGAATATTTATTCGTTTCAAACACAGTCTTGCTTAAAATCTTGGAACGCTGATGCCTTCAGCTTGGCCTTCTCAGACTCATTAAAACACTTAAGATTCTGTTAAATATATCCTCGTCAAAGCAGGACACAGTTTGATCAGAGAGGCAGGGAAGATACCACTGATGGGGGGGGGGCGCAGAAAAAAAAGAGGGGGGGGCAGGGGCGGGGCAAAAGCGGTGTGAATTTGTGAATGTTCAATGTGGCGGAAGCCTGCGCCTCGTTTAGGATCGGATCACAGGAGCATTACCTCGAGAGCAACCTCGAGGGCCCTGACCCGGCCCAGATCCACGCTTATAGCTGGGCTGGTACCCCTCCTGCGGAGACAGAATGGACATGAGCCTCAGCGCTGCTGACAGAACACGCGCACGCACGCGCGCACGCACGCACACACACACACACACACGCACGCGCACGCGCACACACACGTTATAGACATGCTACAGAAACATTAGCACCACTGACAGAACGCGCATGCACACACACACACACACACACACACACACACACACACACACACACACACAGGCTTGAACAGTGTCAGGAGGGGGCTGGAGTGGGTGTAAACCCTCAGCTCATTGGTTAATGCTTGAGAGGTGGGTGTAACCCTGAGCTCATTGGTTGAGTGAGGCGTGGGTGTAACCCTCAGCTCATTGGTTGATGAGCCAGGCTCAGCGTAACCCTGAGCTCATTGGTTGATGAGCCAGGCTGAGCTCACCCTCTGGTAGCCGTTGTTGGAGTAGTCCCTGGGGGAGCTGAACTGGGGCTGGCCGTACGTGCTGCTGGCCGTGTTGGAGAAGGGAGGCCGGTAGCAGTCATATCCGCCTGGAAAACAGACCCCCCCCCCCCACGGTTAGAGCCCCCACCTCCTGGCCTGTGTACATGTCTCATATCGCTCGGCTCCCAACACACTCCAGGAGAAGCCTTCACACAAAGCCTCTTAGCAACCAAACCACAGAAATTTCAGTTTTACTCTTCTGCTATCTAAGGGACTGAACATTCAGCCCAGGTCTCCCACAGATCCTGTTCTTCTGTGGAGACTGCTGATCTTTAACACATTCATAAATATAATAAAAAGCCCACAGATCCAGCAATCCCAGACTCCCTGGGTAAATGGAGGACTGGCGCTTCTGCAGGTTCAACTCCAGGCCAAACTCCAGGACGTTAACCCTTTAAACTAACCCTTGAAACATCAGCGTGGGTTCTCTGGTACCCCCTGGGAGGAGGCGGGGGGGGAGACGAGGGGGTGATTGGGGGGGGGGGGGGGGGGGGGGGGTAGGCGCACCTCTGAAGCCGTTGGCGGGGCCCCGGTAGCCGTTGAGGACGCCGCGGGAGTTCCGGGGGCCCCCTCGGGACATGGCCCTGTTGCTGTAGAAGGACTGTCCCGGCCGGCCGAACCCCGCACCCTGCTGCTGAGCCTGCTGGGACAGGGCCTGGGGCCCCCCCGCGCTGGGGAGGGACTGGTCTGGGCTGTGGAAGGCACCAACAACTGGGGGGGGGGGGGGACAAGAGGGAAGAGAGAGGCAGAGGTTAGACACCCCCCATCCCAAACATATGCAGTCTTTTAGTAGTCAGAGAGGACGTCCATTTTAGGGTCTCTAATGCTTTTTCAGTGTCACTCAGACACATCATTAGGTCTCAGAGGAATGAGAGTTTCTCCACACTGGCTGCCAGGTCATGTCTAGTCTTAATTTGATGGCAGCTGAACACAAACACATTCTGCAAGAACACGGCCCAGCTTAAACTGCAGGCTTCCTCTGCGTTCTCAGGGATCGACTCCCATTAGAAACAAACACAGACAGGCTTCCGCTTTGGGCCTAGATCAGAATGTATACCCTGGTGTTCAACATCACACAGGCCCAGGGCTCGCTCCAATCACAGCACGAGGAAGCAGAAACAGGGCAACAGCCGCAGCTGTCAGTCAGCCTGACCCCGCCCCCGGCCCCGCCCCCGCCCCCCTGCTCACCGGACTGCAGCTGGTCGGGCTGAATTTCGGGGGGGTCCACGGCGTGCTGTGCCTGAGCGCTGAAGCCCTGAGCGTACCCGCCCTGGTACTGCCCCGGCTGCTTCAGGGGGTCCGCCTCATCCGCGGGGGGGACCGGGGCGTTCAGGTTAAAAACCTGGGGGGGAGGGACAGGGTCACACTCAGACACAGCGATCATCTCAGACATACGAAACAAAGAAACACAGGGCTGCAAATCTACTCTTCAGTACTGAACTGTGTGACCAGCAGACACCCCACAGAAACACCCACATGAATCAATCGCCCAAAACGTATTACCCCTGAACACTGAAGCTGTCACACCCTCCCCTGCAGTTAAAAAGAGCAGACGAGCTGTTCCCCAGTCACTTCCTGCGCAGACAGGAAGAGGAAGTGGAAGAGGCGGGCACTGCTGCGGTACCGTCTGCATGGACTGGAAGGGCGCGGCGTTGACGTTGATGCCGCCGCTGTGGAGGGGTTTGGAGACGGGCTGGTACGCCTGGGTCTGCGCGGCGGAGGGCAGGGGCGAGGGGGCGGGGGGCTGGTCCGCCGACAGCGCCATGGAGGCCTGGGGGGGGTGGGGGGCGCGGGTTACCCACACTGACACCGTTACACACCGGAAACTCACTATCACACACATTCTCACACACACTCTTACACAGACACACACACTCCCTCACACAGACACTCACACAGCCCCAACTGTTGCATCCTGGGTACGGAAGACGGACGGACAGACAGACAGCACGCTGACCTGAATGGGGTCGATGGGGTCTGTCTGTGGTCGGGGGTCTGTGGCGTGGGGGGGCTGATAAAGGGGGGCTACTGTAGAGAAAGCTTCGGGTGTGGAGGAGACCATGGGGACCTGGAGAGAAGGAGAGAGACAGTGAGCATTTGGAGAATGTTCCGGATTTCAGCAGCACATCCACACTAGCGCTATGAAAGGCCACCGCACCTGCGTCGTCTCGGTCTGGACGGGCACGGCACCGGGCTGCGTCAGCCGGGACTCCGGGTGAACTGGACCAGAACCAGAACCAGAACATTTCAGCGTGAGAGCAAGCGGAGACCCGGCGCTTTATACAGCACACAGAACGGGCCGCAGCCAGAACGAAACGCCCGGAGCAGGACTCACCTGGAGGGCACACCCTCTGCGGGAGCTCCATGCTCTGCCCCGCCTTCATTGGCTGCGCCGACACGATGGCCGGGTCCAGGACCTGTCCGTCAAACTCCAGCATGGAATCCTGAGGGATCAGAGGCAGGAAAGATTACACACACACTCGCAAGATACTCAACTCCTGTCCTGTCCTTCCTTCTCTATCCTGTCTGGGTCCTTCCACCCAGGGGGGGTACCGGTCAGTAGCAGGAGGCTTGGCTGTTACAGTGCAGAACATTCACTGCCCCAGTGCTGTACTTGGTACCACCGCTTAAAACTTTCAGAATAAGAGATTGCAATGTGGCAATTTGGCTTCAAGGACAGAGGCAGGACCTTTCAACGGTAAGAATATGGAGCAGAGCATCTTGTGAGCCAACAATCTTTGCCCGGTCAACAGTTGAATGCCTTCCATCAAGGTTGCTAACAGAGTTTAATACAGACTGATGTATTCACACATTAGTATGACACAGGAAATAACTAGCGTTTGTAAATAAATAAATTTAAGCTCACTACTTCCTGTGTGGGTTCCATGAAATATACATCAGAACTTTATTTCTAAATTATCTGTATAACTGTATAATAAATCATTAATATGGTCTAGAGCCCACAGGAACGTAGTGTTAAAATGTTGTGTTGCGGCAATTCTGCAGCAGTCCTGTCCAAACTGAGCTGCTTAGCCGTGCTTTGGCACCAATAAGAGGGCACGAGTCAGATCCACAGTGCACAGTATGTGCAGTGCGCGTGTGTATGTGTGTGTGTGTACGCATGCGGTGTGAGTGTGTATGGCGTGTGTGCGCACAGTGCGTATTGTGAGTGCATGGGGTGTGTGTGTGCACGCGTGTGTGTGTGTGTGTGTGTGTGTGTAGTGCAGTGCGTGCTGTGTGTGCATGCGCACGTGTGTGTGCATGCGTGTGGTGTGCGGTACACACCTGCATGAAGTTGTAAGGACCCTGCATCTGAGCCATCAGGTCCTGCACCGCCTGCTTCCTGACCACGGGGTCGGCAGGGGCCACAGGGCTCGCCGAATGCAGTGGGTGGGGCTCCGGGGCCACTGGGGGCAGGGCCGACTGCGTGGGTGGAGCCTGCTGCTGCTGGATGGCACTGACCATCTGAAAGAGGTGGGCGGAGCCAATTAACACTACCACAATGACAGCAGGCCCCGCGCTATTGGACCGTGAGATCCAATCACAATTGAAGCTGCTTTACAGGTGGAAAATGCATTTACCGGGATTGTGGGTAGCCAGGAGAAAGGCTTGTTATTTGGAATGAACCTTTTTCAAATATCATTTTAGCCTGGCATCTCGATTTCACAAGGTTAAAATCCCCACTTCTGTTTCTTAATGTTGGTGTAGATTTTAGCATAAAAAAATGTTATTTGCAGAGGCTACTGGGGCTCATCCTGTTTAGGCACTACTCCAGTGGAAATATGGGCCCCAATCCGCTATCAAATCCAGACCGTGCCAGTCGGCAAGGCGGCACTCGATTGGCTCTAGCACCTCTGAGAGACAGGTGGAGTTCAGTCAACTGGGATTATAGCGATAGGGGAGAGTTGTGATAATGAGCGCTGAAATACCCATTTGAGCAGCCAGAAATTAGGGAGAAGAAACACCTGCATGAATAGCACAGTCTGCCAGGCACATTAATCAATTCAGAGACGAGCAGTACCTCCGCTTCTGAGCTCCACTCGTCCCTCTGTTCCGTCTCGCTGCTGTAGGAAGCTTCTGGAATGAACTGTCTGTTTACAAACTGCCAAAAGAAGGAACACATCGGTCACCATGGCGACAGCCGGCGACCAGTTAAGAGAAACAGCAGGCCTGAGCGCCGCTGCCGTGGTTACCCCCAGGGGTCCGGGGCCGATCGTGCAGAACACTACAGCACCTGCCTGACCAATCAGAGCCCGCAAGCAGAATGCTACACCGCCTGCCCGTCCAATCAGAGCCTGTGCACAGGACACTACAGTGCCTGCCTGACCAATCAGAGCCTGTGCACAGGACACTACAGCGCCTGCCCGTCCAATCAGAGCCTGTGCACAGGACACTACAGTGCTTGCCTGTCCAATCAGAGCCTGTAAACAGCCCCGCTGAGCGCACGCTGGCATGCGACTCAAACAGCGTGCCAGAGATCAAATTCCGTGTCGTTAAAACTAAACCTCACCGGTCCTGCCTCGAGTGCCAGTGTCCATGTGGCATGAGAGCTTAAATCAACACCAGCACACCGGGCGTATCATCTTCAACAGCGTCCCCACAGACACCCTGTGTTGTACTAGCGACCTAGCCTCAAACACCCTCCTTATGTTCACCCGCGGCTACATGAGTTAGCCATGCTTGTCTGGTCCAACTTTATGGAGTGACTGATGAGGCTAACCCATCCAGACAGGTGCTGTGCAAATCGACCTCAACAGTCGGTCACTCCAGACAAATAATGGATAATGGTCAGGGAAATTCCAATTTGATAACCAATCAGATTTGAGGGATGTCGATTCCCCGCCTTTCTCGTAGAGAGGGCAGACAGGGGGGTAGCGGTAGGCAGAGAGGGCAGGCATGGAGGGGGGGGGTGTAGGCAGAGTGGGGGGGGATTCAGAGCGCGAGCGAATGGGACAGGAGCGCGACTCACCTCGGTGGACTCCACCTCGATCTGCTCCGTGTACTCTTCAGCAGCCTCAGCTTCTGCAGGGAGAGCACGTTTCAGCTACACCTGCCAGGCACAGCCAGCTGCACACACCCCAACTACAGTAAAACACCTAAACTAGACTAATTAACTTCAGTCACTGATTTAACATGTGCTCAGAGGGCTCAGAGACTGAAGCATGCTGCTGCTTTCTTTCCCTCCACTGTGCACTTTTATTTCTGTTACACTGCCATCTCACTCCCCATTTGATGTTTGTTACTTGATTGTCAATCGTCTTGTCAGGTACATGGTAAATGGACTGCATTTATATAGCGCTTTTATCCAAAGCGCTTTACAACTGATGCCTCTCGTTCACCCATTCACACACACACACACACACACACCAACAGTGAAATGTTGCCCTGCAAGGTACCAATCAAGTCATTGGGAGCAATTAGGGGTTAGGTGTCTTGCTCAGGGACGCTTCGACATGCTCAGGGCGGGGGATCGAACTGGCAACCCTCCGACTGCCAGTCAACAGTCTTGTCAGGTCCCTGCGTTTTACTGCAGGCCCCCCCCTTGTAAAAGGTTTCAATCTCGGTGGGGAATTCCTGGTTAAGCAAAAACGAGAAACTCCCCCTGAATGGTGGGTGTCTACGTAATAAGACTTCCAATCCACTTGGCTTTGGCACCACGCTGACACATTAAATCATTGTGTTCCAGCGCATGTGACAGCAGCTCCAAAAGGACCTGGCAGCAGGACAAAGTTAAATATAAAAATATATTGTAAACAGGTAGCCTCTTTCCAACTAGGCAATGCACCTCACGGGACATCTGGAAATGCACTGAACACATTTATTACCGATTATGTAAATATTACCATTGTGAAACCCTCTCGCAGATGATCTTTACCTGAACAGAAACGGTCCTTACAGTGTTCACCCTTGCATGGCCAGGAAATCTGATGAACACACTGACATCGACCTTTTGAAGGCTAAGTACACTTTCCTCATTGCTCAGAAGGCTATACTGGGGCTGCACTTCCATTTTCATTTATTTGGCAGCCCATTTCTCATTTCATTTCTCAATTTTTGTATCTGCCTTGTGTTAATTTCCTAATTTTACAACAGTAAATTTACTGTGTAATCTTGTGGCCTGTCGGTTTTATTTTGTTTTTATTCCTGTCCCCAAATGCGAAGCACCGTGCGTTGCATTTAACGTAAGAAACAAACAAACAAAGTTTATCATCAGGCCTATATGTTCAGCGTCACAAACAGCACGTACACATGTGCAGGTGTGAGGAAGTGGGGCTCAGGGCAGTGTTTGTATCCCTGTCGGGGCTTGTGATTCACTCCGAGTTGATTTTCACTGCTATTAACTGCCGGAGGGAAATGATTTCTGCACTACTAAATCAGCAGTGCTCAAAGACCATGGTAAGAGCTTTAAAGGGTCCTGTCGGTCCCTAAAGACAAATTTACTTTTTCAACGCTGTTCTTACAACCGTGGCTCGTTCAACAAGAACCTCACATTCATCTCTGCTGTGGGTGTGTGGAATTAAATCTTTGCTATCTGAGGTTAAATCAACAGCGCTGTTTGGAACTTGGCCATTGTTTGTGTGCGATTTCACTAGCTAATTTAAAAATAAACATGCTTCGTTTTCTTTTTTTTTTTTTTTTTTTAACTTGCTCTTTATGAATTTTCCATTTTCTCACTGCTCAGCCGCCTTTTAAAGTTTCCCTCCAAAATGGCTCAGCTGGAGGTTTTAGGTCTCGTTCATCCACTCTGAAAAATGTCCACACCAAAGAGCCCTGTGATCAGTGTGTAAACTGCAGTCCTCAAAAATAAGGACCAATAGCCAGACAGACAGACAGAGAGAGAGAGAGAGACAGAGAGAGATTAAAGTGCTCTGTTACCTGGCTGTGCAGGCCGCTCCTCTGCCTCAGGCGACTCTGCTGCTGCTGGCTGTTCCTCCTCCTCCTCTTCCTCACACAGTCCGTTCTGGTGCGCTCCGTCAGTGAGAGCTCTGTCGAAGTAGCCGCTGGACAGCAGCATATCCAGGGTCTCTTTAAGGGCTTTATCTGGGGGGGGGGGGGGGGGGGGCAGAGTACAGGCTGCTTTACCTTCACCGCACTGCACCTGTACCGCACCCCACTGCACCTGTTCCTGCACCTGTACCGCACCCCACCCGTACCTGCACCCCATCCACATCGTACCCCACTTCACCTGTACCGGCACCTGTACCTGTACCTGCACCCCACTGCACCTGTACCTGCACCTGGACCGGCCCACGCCTGCCCAGTCACCTCAACTGAAACCCAGTTCTGTAAAATGCACTTGTGCCAATGCGTTCTTATCACTACAAAACAGAAAACGTTCCAGGGTAATTCTCTAGGACAGCGTGTGGTTTTTTTCTTTCGCTCCCCCCCTTTTCTAACTCTGTTCTCACACGTTCTTGGCAGCGCTGCAAATCCAGTTTCTCTTCCGCTTCTCTGCTGGAATTGGCCACGAAAATCCCGCTAATGTGAATTCAGCAGACCTCTCTAAAAATGAGCACCCCCCCCCCCCCCCTCGCCCTCTCCCCTACATCGCTGCTGTCCAGTCCAGGCTTTTCACAGTCGATGCATCACAGCTGGACCCCCCCGGGTCGCCGAGGCACAGCACCAGCCTCGCCCCACCCCTCTCTGACACTCAGACTCTCTGCCAACCCCCACTGGGCGAATTTATATTTATACTGCAGCTCCCTACATGATCACCCGCTAAGTGCCCCTCCCTCAGCCCTGCAGTGGGGGGGTGCCCCATTCTGGAGAGCGCTGGAGGGGGCCTTGCCAGGACATCCGGGGGGGGGGGGGGGCACAGGACAGGATCAACTTTGCAATCAAAACTGTGGAAAAAAATCTCATTGCTTTCCTCCTCCTCCAGTTCTGACAGAACTCTAAAGGCTGGAATCACATGCAATGCTGCCACTCCTAGCCAATCACAGCATCGTAGAGTCACTGCCACTCCCAGCCAATCAGAGTCCAGAAGACGCTGCCACTCCCAGCCAATCACAGGGGCCGTACACTGAAGGCTAGTTGAGCTCTTTGGGGCAAACTTACAAGTGGTTCCAGCCACGGCCTTGTCCTTCCCCTCCAGCAGCTCCAAGTAGTGCTGAGAGGCCTCTTCATACTGGTCAGCCAGCCTGCGGGAGAAACAGACCAGTCAGACACGCTGGACTTCACTGCCATCGGCCATTTTACACACACAGACATCAGAGCTCATTTCCCCTCACGGTCTACACTTCCATTCTGCTGGACTGCTAGCTCTCACAGAAGCACGCACATCGCCAACATCTCTCTCCTTGCCCATTCATACTGAGTCGCAGTACCCGCTTGGGGTCGAACACGATTCTGGTAGCATAAGGGCACAGAGGAAGTTCTGCTGACCACCTCTGGAGTATAAATAGCAAAACTGGGCACAGGAGCAGAGCAATGGCTCATGGGAGTCCCGGACACTCCCTGAGATGGCTGTCCTGCAGCCAGGGATGGTGGATTACACAACGTGAGGGTCTGAGGTCCGTTTTCTACTCCTGATTCTTCACAGGTCTCAGCAGTCCAGGTCTGATGAACTACATTAACATCTCTTCGATGAATCAATAACATTGAGCGCAAAGTTCATTTGTGGTGGCCAAGCTTATCAGCGGATTCCTCAGAACTGTATCAAGTGCCGCCCTGTCAGTCAAACAAGAGTACAGGACGCCACACAAATTAAAATAACGATTACGACCAAGTCCTCATGCACCTGTGACTCTGGACATTATGAAGATGTGATGCAATAACTATACTACAAGGGCCCGTCCCAACCCAAAACACCCCCCCCACCACACCCAACCCCCTGACCTGATGCTTTGGTCTCTCTCGGGTCCCACCAGCTTGTAGAATTCGTCGAGGGCGGCGAGGTCGGCGTCCGTGAGCTGGTGGGAGGAGCCAACCCCCTGCTTGAGCTCCGCCCGGACGCAGTCGTCGCCGAGCTTGTCCAATAGGAACTGCAGCTCCAGCACCGTCTTCAGCCTCTTCTGCTCCGCCTCCTCCCGCTGCAGGAGCTCCCGCCGCGCGGCCTTCTTCACCGCCTTCTGGATCTGCCCGGCGATAAAATAAAAAAATAAAATAAAATAAAAACCGTCGAAGCTTAGAAACAGATACAGTTTAACCGGGGCGGGCGGCTTGGTGGGCCAGTTGCAGCTTTGCAGCTTCTAATTTCCACCAAACGGCACAGACAGCTCCATCAGCTGCACACACCAAAATGCTTCACACAGGCAACGCAGTTCAACTTAGCACAGGCTAGGTCAGAGTAATGTTCACTGTGTGAAGGTTAGGTCAGAGTAATGTTCACTGTGTGAAGGTTAGGTCAGAGTAATGTTTACTGTGTGAACTAAACTTAATGTGTGCATGGCTATGAATAACTGTACAAAATGAGTATTGTACCTTATTGGACCTGTGTTTGTAGTTGTTCCAATGACCTTTGGTGTGCACTTATTGTACGCTGCTTTGGATAAAAGCGTCTGCCAAATAAATGTAATGTAACAGGAACAGCTTCCAGCCGCCAATCACAGGCTTATCAAGGAACAGCCAAAATCTCACATCTCACTTAATCTGCCAAATCATGTGTGATTAAATAAGGCCTAGCCCACAACTGATGTAAACCCAGATTAACAGAAGACATTTCTTCTATTGGTTTGTGTTTTATAATGGAAAACGTGCGACCTGCAAATGCCACAGACGAGGCAAAGTTGGGAAAATCGACCTATAAAAACGAATGAAAATCTGGAGGCTGCCCGTGTACGTCGCTGTCCCACAGCGATGGTCCCACGTGACCTCAGGGGCGAGACAGGACCTCATGCGAATTACAGACACAGGCAGAGACCGGCATTCATGGGTACTCACGTCCTGGCCCAACGCGAGGAAGCTCTTCTGCAACTCCCGAGCAAACTCCAGGTTATTGGTCACTTCCTGGAACTTGGACAAGGCTTCCTGCAGAAGAACAGAGGAACAGAAATGCAGAGGAAAGCTTTTTTTGGGGGGGGGGGGGGGGCATGTTTTGCTGTGACACATGAACCGGATTCAGCCCACAGGTCAAGAATACACTGTAGAACAACACCCCGCACGCGCACACGCGCGCACACTCACCAGCTGGTCCTGGTTGAGGCGTTCTCCTCTGTTTTTCTTAGCCTGGTAGTCATCCAGCTTGCTCTGTGGGGGGAAAGCGTAGTGTGTAAGAGGCCAAAGTGCAGAGCTTCACTCTCTCCACTGCAGAACGCAGCTCTGCACACACTTATTTCACACAGTCGTCCCAATTTCAGATCCATCCCACATCTGAAAAGGGCTCAGTAGCCAGGCGACAGAGAAAGAGCACCCATTACATTTACATTACAGGCATTTGGCAGACGCTCTTATCCAGAGCGACGTACAACAAAGTGTATAACCAAAACCCAGAACAGAGCTTAACAGGCCCTGGAGGTTCGCAGTGGCAAAGCAAATACCAGCTTCCCCTTATTAAAAACCGAAACACAAATCTCCCGTGGGGGAGAACAGAGAGGCGAGGAGATTTGTGTGAAGGGGTGGTATTAATTTCCCTGTTGAAACAGGGCGCTTAACTGAAAATGTAAACTTTCTGGCCTGGGGAAGCCCTCAGGGGCCCCCCAGCTTATGGATCATCTCACCCACAGCTTACAGTCCTGGGGGGGGGGGGGCAGATCCAGGAAGGAGGAGGAGGACAAATCTAATGAGTGATGCAGGAAAATGGCATTTACTGTACAACCAGAG
Organism: Anguilla pacifica; assembly: GCA_039654925.1. Taxonomy (NCBI): domain Eukaryota; kingdom Metazoa; phylum Chordata; class Actinopteri; order Anguilliformes; family Anguillidae; genus Anguilla; species Anguilla pacifica. The sequence continues at coordinate 40,795,147 of CM077299.1, forward strand.
CACAAAGCAGGCTTTATTAGCATGCCCAAATCTGGACAGCACAGAAAAGCTGAAAAACAAGCCAAACTTCCTGGACACAAAATAAATCGACCCGGATTCTGGGGAACGGTCCGCTGAGACATTTTCCAGAGCGAGGGCAATTATCAGCGAGACACCAAAAACGCTCCCTCGCCGCCACTGCCACGGCAACCTCGGCCAAAGATTAAAAACGGACACAAACTGAACCCAGTTTAACTGAACACACCGATTCATTAACAGCTGAAACACAGATTTACCGTACGGTCACGCCTCAGTCCAAACTAGCGCCTGCTGCAGGGCGTGAAAACGCTCGGACATCGATCAGTCCGGCCAAGCTGCGTTACCGAGACACTCCTGCATCGAGACCTAATGTTAAAACACTGGAAGCCACTCTGACGGTGTACATCGCTGGACACATTACGCGGCTGACACTATTGCTTTTGTAGCAAACGGCAAACTACAGGGAGTTAAGCTTATTTGTTCCAATTACACCCCCCCCCCGCCCCTCTGGGGTGAAGAGGGAAGACACAGACTTTATGGAACCGCAGACAGGAAGAGGAGACACAGCACTGGGATGCCAGACTCAGAAGGAGGCAGAATGCAGACATATTTCCCCAGTGGAAGTCGCGAGCAGGCCGAAATCCAATATTCTGCAATAGTGCTGCAGAGAACATGTGTTCATCCAACCCACGGGGCTCCAACTAACCTCAGAATCCACTCCGTTTAAATCCAACCTGTCCCACTGTTGTTGCAATGCGAAATTGCCCCACGGCTAAATATTAACGCTCCCCCCTCAGGAACATATGCGCGGTCACCCGGCTGCTGATATTCGCTTTTACAAGAGGAAAACCGACTCCAGACTAAACGCTGAAGAGGGAAAGCTCAGCATCTTTCGGAAATAAGGACACTGCCCCCGGTGTTTTCACCAACCAAAACAAGCAAACTAACAAAGCGGCCGTCGCAATGTTGAAGTAAAATATTTCCCCAACACCAATATTTGCGGAAGCAACGCTGACTTAAAGAGAACGGCGACCGCGTGTCGGTGTGAAGTGTGCGTGTTTTATCTTACAGCCTATCTCTGCAGACCGAAGCACCCCGTCCGCCATGTTGGTTTCGGTGCACGCGTTTCAACTCGCAGCTCTATAATCCAGCCTTGAACGCACATGCAGCCCTAAGGGATTGTTATTTCCGCACAAAGACGATGTGTCGAATGTAACGTGCTTTGCATCATCATTTATCCGATAAACAGACTGGCGCAGCCCTAGATCCGGGCCTGTTTTCGGAGTATAGAAAACTGCACTTGCCCGACGTTAGCCAAACGGTAAACAAAGAAACAATCAAGGATGATTCAACGAGACCACGGCACTTTATTCTACTTCCATGAACAAATCAAAACAGCGGGACAAACGTCAGAAAAGGCTACCAACAGTGAAATTATACAGAACGATACGGACCAAACAGCAATTTTAAAACTGAAATACTGGCTCGCTAACATGCTACACCAACATCTCCACACTACTGCAGAAAACACTTCCGTTTTCCATGTTTAATGATAACAAAAGTTTAATATCACGTTTGCTCTATTAATAAACATACTGACAGTGTATAGCCATTACACTTTATAACCAGTGCAATGCAACTTGCTTGTTTGCCACATAAGGGTGGGCCAAAAGCCCTAACAAAGTTAATGTTTAGCTAGGTCACGAAATTCATGCCCATATAAAAGCCTGTTCCAGTATTATTTCCCTAGAAAAAAGCTGGCTAGTGTCAACACAGGGAATGGCTGGAAGTTGGCTAGGTACACCTGAATTCACGGTCTTGCAGACATGCCCCGAACCTTACAGGCTTCATTCACATGGTGAATGGCCAAATTCAGGGCAAATTGCCCACAGAACTACAACCACCCAGTTAGCCATCCTATCCACATGCAACAACATCATAATTTCAGTCCTAAGCAATAAATCACCCGCTGTGAAGAGTGCCGTCAACAGGACATGTTTCAGACACCTTCCGCTCCCCTGAGAAATGACAGCGGGACAAAGACATCCCAGCAATTGGACCCATTGACTGGGGTGCATCACGACCCCCAAGCCAGTACAGGAGTACAAAACGCGATTCCAGATGGGTGTCGATATACAATTAATGACAAGGGGCATGCTTCACCTTTTTCTTTTCCATGTTTCGGACTTTCTTGTCGATGACGCCCAGCACTTGCTTCATGGCCTCGGTCTGGGCTCCGGAGGACTGGCCTGCGATGGTGAACTGGCCAGGAGCGGACCCCACGTCTGGGCTTGAGGACTGAACGGTCCTGTTGCCAATCATCGCTGAGGGCATCTGTGGACACGGGGGAGCGTGGAGGGGACAGGGATGAGGCGAAGAAATATCTGCATTGGTGGGGGAAATAATGGGATCAACTGCTGAGACCGAGGAAGCGGAATGCAGATTTCACCGCTTGCGTCATGTCGCATTGGCCACCTGTGTCTGTGCATCAACGTGGATCCTACTGTGTGTGTGTGTGTGTCTGTGCGTGAGCGTGTGTACAGTGTCGTTGTGAACATACACCCCCTTTGACAGACTCAAGATACAAGAAAGTGTCCTGGTTTTCTAAGAATAGGTCCGGATCGATCTCGGGAAAGATTGCAGCCGTTTAAAAGGCAGCCAGGGCTGGAATCAAGATAAATATCAGTCATTTAGAAAACGACCCTTCCTGCTGATCATAATAGCGGTTTGAGCGGAAAAAGAGAAAAAAAAAATCACTGTCCAATTTCTAACTTAGTTAAAGCAGACATCAGAACTGTGTGACCAACATACCTCAACTAGCACAACAAGTTAAACGGTTCTTTTGGGGTGTTCGCTAGGCTAACGTTGCCAGGGTAACATTAGATAACTCTGAAATATTTGTCCTTGAAGACCCCAAATAGCGAGCTATTCACACGGATAATGTTAATTTATTCCCCGGCCTGGCCTGTGTCAGCAAGCAAACTCGTTAGCTGGTTAATGAATCTAATGGCATCTAAAGCAGCTAACTACAATTAACCAACTAAGAACAGAGGCTAATGTGATATTTAATAATTATATTATTGCACATTATTGCTTATTTCCCGGTTCACGAGCTACCGATAGCTGAGGCTACCGCTGTATCATGGAAACCCAAACCCGCAGTTGCTCGCCATATGTAATGACGCTACCCGGCGCATTTTACTCCACACGGTAGTGTTAGTTGATAAAATGAAAAATTAAACTAGTGAAAACTACAAGCTAGTATCGGACCAAAGATTTGCCAGTCCTCGATAACCATCCGAAAAGGACAACGTTTCACATCGACCGGCAGTATTTTTTTCTCTTGGGTGGGTGCCCGGCCAGCCTCGGTAGCGCTAGCATCGCATTGCTGGCGTGGGAATTCCTTCGGGTTATCCTAACTATCGATGCCTTTTTCTTCAATTTTCTTACCTTTTTGGCTCTATGAGTCCACAAAGGATCAGAGTATTCGTTTAAGAAATAAAAAAAAAATCCTAGGCTTGTGCTAAGTTACTTTATCTTCTTATTTCTTTATTATGTGGGATCCGCCCGCCGGCCTCACCGACAATTGAGAGAGACCAACCAGAGCAGTGACATTTTATACGGCGGAAGGGCCCCTTCTGTAGCGGTCCTGGATTTGCCTGAGTTCATGTAGGGAGACAATTCAGCTGCCGGCGAGAAACCTAACTGCTAATTTAGCTAACGATTTAAAAGAAGACGAGGCTAACACAAGACAACACATTCAACATGCATCTGTCGTTATTACTGTGTACCATTTACCAGTATTAGCGCAATAGCTACACGCTGACGAAGAATTTCCAGGCGCAGCTTGCTAGACTAAGGAGATGTAGCCTGGCTACCTAACTACCCAACAAAAGAGCAAAATTAGCACACGTTTTTAGCAGTTTACACGAGAAGAATTATTGTCATCACATCTACAGTTATTTAGCAAATATTTGAGCTTATAGGTTAATAACTACTTTGGCTAGCTAGTTTTAACGACAGGGTGCTTCAGACAAATAGCTAGCCTAGTATGCATAACTATAAATGAGCATAAAGTTACCACTAGGAAAGTTGGAGAATCTGCATGAAATAATTCCCAAATCTACGCTCGAATTACCTTGCTAAACCAGTGTCTAGCTACTTTTGAGAAAACGTGGAAGCAGCACTTGACGAAGCGCACAAGCCAGAAACAAGCTGTTTGAGAGGCCAGAGATTAAACAAAAAGAGACCAGGCGCTTGACAACACTGACGTCATTTCAAGAATAATGGCTCATCTGTTATAATGGCTCAACAGTAAAAAGAAAAGTAAGGATGAACAAAGCCGTCAGTGGTTCTCTTTTTTCAATTTGATGTTCGACAATGTTGTATTAAAGGAAAAAAAATCATTTGTTTAAAAAGCCCATATTAGCAACTTATTCTTAGTTATTTTTTAAACTATAGTTTAAAATTCGGACTTCGATCCGTAAAATGTTTCAGATTTACCGAGATAGTTGTGAAATACGTGGAAACAATATTGGATTACTGTCCCTGGAATGCTTAGTTACACTGACCACTTTCAGCCAGAAGATGGCAGTAGCGGTTTATTGATAACAAAAAATAATAAGGCGAGATGAATTGGGATTGGGACGAGAGGATCACATTAGAATTTAAAGGTCTGGGTCATGAGTGATTGATTGATGACGATCGACCAAATTTTACGCAAAATGACACAAGCATATTACAACACAAATGAATTGAAACTAGTTGTAGTCAATCCTCAACGTTGCCCATGCAATGTTCATGACAAGTGCAATTTGACAAAACAAAATTTTCTTTGATTTTCCCAAAAACATTTCATATTTTGCATCCCGTTTAAAGACATCAGTACAGAGTGTTTCACCATCAGCACTTTATTCCCCAAATAAAAATTGACACTCAAGACTGCACTGGCTTAGTTTGTGCCTCCTGACTGCAGTTTTTGCGTCAGTGAAATACAGGAAGTAGTTAACATGTTCGCAGTGCTCCTCTCTTGAAGGGGTGTTTTCATAGAGGGACAATGCTGATTAGGGGAGGTTCCCGCAGGAAAAGCTCCTTTTTTCACGGAGTGACTCATTTCCGCAACCTGCTCTTCTTCAGAGAGACAACCAGGCCATCCTACGTCTTTATATTAGAGAAACAGAACACTGCCTGCCTCGGTTCTTCTTAAAATTTTGCATAAATTCAGGCATTTAAGAGACACTCTTATCCAGAGTGACTCACATACGTGCTTACACACAGGTTCAGATAACACTGCTGACGGCAAGTCATTAGGTTCACAACTGATAGTAGCAGTTAATACATAACTGACTTAGTAGTTATAAATACATAAACCTACAACATAAAGTTAGGTGCCGTAATAGATGCATAATATTGGGAGTGAACCAACATCAAATGGCCCCCCCCAATATTATCATGTTGTATTAGGTGGTACTATTATTATGTCCCCCACTCCCCAAAGTTGAAATTACATCTATGTCCTTGGCTGGGGCTACTATAGCTTTGGCCTGTATGTTCTCTTAATTCACAGTGTAGATACTGATCCAAAATGAGGTAGAATTGAACTGGCTGAACACAGTTCCCTGAACGGTTGTTATCAACCAGAGCTGCAGGGGACCTCATTACATTACATTACAGGCATTTAGCAGACGCTCTTATCCAGAGCGACGTACAACAAGTGCATCAGTTCAAAGTGCAGAGGTGCAGAAAAACACACTAGAGTGAAGTAAAGATCGTAGTGCCAGAAGTGACCACATAGATCAGGACTCCAACCCTGTAGGGTAACCTGTTCAGCAAATAAACAAAACAATCCTGCCAAGTACAAAACTAGCACTGAAATCACATTTGCCTAATCAGAATCAAACAAAACAATCCTGCCAAATACAAAACTAACGAGATCGCATTAGCCTAACTAGGTACATAGAGTAGAGCTAAACTAGAGGCTAGGGAGGGGTGGGGAGAGGTGCAGCCTGAAGAGATGAGTCTTTAGTCTGTGCTTGAAGGTAGTCAGATTCTCTGCTGTTCTGACCACCATGGGAAGGTCATTCCACCAGCGAGGGGCCAGGACAGACAGCAGACGGGAACGGGAAGTACAGACACGAAGAGGGGGAGGTGCCAAGCGTCCAGAGGTGGCAGAACGAAGAGGTCTGGCTGGTGTGTAGGGTCTGATGATCCTCTGGATGTGTCCTGGTGCTGATCCCTTAGCCTCCTGGTATGCAAGCACCAAAGTCTTAAATTTGATGCGAGCCATAACAGGCAGCCAGTGGAGGTCAGTGAGCAGGGGGGGTGACATGGGAATGTCTGGGGAGGTTGTAGACCAGACGAGCTGTAGCATTCTGGATGAGCTGCAGGGGTCTGATGGCGGATGCTGGCAGACCAGCCAGCAGGGAGTTGCAGTAGTCCAGGCGGGACAGGACCATCGCTTGAACCAGGAGCTGGGTTGCGTAGGTGGTGAGGAAGGGACAGATTCTCCGGATGTTGCACAGGAAGAACCTGCACGTTCGACTCACCGCCGTGATGTTCTGGGAGAGGGACAGTCTGTTGTCCATCACCACTCCGAGGGTTTTGGCAGTGGGTGATGATGACACCACGGTGTCCCCCAGAGAAATAGAAAAGTCAAGGAGGTTAGAGGATGGAGCAGGAATGAAGATCCTCTCTGTCTTACCTGGGTTCAGCTTAAGATGGTGGTTATCCATCCAGCTCTGGATGTCCCTCAGGCAAGCAGAGATGCGAGCGGAGACCTGTGTGTCAGAGGGGGGGAAGGAGAGAGAGTTGGGTGTCATCGGCATAACAGTGATAAGACAAACCATGGGCAGAGATTACAGGACCAAGAGATTGGGTGTACAGGGAGAACAGGAGGGGACCAAGGACTGAGCCCTGGGGAACTCCTGTGGCAAGGGAGCGAGGTGCCGATACTGCACCAGCCCGGGCGACTTGGAAGGAGCGACCGGAGAGGTAGGACTCGATCCAGTCTAGTGCTGTGCCACAGATCCCCATAGCTGCCAGGGAGGACAGGAGGATGGGGTGGTCGACTGTGTCGAAGGCAGCAGAAAGGTCTAGGAGTATCAGGACGGACGAACGGGAGGCTGCTTGTGCGGTGTGAAGCGACTCACTGACCGAGAGGAGTGCGGTCTCTGTCGAGTGGCCACGTCTGAAGCCAGACTGGTGGGGGTCTAGGAGGTTGTTCTGCAAGAGAAAAGAGGAGAGTTGGTTAGAAGCAGCTCGTTCAATTGTTTTGGATAAAAAAGGGAGAAGAGAAACAGGACGGTAGTTCTGGATGACGGAGGGATCCAGAGTGGGCTTCTTCAGCAGTGGGGTGACGTGGGCCAGCTTGAAGGAAGAGGGGAAACATTCAGAAGACAAGGAGGAGTTCACAAGGGAGGTGACAAACGGGAGGATGTCAGGTGTGATAGTCTGGAGGAGAGAGGAAGGGATAGGGTCAAGAGCACAGGTGGTAGGGCGGTGGGAGAGTAGGAGCTGGGAAACATCAGCGTCAGTGAGGGGAGAGAAAGTGGAGAAACGAGGGGAGGGAACAGAGAGGGGGGAGTGGGGAAGGGTGACGGTGGACGTGAAGGAGCTGCGGATGTCTGCAATCTTCCCAATGAGCATCCTGGTTTAAATCAGGCAGGAAGCACTGGCCATCCTATTGCTGTGTCAGAGCTCGCCCTATCAGAGAGCCCCCCCCCCCCCCCCGCCCAGCACACAAGATGAGCTGGCCTCTCCTGACAGGAAATTAGACAGGGCTAAAGACGCAGACTGAAGACCGATCTTGTGAAGAGATCTTTCAGATTAGTCTTTAGTACTGTAAGAGGTGAACAGTCCATAACTACTTGGACAGTGACACAGTCTTTGTTGTTGTTTTCAGCTCTGTACTCCAGCACATTGGTTCTGAAGTGAGACAACAAATACGGGGTTAATGCGCTTACTACTATATCTAGCAATCCGTGTAGAAATTATAGGCCTTTTTATATATAGTCCACCTCCCCCCCACCCCCCCCATTTTAAGGGTCCAAAAGTAATCAGACAAATTAATATAATCTTAAATAAAGTCATCATATTTAGAACTTAGTTGAAAATCCCTTGCATTCGATGACTGCCTGAAGTCTGACCCATACACATCATCAGGCACTGAGCATCTTCCCTGGTGATGCTCTGCCAGGTCTGTACTAACAGACAACGGAGTGCAAAGCCACAAAACCTTTTCCTTTTTAATAAGGGCAGAGCCACACCTTCTGAGACCGAGAGGGCAGCAGCTAATTGGCTCGTCCTGCCATCTGAGACTGAGAGGGCAGCGGCCGATTGGCTCGTCCTGCCTTCTGAGACTGAGAGGGCAGCGGCCGATTGGCTCGTCCTGCCTTCCGAGACTGAGAGGGCAGCGGCCGATTGGCTCGTCCTGCCTTCCGAGACTGAGAGGGCAGCGGGCGATTGGCTCTTCCAGCCTTCTACTTCCTTTCAGGCGACACTTTCCATGTTACCTCCCACCCTTGTCTGGGAGATCACATGCAAACCCATAAATTCCTAAATAGCCGAAACAGGAAGTTAGACCACTGCAGAACAATCTCTAAATGACCTACCGCTGAAAGTTTCCCATTTCTGGGATAATAAAGTAGGCACTATGACAGGAATGCCAGCTCTTTCTTTCCACATAGAAACCACAGAGGCCAATCACAGAGTATCAGAGAGGAGCTCCACCAATCACAGAGTGTGTTGGTAATGATTGGCGGAGGACTTTTTGTGATGGGTGGGACAGTGCGTTTTATTGGCAGAGTAGTGTGTGTGATGGGCGGGACACTTGTATGACGGGCAGGACAGTGTGTATAATGGGCGGGGCACTGTGTGTGATGGACAGGCCTTGAGGTTTTGGCAGAACTCACCATACCCTGATCCTTTTTCCTATCACCTCCAACCACCTGGAGCCAGTTAGCCAATCAGAATCCAGTGAGATGGGCAACAGGAATGGCCAGGAAGTCAGGATGGCATAGTGGCAGTTCCCCCCACCCTCGCCGCCAGCCAGCTTCATCTGCTGCCACTTCCTGTTCATCCAAAGCCTGGTCTGTACAGTCCACAGGAAAATACAGTGCAGACAGTGCCCATGTATTTTTAATTGGGGGGCACCCCATCTCACCTACTGGGGGTGCATCAGCCAAAACTTTCTGCTGATTACTGACAATACAAAAAAAGAAACATCTATTTTTACCAATATTCAAAACCATTTGTTCTTTCATGTGACTGTACATTCTTTGTTTAAAATTCTCAGGGACAGGGGAGCTCAATCAGATTTAACCCAGCATCTAAAGAGTTAAAATACCTCAGATACATATTTCAGGCCTGGGCACAACACGTCCTCATACAGAGTGCCTGACTGGTACCTTAGCATGATGTAGCATCTGAGAGCTTCCACGAGGCTGCTTTCATTCAGTAGAACGTGCCTGACACAGTAACTCTCATTCCACTCACACGGGCCTGAGCTAAAGCAGATTCCCCTCAGTGTCAGACCCTAAGCATTTATCTCCTGGGTGTGTTCAGCTGCAGCCCCACCCTCTCTGCTCTGGGGAGTCCTGGAGCTCTGGCAAAAGATAACAGTGGTTCCCTCTAACTGCTGAAATAAGGGGGGGGGGGGGTGTGTTCAGGGGAGGGGTCGAGGTCGAGTGGAAGGACTGATACAGAATGACCGCAGTGTACAATAGTGGTTTGGAAACTGGGTTTGGAACTCATAGAAGCGGTTCTGTAGATTGAACGATTGATTGATTGAAAGTCTTTATTGATCATTTAAAATACACATGTCCCCTCTGTCCAGAGATGCACCAAATGCTGAAAATCATCAAAAGGAAAAATAATTCCATAAAATAACAATATCCACAAATCCCTTTCATATCCACTTCTAAGCATCTAAGATACACAGTCCCCTATTGCTGATGTTAAAATCTATCAAACAAGTTCTTGTCGAGAGTCTATGTCTGCAAACTGCACACAAAAGAAACACAAAGGAAAGGTAGCTAGCGAAGGAGATGCTACCTTGAGATGCTCTTAAACTTTTAATTAATGGACACTGCCGGATGTCTAGTCATGCAGGAGCTGGCATTCAGGGGACATGATGAAATAGAGAATTCTGCTAATGAGGGCAACTACATATAGACCTAGCAGATGCAATTTCACGGTATGACGCTTCACTAGCTGAGCATTTGCAAACATCAGCCGTGTTCACCGGCTCGTAAAGATCCGGAATAATTTAATTTCTGTAGTAGCCACCGCTATAAAAAAAAAATTGAAATCAAAGAAGAGGTAGATGCTGCTCCCTTCTTCTCCGGGCAGACTGATGAGATGTCTGACGTAAACTGTCAGTCACAGCTGCCTGTCAGGGTCTGATGTGCAGGGGATCGGGGGACCCCACATCTAAGCAACTATTGGACAAAAATATTCCTGTTCTCCCCAGTTGCTCCCACTGTACAGTCAATAAATGAAGGTGGATGTGTATAGAAGCAGTTCAGATTAGCCACCTTTCTCACAGGTACATTAACAGCAGATCACCTGGGATTTTAACCTACAACTGTAAAAGGACATGTCCCCCTTCTAGGTCATCTCCAAGGGAAGCCTTGGGGACAGAGGAGTAAAAATTCCGCTACAATATTAATAATATTAATACCATTTGCCATTGGCTTGGGGTCCTTGAACGTCATCTCTTTATTATTGTGCACAGACGTCCCAAAACGGCCAGCACACAAGTGCCACTGTCTCTTTAAAAAGCGGTTTCCTTCAATTGTCAAGTGGTGAGCAGGAAAGAGGAAACGATACCCGAAACCGAGGGGGCGATCTATTTAAAAACACCGTGCAGCACTGCTGGTGTCGCTACCCCCCGCGCGGACAGGGCTCGAGCGAAGAAAGGACGGGCGCAGCAGATGGAGCCTCACAAATCGCACCTGAATGAATCGTGTAATTGATAATCAATATCAATGTCCGCTGCTGGATGATTGGCACTTCGTACAGTAGCGCTGCAGACAAAACAACAGTATCCGGGGCCTGAATACCTCCAACAGACGAAGTGGCAAGAATTTTCTGCGGACACTGAAAAAGGTTACACTATTGTGCATCATTCTCTGGCAGACGGTAAAGACAGTGTCTGCTTCTGCCAAATTATGCGTAATTGAAGGCAAACATCGCACCTAACGGGCCTTCATATTTAGATTACAGAGAAACAGGTGCAGTAGATCATTTTTCAAATAAAAAAAAAAAAAATATTTTAAAATTCATGAATGCTCTTAAATTTAGGAAGACATGCACTACCACTACGGAATTTGTATATCACGGCTTTTATAAAACGGGGCTTAGAGAGGACGGAAACCCTGTATACATCAAGAGTGGGATTCCTTAGAAGTGCTGGATGCCATCCGCTGTTGGTCAGAAAAGAGAAAATCCTGGAATGTCATCAGCCATCGAGAGGAAGAGCTTGGAGACTGGCGAGTGAGTGATTAAAAGTATTATTTTAAGGCGAACAGTTAGCCTATTAATATTTTGCGTGAAAATGTATTTTATTCAAAGTCGATCGGTTTGCATAGGCACATGCTGTATTGTCTCGTCTGCGGTGCGTAGAACCAACCGAGTGCAGTTAACTCGTGAAGTTGGATAATATGTCTAAAATTGCGGAAGAGCGTGTCCAGTGATAAAGCGCATAGGTAGGCGACTCAGGGAGTCCCTCGCTCAAGAATACTAGGCTACTGAAATGAACCATGAAAGTTAAAATATGTTGTACAATTTCAATTAGATTATAAGACACAACATAAATGTGATTTTTCTATAATTCATTTATAGGAATGCAATGTACAGTCAATGTGGCCTATAGAGGATAGCTGATACAGCAGCCCAGGGTGTGATCAAACTGCGCATTAAAATAGTTTGTCGTACTTTAATTTGAACTTTAACTGTTATCGCTAACGGTTAGCTGATATAACACCGTTTTATTAATTGTAAGTAAATGCCGACTTTTCTGCCATTATTGATTTTTCTCCAATGGTTTTGGCAATATAACAATTCTTATGGCGCCCTCTTGTGGCGTGTTGGCGTACGTGCCCGGCAAACTCACCACTGCGATTCGCAGAGCGCCGAAGTCCCTGGTTAATCTGGCTGCGGCGTGTTTGTACAGGGAGCCTGTGGACGAGGTTCTGCAGATGCCGCCCTCCTTGCTGACCTGCGGCGGCTGCCAGCAGAACATCGGCGATCGCTTCTTCCTCAAGGCCATCGAGCAGTACTGGCACGAGGACTGCCTGAGCTGCGATCTGTGCGGCTGCCGGTTGGGGGAAGTGGGCCGCCGGCTGTACTACAAACTGGGCCGGAAGTTGTGCCGCCGGGACTACCTCAGGTAGGCTAGCGCCGTGGCTCCCACCTCCTGAACCCACGGTCCCGCTTCCTGTTCAATTCGGACTAAAATATCAAAACAATGCAATGGCTACATCCTCCAACCTTGGTACAACAATAGATTAACAAATGATCCACGCTTATTTAAAGTGGTATCCCTCATACAAGTTCAAATGTCATTATAATGTTTATTTTTAAAGTGTACATATTCTATAAAAAAAAAAAAAGCTGGCTTTACGTTATTACTAGCGTTAATATGCCTGGTATGATTTTCTATGGAAAAAGTGCAGCCTATAATATACGCAGCTTTCTTTGCTGTTTATCTCATAACCCGCTCAACCCGGTTCCGTTATAAACACCCCCTGCCCCCCCCCCCTCCCGGTTCTCCAGGCTCTTCGGCCAGGACGGGCTCTGTGCGTCCTGCGAGCGGCGGATCCGGGCGTTCGAGATGACCATGCGCGTGCGGGACAAGGTGTACCACCTGGAGTGCTTCAAGTGCGCCGCGTGCCAGAAGCACTTCTGCGTGGGCGACCGCTACCTGCTGGTCAACTCGGACATCGTTTGCGAGCAGGACATCTTCGAGTGGACCAAACTCAACAGCGCCGCGTAGGCCCGATCCCACCGCCCCGTAGCCCACCCCCCCCCCCGGACCACGCCTCTGAGGAGGGGGGGGGGGGGGGGGGCTCGAACCCGGGCCCGGGAACATGGGAGTCAGTGCTGGACTCATATTTTATACGAAGACATACTGTTTTTGTAAATCCATTAATATGTAATTTTATATTTACAGACGTACGCACGCAATAAGACATTTTCCTGAATTCAGAATTTTTGGTTGAATGTACCGTCTCATTTAAATATTGTAAGTGCGGTTATTCAACTACAATAATCGGAAAGGCATATAGTATTGCTATTAACAGGATTTGAGCTAAAATAGTATATTAGGTTCAAATATAAAAATCAGCTATTATAATAAACCTACTTGCACATCTGAACGTCTCACAGGCCGGCATATTGAATATGTTCAATAACGATAAGTCTCCATATCTGACACATGAACTCAGTGATGTTCCACCGATGAGTTATTTTCAAATACAATCTTGAGAATTATTTGCTTAAAAAAGAAACAAAATGTCATTCAGTTGTAACTGAAACCTGTAATGTGGGGCGAGGGGGGTCACATGGATACAGGCCTGGGGCAGCGCTCTGTCTGGTTGCTGTTAGGATTGGCTGTGACTGTTAATTTGCCTGTGCCAAACCGGGTCAGATATGTGTTTGAAATGGAGGACATACTTAAAGTACTCCTCAGATGGTGATAGTTTGGAAACACATTCAAAGATCCCTGGACATTTTTCATGAATCATGTTACTAACCAAGGCCTGCAGAATTTTGTTCTGAATATTGATGAAAACTGATGTTTCTTTCAAAGCTACCTTTTAAATAATATGCAGTATTTCTACTGGTGTCCAAATGGAGAAAGTATTTCAAAGAAGACCCAGTTCTGAACCTGTGCACAGGCTCTAAGGTAACTGTAGACCACTGGAATGTTTAAATAATACAAAAATGTGTCACTTCTAGAAAAGGAGTTATTTGTCTATAAACAAGACGCTGAATAAAGAGAGAATTCAATACAATTTGAATTTGAGCCAATTCTGTTTATGCAATGTCACTATACTGACACAAGAGGGCGCCAAAGGATTGTATCTTTAAAAATTTGCAAGCATCTTTGGGCTTTGGGCCTCTGTTCAGTGCAAAGTAAAACATTTGAACTGCAAGCGCGAACCCCTAAGACTATGCAAATCGCTGACTTGTTCTTTAGTCTTATTCTGTGGGCCACAGTGTGCCAGAGAGGCTTGATGTACATGTCACATGACCAGATTGTGAGGTCATAGTGAGGGCATGATTGGCAGGTGACCGGCGTGGATGTCTTCCATTTGGCCCACCTCCTCTCCCTGTGATTGAACCTGAGTCTTCGTCAACCCAACAGCACAGAACCCACCCCCCACCCCTCCCTTCTGAACCTATGCCAGAAGCCATGGAAACGGACAGGGGGAATTATGGGATTAATCAGCACTGTGTCCAAAAAGCTGTTTTCTTAATGCTACACAGGTGAGCTGGGAGACAGAGGTGCTGAAGGGACACAGACACTGAAAATGCCACTGGATGAATCCGTAACAGACACACTCCTAATTATGAACAGGCCTCACGTGAGACACCCACACTGTCCCAGCCAATCGCAGGCTGTGTCACTTTACATACTGCTGAACTGAATAAGTTACACTGAGAGATTTCACAACCTGTCTTATCGCTTTTTCAGGACACAGATCCATTTATACAGCTTGATAAAAAAAAATGCAGCACTTCAGGGTATGCACCTTTATCAAGGGCTGTGGCTCACCAGGGAATCAAACCTGCAAACCCTCTGGGTGCCAAATCCAGGCTCCTCACTGCTGCAGTGGTAGGGTGTGGATAAACATCCTAGCATGCACTTATTGTTCTTCGCATTGGATAAAAACATCCGCCAAATAAATATAATGTCAATAAAATTTTACAAGACACCATAAATCTGACTGGCTTGTCATAGTCAGACTGATAACCACCATCATCTCTCACCTTCCACTACGAAGACACTGCCAGCTGACAAGGTGGAAACACATGTCCAATCACAGTGCTGGGCTGGTGTAAACCGATCCCCCAGAATTCTTGCTGCGTAGGGATCACCTGGGATCTGATCGCAGTCCAGTCAGATGCGAGTGCTGAGTTCAGCGTCCAATCAGAGCGCTCAATGCTGAGGCTCTAGAATGGTGAGGTTCACACTCGTGCCCTTGGAGAGCCACAGGGCATCTGGTTTCTGTTCTCACCTTAAAACTGCCAACCAGTTCAGACCCAGAATGCCAGGTAATACCAGGTAAGTTCTGAGCGCAATCAACTGCTTTAACTGATCCATTAAACGCTGAGTGACAGCCGTCAGCAGTCTCGTTATTCCCACTTCGAACAGCAGATGGCGATAATATCTCTTAAATCAACCACAAGTGGCACGAGGGGGTCATAACAGGGTTAAGAGGGTAAAATAATGGGGCGAAAGACACAGTAAACTTTAACAGAGAATAAAATTAAGAAAACATAATAAAGAAGAAAATAAATATTAAATATTTACATCAAACTGCCACGATGGAAAACAATTAAAATGAGGGATAACAGGAACAGTGTAAGGTTGATTAAAGGGGCATTTGAGAAACTTTCCTTTTGTGGAATTCAAAGATTTGGTTCAAAATGCTGGAACTGTGGTCTGTGCATGTTCCAAACAACCAAATGCCATGATCGTAAGCCTGACTTTCATTTTCTCTGTATTATATCTGTTGTCTTTGTGTGTTTATGCTTATGCATTGTGTGCAGCCTCTTGGCCAGGACACCCTGGCAAGAGAGATAATAATCGCCACAGGGCTTTCCTGCTAAAATAAATCAATATAAAAACATATAAAAACCTCCAGAATTCTGGTGGCTCCACCAGATCTCTCAGGCAGGGAAATATTTTGCAATCTGGCAGGTTTCATGAAATGGGCCCTGTGCTTTGTCACCGTGCAGAGCTTTGAGTCTAAATGGGAAGATGCTGCACCCCCCCACCCCCCACCCCCCCGAAAAAAAGAAAACAAAAAAACAATTCTCTTTAAAGGTTTTATAAGGAGACTATTGTCAAACCAGCACGGGAGTCTGCAAAATCAGCCGTTGATACCAAAAGGCTTGGTCGGTGCTTGATTTTCACCTTCAACAACTTCATCAACAACCGGATTCAAACCCGAGTGAGTATGTGCAGTCAGTTAGCCGTGCAATCAACCGCTTTAACTGATCAATGAGCAGTCAATGTGCACCAGGGATACGGGCCCCTGTACCGGTGCAGGAACCTTAATAAAAAAACACCTGATTCAGCAAATCTAAGGTCTTCACTGAAGACCAGTCAGGTGTTCCGGGCTCGAACACAAGCCTGCAGTCACACTGGCCCTTCTTGGATAAGGCTCCACATAAGACGTGAATCCCACCCAGCAGTGAGGTCATGACTCTTGTCTGTTCTGGCTCCACCCCCCCCCCCCCCCCCCCCCCCAGGGGTGGAATGAGCTCCCAGAAGAAGCTTTTGACTAACTTCTGACATGGGCTAGACCTCCTCTTGTCACTCTTTCTCCATTCTTCTTTTCTCTCCCTCCCCTCTTACTCGCCTCCCTCACTTTCTCTCTTCTCCCTCTTTCTCCCCTTCGCTCCCTCTATCACTCTATTCGAGAAGAGGTAAAGCCTGGTGGTCTGTGACTGTCTGACGGAAACACAGATAGGCCAGAAAGCACGGTCTGAGACCACTAACAACACAATTGTGGACAAATTCTCTCCACCACTGAGGAACCTGCATTAGTAATTCATGAGCTGCACTCGCCAAGCAGAAAACCCCAAAATCTCAGTTAATAGTGCGCTAATCACTGTAATTAGAGTCATTTCAGGGGCCCAGACCTACGCATGGGCATGCAGGCACAGCTCTGGATGGAGGACTCTAGCTTTTGCGATAGAAGAGGGTCTGGTTTTGGGGTGTTGGTGGGTCTGGTTTCGGCAGAAAGGTGAGTCTGGATTTGGGGTGTAGATGGGTCTGATTTTGGGGATTTTGTGAGTCTGATTTTGGGGTGTAGGTGCGAATAGATTTGGGGGGTAGGATCATGGCTGGTTTGTTACGTGCTTGAAACAGGGGTCCAAGATGTCCAGAGGTACTCCAGGCTTAAGGGCTTCAAGCTAGAACAAGCTGGAGTCCTGCCCCCTAAAAAATCCAATCAGAACACAGAGCCCTGCCCATCTGATAGGTGGGGGACATCACCACGGTAACATCTAGCTCCACCTGACTGTGCTGGGACTGGCCCCTGAATGCACCCAGCTATTTCCTGCCCGGGGGGTGGAGGGTGGAGCATCGGGGGTGGGGGGTGGGGGGGGAGGGGTCCCGTCACGGCAACATATATCAACCATGAATAAAAACAACCCGAAATAAAGTCTCAAAACAGGCGTCTAGACTTGCCACAGCCTCACCGTCCCGAACAGGCAAAGTCTCCCCCCCCCCACAGCAGAGGAAGAGAAAGGGATAAACAGGGCTGACAGGGCAGGAAGTCTGACCTTTGACCCCTGGGGGTTCCTACCCCTGAGCTGTGTGACTGAAGGTTGTTTGGAGCTGTGACTACTTACGCTCATAAGCCATTACCGCCACAGCCGCGGGGGGCTGGGGGGGGGGGGGGGGGTGCAGGGGGGCTGGGGTGGGGGGGTTTGGGGTTTGGGGGTGGGGGCAGGTTGCTGACCCGGGGCAGTCACCATAAAGAACCGGCACGCGCTGATCTTATCTCACCCCTGAAATCTGAACTTGGATCAAAACCGGTCCGGGGAGCCAGGGGCATTGTGGGTACTCCAGAGGGAACACACACTCTCCGCTGCCCCGGGACAGGAGGGGTACGGGGGTGGGGGGGGGGTCCACCGGAGCCAAACAGATTTGGAGCAGAGCCTTCAGAGTCACCTGTAAGTCACAGTCTCGGTTCTGATTGCTGTGAAGCTCGGACTTCTTCATGGTATGGATGTTATTAGTGCACCGATATGTCAAACTTCCTTATAATCTGAAGCACAATGGACTCAAAAAAGGTCTCACGCAAATGCGATGTTAAAGTATGCTTGTGTGTGTGTGTGTGCGTGTGCGTGTGCGTTTGTATGTGTGGGAGAGAGAGAGACAGAGCAAGAGAGAGAGAGTGCATGTGAGTGTGTGTGTTTGAGAGAGAGAGAGGGAGTGTGTGTCCTCTACAGGTGGACAAGATAGACGAAATCAACGATGCACCATGGTCATCAAAAATACATCTGTTTCAATCACATCAATAGTTCTTACATGTGTTTCTAGGCCATAACTCACACTGCACTCTGTGAATCAGCTCCATGTGCAGCGCAGACCTTTCATTCCTGCAGCGGCTGATCTGGGATCAGGGCACAGGGGCTGGTCACTACAGGGAGCAAAGGACCCTGGGAGTTACCACTGGACACAGTACACTGGGCCCTGGGTGTCAAAGCTGGATTTCACTGGACCCTGGGTGTTAAAACTAGATTTCACTGGATCCAAGGATTTGCCACTGGATTTCAGTAGAACCTGGGAGTTCACTACCTGTGAATTTCAACAATGGTCCGCAAACAAAGTGTGCTGTGCCCAGAAACCATTCTAAGAATGCTCTGTCTCCATTTCCAAAGAGAACTCCCTTACAGACAGTGATTAAATAAGACCCCTGAAAACACCAAATCCCTCTGATTAACTCACACCCCTGAATAACACCAAATCCATCTGATTATCTCAGACCCCTGAATAACTTACACCCCTTAATAACTCAGACCCCTGAATAACTCATACCCCTGAATAACTCACACCCCTGAATAACTCATACCCCTGAATAACTCACACCCCTGAATAACTCATACCCCTGAATAACTTACACCCCTGAATAACTCAGACCCCTGAATAACTCACACCCCTGAATAACTCAGACCCCTTGTCTCAGCTTGCCTTGCATCGTGGGTCAGTGTTTGTGTTTCATCCTAGCGGAGGTTTTTATTTTTCAGGCGCTCTCACCGTCACAGAGGCCGAAATCCACTCGGATCCGAGAACCAAAACAAGACGTGATCGGCAGATAACACGGTCAGACATTTCTGCAAAACAAGCTAAAGCAGAAACACGCTCCCCCTGGTCCCTTTGTGCCCTCTGACGCCACAGACCTCTGGATTCAGCACAGCAAAAACCCATTAAAAAAAACCTGAGACAGGCGTGTCAGAGAATACAGAGGGGAGAATTGTAGAAAGAAGAAAATTTTTGGTTTCGACGAAATCTCAATTTCCTTCTTGGAATGGTCTATGAAATGTTATCAATAAAAAGGTGATAACACTGAAACCCAGCCTGGATTCAGTAAGCATTTGTTCTTAATTATGAATTAAGCATTTGTTTTTTTCATCGCATACATTAAATTGCAGTTGTAATGTGGGTAAAATAGTGAAGGAAAAAAGAGGCTAAGGAGTTAAAGGGGAATTACACTTTAAAACACATGTGGGCTTATTTTATTTCTAGTTTTCTTCTAATCAATGTGTCGACCTTCATTTTTCGATTAGTTATTTCGTTCTGTTAATATTTTACGATGTTTTGTTGCTTACCTTTACAAATTCAGGAAGTAGACCTAGGCAGCATATCATTGCGCGACTTCAATGCTATGCTTTTATTCGAAAAAGAAGAAAAAACTGGAAACCGTACTACTATGTGGACATGCACTAAAAAACAAATAGGTCCTTGTTTCTAACGTTAGCCATTTAAAATGAAATAAGTAATCAAAAAAAGATCGACACATTCATTAGAAGGACAATATAAACAAAATAAGCCCATATGTGTTTGAAAGTGCAATTCCCCTTTAAAGACAAATGTCAACAGAAAAAGTCGAGAAAACCTTGTTTTGCTTTCTCCTTACAGTACTGTTGTAACACACAAACTATAGTAACATACAGACCATAAATTTCAAACTGGAGTTAATAATTTTTAAAGCTCTAACCGTGATTTGAGAAATTTAACGTAGTTATAATTAGCCCCAATATACCCCACATCAGCCTCACAGACCGGTGATATCATAATGAATATTTGGATATTTGTGATTAATAACACCTGATTACTGAACAAGCTGTTCTACTATGAGGGAAATTATAAAAGCTCGACATACAGTCTCAGTTAAGGGAAATAAAAATTCAGCCCATGAGGGGTCCCAGTGAGAGCGTGCAAGCAGTAAAGACGGGGGACAGACCAGCATCTCATCGGCCCGGATTTCTCACCTGCTGGGCGGAGGAGCGTGGAAACTGATGACCTGTTACTCCATCTGAAAGAGGATTCAGGCCAGCAACATCTGGAGAACAAAGACAAGGTAAAAAGAGAGAGAGAGAACATGTGTGTGTGTGTGAGAGAGAGAGAAAGAGAAAAAAGAAGAAAGAGGGCAGGAGAGAGGATAACTATAATATAAAGTTGTTGTCATTCTGACTGATTGTTACGCTTTGGCAATATGCATTTTAAAATGTCATGCCACTAAAGCGTTTTGGATTTGAATTTGAGAATAATATCCAGAGGGGTTGTGTGAATCTTTACGAGCAATAAAAATGAAATGCCTGGTGAGAGGTGTGGCGCAGTCTGAAGCCGAGTCTCGAGCCACACGTGAGTCACCCCATGGAGAGGTTCGATCTCCGCCATGGCACCTTCTGAGCTGCGGTCCCATTTCTAACGGTTACCCTCTCTCTGCTTTCTACCTGTCTGAACAAAGCACAAAATATTTAAAACAAAATGAACTGCCTAATTTCACAAGCAGCCTGCAGGCTGTAAACTGCGGGTATTGACAGGCTGAGTTTACGCAAAACAGCGCCACCTGACCTTCAGGACCGGAATCAGCGATTGGGCCGCTCGTAACGAGGCCCCCGGCCTGGATTCCATCTCCCCCACTCCTCTTGCTCCCTGCTGTCAAAACCTGCGAAGCCTCCTCTGACGCTTTCTGCTACATACTACATGCTACACACTGCACACTACATGCTGCACACTACACGCTACACACCGCACACTACACGCTACACAGTACACACTACATGCTGCACACTGCACACTACACAGTACACACTACATGCTGCACACTGCACACTACACGCTACACAGTACACACTACACGCTGCACACTGCACACTACATGCTACACACTGCACACTACACGCATGCTTACACACAAGTGGACTACACAGGTATACAGGCGCTCAACAGGGCTGCAGTCAGGACAGCAGCCTTTGCAGTGAAACAAAAAGGTCTAATAGTGTTTAATTACACTAAACAGGTAGACACAGTCCAGTGAAAGAGCACTCCTGTGTGTGTGTGTGTGTGTGTGTGTGTTTCGCAGTATAAGTATGTACTCTGCAGGAGCGAATCTGATTGTTAGGCCTGTACAAATAGTCAAATACATTATATTGTTTGGCTGTAAACGGTTCTCTCCTGCTGTTGTTTTCCAGGGATGGGAAGAGGGGAAGACTCCACACCACCATAAAGCGTCTTTCACGGCCATAAAGTCTTGCACAGAAACCCTAAACCTGACAGCAGACCCCTGGACAGCCCTCCCGGCCCACAACTCCCCTCTTCACATAATGTGATGCTGTAATGAAACTCCCAAAAACCTCCCGAAGACAAATGAGTTCTCCTCCCACGCAGTCTATTACTGAAGTGCCATTGATAGCTGCGGTTCTACAGTCAAAAAAAAAGAAAAAAAAGAAAAAAAAGAAAATCCCTCCCCTACATGCACTGCTGTCTTTGGTGACATCCTCTTCTAAAAAGAAAAGAACATACATGCGCATGTACACACGCACACACAACCACAAAAACCCACATTTACATAAAAACATAAGTACAGACCAACAATATGCACGCGCATGCACACACACACACAACAGGTACATAAAAACACACCAGAACCACAGACGCACCTACACAGGTATGCTCACACTGACACCTGAGTGATGGGCCCTTCTGAAGCCCTTCTGTGGCAGAGACCATGTACTGGGTGTGTCCTCCGGGGCCCCGGTGGTGTCTCTGCCGTGGTGCATTCTGGGTAAGAGAGCTCTGGCATCTATCATGCTTACCTCAGAAAGAGACTGCAATAACAGAGCCCAGCAGTAAGAGCCAGTGAGCTCACAGACCCAGGGTCTGGTTTTTCAGAGCAACACCACCGTTCCCCTCTCCTCCCTCCCCAAGGAAGATTAAGGGGAAGGGGGGGGGGTCCTGTCTGTCATTTTCGGGCCGTGCAGATCTGGGACAGCGATAGGCATTATACTGGGCTCTGCAGCCGAACTGGGGTCAGTGTGAAGACGGGGTGAGAGTGTGTGTGTGTGTGTGTGTGTGTGTGCGTGTGTAGGTGCTTTGTGCAGTTTGTGTGTACACAGCATGTGTCTGTGTGGTGTATGTACACCCCGTGTGTGCGTGTGCGGAGTGTGTGTGTTTGTGTGCAGTTTGTGTGTACACTGCATGTGTCTCTGTGTGGTGTGTGTGTGTGTGTGTGTGTGTGTGTGTGTCTGTGTACACTTCGTGTGTGTATGTGTGAGATGTGTGTGGCTGTGTGTGTATGTGTCTGGGTGTTCAAAGAAATTTTTTTTATTTTATTTTTTACCTGCCACAGAACTAAATATGACTTAGGATTTTGGCCTTTACACCTTCAAAACAATCCTCTCAGTGAATCCTCTCACCTGAGCTGTGCTCTCAAAGAGCTGGCAGCGGGCATTCCAGGCCGGAGCAACGACTGGAAGGGTTCACCTGGAGGACACAGGAAACAAACGCGGCGATGACACACTCAGGTGTACATGATGGTGTGTGGGGGCTATATACTATTTCCACGGCACACATGAACTACACACATTCACAGCTGAGAAAGAGCACCTCCAGAAATCTTGCAAGGTTTCATCGGTGTTCCAACTTGTGAAGTTTCCTGTGAGCTTGATGTCCATGGCACAGTAAGGGGGGGGGGGGCTCATTGGCCCAGAGAGTGCTTCAGCTTTCAATTACCACAATAGAGGGGCGTTTAACCTGTGAACCCACAATCACGCACCCCACAGCCGCTCGCCGAGCGTGTGGTTAGTGTTCTGGGCCGGGACTGAGCAGCTGGCAGGTACAGGTGGAATCCGGTTCAGGGGAGTGAGTGAGAGAAAGAAAGAAAGAAAGAAAGAAAGAAGGAGAAAGGAGATAGAGAAGAAAAAGAAGGATGGAATGGGAGACAGAGAGAGCAACAAGGTGACAGAAAGAGACAGAGAGAAAGAGAGAGAGAGACAGAGAGAGAGAAGACAGGGAGAGGGTTGGGAGAGGGAGAGATTTCTTTATTTTTAACAAACCTTTATTGTTCAATTCCACGCTGGCAGTAGGTTAACCTCAATTAGACCTCAGCCTTTTTTCCCTTTAATGTCACAAGAAACGAAATTCACGAGCATTGCATGAAAAAAATTAAAATGAAATTTTTTTTAAAGGCCGTTAAAAATTCAATTGCACGTCATCACCGACCTGACAACAACCCCCCTCCCCACACACACACACACACCATGTTTCCCTACCATATGATTGATTAAAATCTGACATGAAAATTCAATTGTTGTCTCTGTAAGAGAGAGAGAGAGGGTGACAGAGAGAAAGAGAGGAAGAGTTAAAGAAGGAGAGGGAGAGAGAGAGGGGGGAGAAAGAGGATGAGTCACAGACTCTCCCAACAGTACTAGAAAAATTAATTTTCTCCTGGGGTTGGTGGTGGTGAGGGGGGGGGGGATGTGGTGTTCTGAGCATTATGGCGGCTGTTTGAAGTTTCTTTGGGACACCACACTCTCCCGCATTTTCCCATGCATGCAAAATACCCATCCCTGTCACCCTTACCCCCCCCCCCCCAATCACCCACCCCCACCCCCCTCCCCACAACAACCATTCCTCTTCCTTATTTAACTTTTTTTAATGTGACTGTAATCAAACCACAACAACATTTCTGAGGCCCAGGCCTTCATCCCTCCAAATCCCACCAGAAAAAAAAAACCCCCAAAAAAAACCTTTTTGTAGTTTTTTTGGGACTTCCGGTCCCACCGCCCCGTCCCGACTGCGGAGCCGACTCGCGCCGCTCCCTCCCCGGTGTTCGGCACAGAGGGATGTTCCTCTCGCTGAGCTTCCCAAAGCTGCCTCACCTGGAAGCAATCTGGAGCACAGTCCAAGAGGCTCGGAGTTAAAAGAGACCCCCCCCCTCCCGCCTCCACCCACCCCCTCCCAACAGTGGGACGGCACTGGTAGCCTGTGCGAGGCTGGAAATAGCTCCTTTGTGATCTTATAAAACAAAGAGAGAGAGAGAGAGAGAGAGAGAGAGAGAGAGGGAAACAGACAGAGACATAAAGAGAAAGAGAGAGGGAGAGAAAGAGAAACAGATAGACAGAGACCGAAAAAAGAAGAGGAAGAGACAAATAGAGACAGACAAATAGAGAGAGAAAGAGAGAGGCGGGGGGGGGGTACATATCGTCCTATCAAACATAGTTAAGTGGATGGCTCTGTAACAGAACTCAGACTCTTACTCTTTTCCTGGGAGAGACAGAGAGTCAGCCCTGCTGGGGGAACCCTTGTGATTAAACACAGCCCAAGGCCCCGCCTTTCCTACACCCCTCTTGTTCATTGATAAAACAAGAAGAGAACCACTGATAACGTTTTCTTCCAGTCCCATTAAGCATTATATGAGATCATCACCATAGTTACTGACAGCTTTATGATTCCCTCGGCTACCTACATAAGAACACATAATGAGGAGAACAGGCCATTCAGACCATCTAGAACATAAGAATGACACAATGAGGAGAACAAGCCATTTAGCCCATCTAGAACATAAGAACATAAAATGAGGAGAACAAGCCATTCAGCCAATCTAGCACATAAGAACCTAAGAATACATAATGAGGAGAACAGGCCATTCAGCCCATCTAGAACATGAGAACACATAATGAGGAGAACAGGCCATTCAGCCCATCTAGAACATGAGAACACATAATGAGGAGAACAGGCCATTCAGCCCATCTAGAACATGAGAACACATAATAAGGAGAACAGGCCATTCAGCCCATCTAGAACATAAGAACACATAATAAGGAGAACAGGCCATCTAGAACATAAGAATACATAATGAGGAGAACAGGCCATTCAGCCCATCTAGAACATAAGAACATAAGAACACATAATGAGGAGAACAGGCCATTCAGCCCATGCAGGTTTGTCATTTACTGTATGTGCAAACTAGAGAGCATCCAGCACTGCGTCAGGCCGGGACTGGAGCACCTCGAGGGTCCCTACATTCCACTGCAGGACCTGTCATCCCCTCCGCAACCCCCCCCCCTCCCCTCCCCTCCACTATGAGAATGCAGAGGGGCTTCGGAGACCAGCAATTAAACTAAACTGCCGTCCATAGAGGCAGTCCAGCGGGACCTTCTCCTGAGTCAACATGCCAGACCCCATTTCCTCTTCTCTTTTTTCTCCCCCCCCCCACCCTCTCTCACTCTCTCTTTCTTTCTCTCTCTCTCTATTTCCTCCCTCTATGCCAGGCCCACAGCTACGCTGGACCGGGGTGGAGCTGGTGTGGATGGACCCAAATATTTGGGGGGTCATTAATACAGTAGAATCCCTGAATTGGAAATTGGATGTTGATTGCAAGAGAAATGCGAGTAACTTTTGACAGAAATATCAAATATTACCAATTTTGAGAACCTGGCTGCTTCAGGATGGAGTTTAAATGGACTGGAAATAACTGTAACCTTGCTTTTAAAAAATAAAAATAAAAATGGCTGATTTTGTTTTGGTCTTTTTTTTAAACACTCAAATTCCCAGATTGTGTTATTCTTGCTTTTATACCTGTTCATTTGACAAGTCAGTCTGTACCTCAGAGGTTCAACTCTAATTAGAACCTGGGAACTCATCTCCATGGAGGCATGGTCACTGATAGGCTGCTTACCAGCCAATGAGCTGCCTTGTTCTTTGGCCCTTGGCCCCAAATCATAAACAGACCATGTGGGACTGTAAAACAGGCAAATTCAGAGGCAGTTGTTGAAAGCTGTTTATTTCTAGACAAAGAAAAGCAATAAACAAGCATGCTCGATGATTGCTGAGTTCAGAGATCTGTGTTTATATGGAGATTTCCTCACGTTACTGGTGCTGCCATATTCACGGGCAAGCTATCGGGCTGAGAAACTGAATTGCTTCTTCTGAGATAGGCTCCAAGACACCATCACCAACCGGCCCCGCCCATCAAAAAGCTGCCACTAATTTGATCAATGCGTACATTGACTGACTGACCGTGTTGGTCACAAAGCTACACCCTGAGCCGACCAGAGGAGGATGGGTTCCCCCATTGAGTCCGGTTCCTTCCGAGGTTTCTTCTTATCTGCTACAGGGAGTTTTTCCTTGCTACTGTTCCTTTAGGTTTGTTCCTGTGGGGGTCTAGGCCAGGGTTGTCTGTGAAACGTATTGTGACAATTGTTTGTGAAATGCGCTATATAAATTAATTTTGATCTGAAGACCTGATAATTGAGGTAGACCAAATAAGTACGTAAAATTTTCTGAAAAAAGTAGACTACTACACTAGCAATCTCAGAACTGAAGAGTAGTGGGTTTGATTCCCAGCTGGGCGGAGCAATAATGTGGGGATGTCTGTAAGCTGCTCTGGATAAGAGTGCCTGCTAAACGTAAACCTTTTTTAAAAAAAAGGGAACAATCCAGATGACATCCAGGCAGCCCGTTTCCACAGGGGCAATATTCACCATTCAGAGCGAGCTCACCCGTGGCAGTGCCGGGCACAGGTGAGACTGCCCCAGGCGAGCTCCAGCTCTCCGGTGTGGAAAGGTTCACCTGTGATCTGATGATCTGATGATGATGAAGACTCCCAGCCACGGGCCTCTGGAGCTCCGCGTGTTCCCACCTTCTGAATCACCGCTGGAACGCGGCGAACAGACGCTGCACAGACGACGCGGATTCCTAAACGTTAACTCAACGCCGGCCCCTCTCTCTCCGTCTCTCAGGGGCGACCCGCGGTTAAAAAAAAAAAGCGGCTAAATTTGGGACGGGGCCCCTCTGTGCATTGTCCCGGCAGGATTCCGTCCACGGGACGCGTCGGGGGGGACGACAGAGGCCCATTTATCCGCGGCGGCGGCGGTCGGGGGGGCGTTTACTGCGGGGGCCGCATGTGATTTTAATTGTGTGATTAGCGGTAATTGAGTCAGCGATCGAAGGGCAGCGAGGCGCTAGGAGGGGGGAGAGCCGCGGGACTCAGAGGGGCTCTTTGTGCCTGACCTCCGTCACCACGGATACCTTTAAGCGCCGGTCACAAGCCCCGAGCAGCACGAGGGCCAGCGCCCCAGCCCCCCAGCCCCCCAACCCAAACCCCAAAGACCCCACCCCACTGCATAAACCCCCAAACCCCAGCGCCCCCCACTCCTCAGCCCCCAAACCCAAACCCCAATGTCCCCACCCCACTGCATAAACCCCCATGCCCCCCCACCGTCCAAACCTCCATGCCCCAGTGCATCCCCACTAAAACCCCCATGCGCCCCACCCCTCCACCCCAAAACCCCTATGCTCCAGCGCCCCTTACCCCTCCACCCAAACCCCCACACCCCAACCCCTCCCCCCAAAACCCCTATGCCCCAGCGCCCCTTACCCCTCCACCCAAACCCCCACACCCCAACCCCTCCCCCCAAAACCCCTATGCCCCAGCGCCCCTTACCCCTCCACCCAAACCCCCACACCCCAACCCCTCCCCCCAAAACCCCTATGCCCCAGCGCCCCCCCCCCCACACCCCAGCGCTTCCCCATGCAAACCCCCACACCCCAGCACCCCCACCCGAACCCCAATGCCTCCCCAACCAAACCCCCACACCCCCCCACCGTCCAAACCCCCAAGCCCCAGCGCCCCCCCACGCCCCAGCACACCCCTCCCCAAACCTCCAACCCCAGCACCCCACACCCCAACACCCCCGATATCAGGGGCATCCTGCCTGCCCCAGACAACCCCTGACCCAGCCTGGACCAGCCCAACATCAGCAACACCTTCCACCCTCTTGGTAAATGGCAAATGGACTGCATTTATATAGCGCTTTTATCCAAAGCGCTTTACAATTGATGCCTCTCATTCACCAGAGCAGTTAGGGCTTAGGTGTCTTGCTCGGGGACACTTCGACACGCCCAGGGCGGGGATCAAACCGGCAACCCTCCGACTGCCAGACAACCGCTCTTACCTCCTGAGCTATGTCGCCTCTTACATCTGGGTCTGTTTCGCTGACCGCCTCCCCGGTACCGTTACCCGGTGCCTCAAATCATTGTTTTGGGCCAAATTTCCAGTGTTTTTCTGACCAACCAACCTTCAACTAGAGTGTTCTTTTAAAATGCGCTCGGGAATGAAAGTAGACAGGGAATATCGGATATCGGTGATGCGTCAGTATGTGTTGATGGTCAGTTTTGGAGAGCCAGTTCTGTGGGAATTTCGTCCTGAACTTTGGAACTAATGACTCCTGCCTCTTCTTGGAAAAGCGCTATAGGATATGAAATGACCGCAGTGAGTCAGAACCTGTAGTGAGGCCACTATTGTCTCCCCCGTTGGGACAGAATCTAAAAAAGGTTCAGAGAGACCTCGGTCACCGGCTCGCTCCCGAGTCAGGGGAGGGGCGGGGGGGAGGAGAATATCCTGTCGTGACGCCATCGATCCTGAACGCAGAGCAGAACAGGCCCTGGACTTGTTATTGTGCAACAGCTAATCCAAGGCTCTCTCTCTCCCTTGGCACACGAGCTCTCCGCTGCGCTCCTGCAGCTTTCCCCCAGCGCCGTCTCCTTCCATGAGATCGCATGGAAACGCGAGCCGAGCAACGAGGAACCGTTTAGCGTCAATCTGTCCAGGCCTGTACTGGTCTAACAGGCCTCAATTTTAAAGGATCGCTCTGGCATTACAATAGAGGACCTTTAAAGAAAAAAAAAAAGAAAAAAATAAATAAATAATTCGGGGTGCATTACACATTTCGAACAGTCGCACAGTCAAACGGTTCCATGACTAACGTCAAGCCTGTAAACTATCAAGTGGGATAAAGATGAAGAAAAGCATGGCTGAGGTTTTTTTTGCGTCCGGATTTCTGGGGGTTTGAGTCAGGCAGAGCAAAGAGGCACAGAGTGACCCCACCGCGCCTGGGTAACGGTCTCCGCCCCGAGTTCGGCTCCGCGACGGAGACCTCGCGCTGGCCCCCGCGTGGGTCAGGACGTCAGGCAGGCGGCCGCGTCGCGCGACTATCTGATCGGCCGATAAGATCACGTAGAAGAGACGACGACTCCCCCCCCCCCCCCCCCTCCTGCTCCGCGGTGTGGAGTCTGACCTTTGACCTCTACTCTGCGGCTGACCCCCCTCTTCTTTCACTGCCTTCTCATCTGAAACTGTGCCTGGCCGCCAGAGCCATCAGAATCCGCAGTCGCCAGGATCTACAGATCCTGAGAAGCAGATTAAAAGATACTTTCACTGTGAGCGAAAGGCCTGTCCTTTCAAAACCAGAGCGAACAGGCCAAGGAAGAAAAATCACAGGTTTGTGTTTGGACTGTGGCCAGCACTACAGTCATAGGTTATAAGTCTGTTTTTGTTGAGTCCCTCTGGAAACAATCCACTGGGAAGGGCCATGCTGCAAACTGTCGGTAAACGTGTGTAAAATTTAAAAATAAAGACGGCTGATTGATTAACTCATTGACTGGTTGACTCACAGAATACATGACACGTGTAGAGAGATTTCAGAACTAGTTATATGCTCTAAACTCACAGGGATGGAGTACAGCTGGGAGAGTTGGCCACTGTTTTTAAAAAAAAATACTTTTTGATGGGCTGTAAAACTTTATTGTCAGTCAGTGTATCAGAGTCCTGCTCAGGACGTGGGGCTTAAAGCTACTGCTTGAGCAAAGCAGAAAGGAGTGACAGAGCTTAATGCTGTGTTACACCCTGCGTTAACACCCAGAGTGCATTCCACCACAAGCCACTTTAACGCACTGAAGGAGAACTCACTGCACCACGGCAAAGCCCAGCTCTGCTAGAAAA
This sequence comes from Anguilla pacifica, assembly GCA_039654925.1. NCBI lineage: Eukaryota > Metazoa > Chordata > Actinopteri > Anguilliformes > Anguillidae > Anguilla > Anguilla pacifica. The sequence goes on from CM077299.1 coordinate 40,825,197, forward strand.
TACCACCGCCAGTTAGGAGTGCGAATAAAGATATACCCTTTACTATAAAACTTGACAATAACAGCTACAATAATAATATCAATAATAACTAACACTTTAACAAGTGAAAATTGGGGGTGGGGGGTTAATGGCTAATCAGATGGCTGGCAGGTTTGAATCTGGGGCTAAACACTGCTGTCATGGCAACACAGCCCAAGCTACTTCCAGTAAAAGCCGCAGAAATGGGAATGACTTTGACAGGGGCTTGACAGAGCTGGACAACACACAGCGAGGGAGAGGTGAGTGAAGGAATATGTTAAAGGGAAGGGGGTGGGGGGGTTGGTTTCAGAAATAATCAGCGAGAAGCAGTGCAGCCTCTCAGAGGCCTGTCAGGGCTTGGGTTACCCCCACCACATTGGGCCCCACTGTTTATCAGCAGGCTGGGGTAGCTCCAGGCAATCTCAGCTCACCCCCCCCCCCCCCCCCTGAGCTTCCTCTCTCCCTTCGAACCCGCACCATGCACCCCACCTCTTTCCCTTCAACCGGAGGAAGTCAGGAAACTGCGTGGAGAATGGATTTTCTCCGCCCGTTTTTTTGCCGCAGGGTTCTCTGTCCCCCGCCCCCCCCCCCCCAATACCCCCCCGAAAATGGGATTAATCGGTTGATGTTGTGAGCGTGCCGTGTTTGGTACCGCACCCCCGTTTCTGTGCACCAGAGAACAGGAAGTGGGCCTATTCAGACAGCGGGGGGGTCAAAGGTCACGCTGGATAAAGTCAGCAATACCCCGGAGATGTCATTATTGTCATGTTTTATTATGGGATACGGTCTACTTTAATGCTCATTAAACAATTAACCGCATTTTACAACGGCAAATGGCATCTCCAAAGGGACAAAAACACAAAAAAAAGAAACGGAAGTGTTGTCTTAATAAGTTCAAATATAAACGCCCAAAAATATACACCAAACAAAATGCAGTTATTTATGTTCAAGAAAGAGCAAATTACTGAGCTGTGAAAGAACAGGACATGACAACATGTTGGAAGTGTGAATTATATCCCACACTGCTGCTTATGGGACGCTAGGTTATATTAGTAGGCCTGAAAGCTCAGGGCTCTGGATGGCTGTGCAGAGAGAGGAGCGGGAATGAGGCATCAGAGAAAGGGCTTAAACCATTTCTTTAAAAAAAAGTCTATATTTAAAAAAATTTTTTTTCCTTATTTTCTGTCCAGTTTCATGTGATCTCTGCTATCGATTCAGGAGAGAGCGCACAAGCCGGTGCTGTCTCGCGAAGCACACGATTTCAGCCACTGATTCCTACCACACGACAGTTTGCAAGTCAGGTTCTCACAGACACGAGTCAGAGGAGGACTCACTCCAGGTGCAGCTCAGCAGGTGAACCGCAGGTGAACCGGGCCTGACTGACCAGCGGGGGGGGGTTGATGGCATTGCCCAGGCGATGCGACCGGCATGGGCACGGTCCTGATTGGATGGAACATGACGAGCCCCCCCGCCCCAGGGGAAGGGAAGAATTTTTTGACATGTGTTAAATAAGCCATTTTGAGACGGGGGGAGGGGGGGGGGGGGGGAGGCATGTTTGTCCCTTTTGAAGATCAGAGTCCCTCAGATGCCTCTCCAGGCCCGAGACTCTATTAGGAGAACAAAGACGCACTCAAACCCGTTTGTATCTGCATGCACGTCACGTTACAGTCACATCGCATTACGCTCACATCGCCTTGCGCTCACATCGCGTTACAGTCACACTAAATCCGGCCCGTTTAGCGGACGCTCGGACGCAGGGCGGATCAAACGAGCGCACGCAGGAAGAGCTCACGGCCGAGAGAGAAGCAGCCAAAGCCGAAGTCATCAGTGTCACAACCGATAGGATTAGGTAACGCACAAACCCTCAACTACATATAATAACATAACATTAAAATGCCATGGTAGTGCCATAACCCTAAATAACAACGCGAGTTTCAGGCAGACAAATGGGTTTGAGGATATAGCTCAGTGAGTGTGCTTATGCATGCATGTTTGTATGTATATATGTACGATGTATGCATGTATGTATGTACACATGCATGCACATATGTATGTATGTACATACGTATGTATGAATGTATGTATGCAATTATGTATGTATGTATATATATGTATGTATGTATGTATGTACGTACATATGAATGCATGTATGAAATGTAATATTGTATTTTTATTGAGGAGTTGAGCGTTGTTGAGCCCAGATGGCCTGCTGCAGATGGCACTGACAGTGCTCAGTTCTCTGTTTACTAACATATTTTCTGTCATGCTTCATGCAGGAGCCTGTTTAATATCAGCGGATCAATGGCCGCTCTGAGAAGACAGCGAGAGACCCACGGTGAGCGCACTCCAGCCCTGCGATCGCTCACATCTCCGTGACGGCCGGGGTTTGGAACCGCTGCCTCTTATTCACTTTAATTTTAAACAGTGGGATTTATCCGTCTCTCTTCTGTCCGCGCGTATTAAAGGGATCTAACGGCTCGGAGCAGCAGTAAGGGATCGGGGCCAAGCGCGGATTCACTGGGCCGATCGGAGTTCTTACCTCCCGAAGGAACAATGCAACAAGGGCAATCTCAAGCCAATCACAGCGCACTACGTAGTGCTTTTGAGGGGTGCCACTCCTAACGCTAAACTTTGTGATAATAACAGGGTCATTTACCTATGAATCCAGCCCTCCTACCCAACAAACACAACTCCAGCCTCCATATAACACTTGGACACTCCTGTGGGGGGAAGATAATGTGACTGAGTATTGGTCGTATTTCTTGTTAAAGACCGAGCAGTGGGTGCCAACCCCACCCCCGTGAGTGAAGTATGCAGGAGTGACAGGCAGCTCTGAGAAGGCATGCGCAGCTGTGTGGGTGATGATGACGGTGATGATGTCAATGTTGATGACAGTGATGATGATGATGTTGATTGTTATGTTGATGATGTTGATGTTTATGTTGATGTTGATGTTGATGGTGATGATGATGATGTTGATGATGATGATGGTGATGTTGATGATGATGATGTTGATGGTGATGTTGATGATGATGAGGAGAGGTGGGGGGGTTGATATGTTAGACAGGACCCTCCTTCCCATCCTGCCCATCCCCCGGCAGCTATTTGAATGAACGAGCAGAGAAGACAAGACATGCTCTACCCAGAGAGTGCCCTCCTCCTGAACTGAACCAGGAACATGACTGTGATTACGGCTCCTGTCTGAAAGGGCCTCATTCAGGGACATTCCCAGCCATTAGGGGAGGATGAGTGGGGCTCTGTTCACCTCTCCGTATGACCTCAGCCCCTGAGACCAGCCCTGTCACAGATCCTGACAGGAGGGAAGAGGTAAATATCACCCTGTTTGATGAACATCGCATCGTTTCGGGCCTGATGCATTTCAGCACCTCTACTGTATCTCACAAGCTCCCTCTCTCTTCTCAAAAAAGCAACCTTATGTCTGACGTTCAAAATCATGAGGGGATTCTAAATCACCAAGAGGAGAACAACCAAGCAAACGGACAGAAAGGCTCCCAGAATGCTCTGGGTCCTGGCTGCCAGCTCCCAGCATTCTCTGGGCCCTGGCTGGCAGTTCCCAGAATGCTCTGGGCCCTGGCTACCTGCTCCCAGCATGCTCTGGGCCCTGGCTGCCTGCTCCCAGCATGCTCTGGGCCCTGGCTGCCAGCTCCCAGAATGCTCTGGGCATGGCAGCGGGAAACCTGCTAAGATCTGATCTCCCACGCTATGGTTCGTTTAGCCGCCAGACGAAAACTCCCCCACTGAGCTGGGAGTGGGACTGAGGGGAACACCGACACGGAGAGGAAGAGTGGCTCCAGGGCTGCTGACTCTGGTGCCAGTGTGTGTGTGTGTGTGTGTGTGTGTGTAAGAAAGAGAAAGAGTATGTGTATGTGTGTGCGTGCGTGCATGAAAGTGTGTGTGTGTGTGTGTGTGTGTGGGTGAGAGAGGAAGAGTGTGTGCATGTGTGTGTGTGTGAGAGAGTGAGTGAGAGAGTGTGTGTGTGAGAGAGAGAGTGAGAGTGTGTGTGTGTGAGGATTCAATCTGAGGAATTCATTCTGAGGGTTCAGTCTGAGGGTACAGTCTCAGGGGTTCAGTCCCTGGGGTTCAGTCTCAGTGGTACTGAATAAGACAGTAAGTACTGAATATGGCAGTAAGTACTGAATAAGACAGTAAGTACTGTGGACGGAGTGTGGCACAGTGGGTAAGGAACTGGGCTTGTAACCGAAAGGTCGCAGGTTCGATTCCCGGGTAGGGCACTGCTGTTGTACCCTTGAGCAAGGTACTTAACCGAAATTGCTTCAGTATATATCCAGCTGTATAAAATGGATACAATGTAAAATGCTATGTAAAAGTTGTGTAAGTCGCTCTGGATAAGAGCGTCTGCTAAATGCCTGTAATGTAATGTAATGTACTGAATAAGACAGTAAGTACTGAATATGGCAGTAAGTACTGAATAGGCAAGTCTGCATTCCTGAAGAGGAAGGGCATCTCAGATATTTCACAGAGGATCAGTCTTGTGTACAATGAAGAGCTATTTTACACAGAAAAAGAGGTTTAAAAAAGAGGTTTTTCTGGACGTGAATCTGTGCATTTGTGCTACATTTCAGTTCCAGGCCGGATCAAAGATGGATCCTCAGGCTTACATTCTACAGAGATACTTTCTCCATGTCAGATCATTTAAATTAAAGACAGCCCTCTGTCAATTTCACATGCGCTCCTCAAGTACAAAGTATAAAACACAAGGGTATTACACAGCATCTGATTGGTTTCTACGTCACCATTAACAGGGAAAAGTGACCGTACAAATAAGAGAAAGAAGGCTTTTAAAAGGGCGATTTAAAGCTCTCCTCAGAGACAATGCAATCATTAACCGGTCAGAGGATTCACACATATTTTGCGTGAAAGAAAAAAAAATCTATTGATTTTGACTTTCCATCTTAGTAAAATGTTCACATAATCAAACTAAATTGCATATTTTTTTAACAACTTCTCTAACTTCCCTCCTAACACACAAGAGATTTAAACACATCTATTCAGCAGATGCTCCGGTCTGGATGTATCAAGTGCACAAAATATACTTAAGTCAAAGAGGACAGGCACTCTGAAATAAGCACACTGTCACATATAAGCGCAATACTGGTGCCCATACAATAAAAAGGGGGATTGGAATAATTCCCCTGGATTTTCAGCCTCCTCCTGAAAACAGAAAGGAGGAAAGCTCCAAGCACCCCGTACACATGCTGCTGGGGAGGCAAGGCAGTATCAGGGTTAGGGAACCAGGGAAACCGTAACTGAGAGGTTGCAGGTGTGAGTCCACAGTTGGGGCACTGCCACTGCACCCTTGAGCTGAGTACTGCACTTAACCCCAACTGCTCCAGTAAAATAAATAAACAGTGTAAATGGATTAGCACTGCTAGACTCCCTAAATGTAAACGCTCAGCTTCAATAAAACAGACCTCCTCCGCTTGTTGAGGATCTCTTGAATTACAGTCTGATGCTGGGCCCAGCACTACAACTTTATGACTTTATTATAAATGGGGTTATAAATACAGTCTATTACAGACGTCTCGACACGGAGGACAGCATGAAGAGAGCTGTCCCGCCCCCCACCATTCAAAAAAATAAATAATAATTCCTTTGTCAGTTGCCCTCAGGACTGAAGGTTTTTTTTGTTTGGGAGGAGGGGGTGTTCAGAAATGACCCACCCGGCTCCTGACCAGCCAGTCTCTTCCTTGTTTGATCTCCTTTAAGAAAATATTTAATTAAATTACTATGGCATGCCCCCTAGGGGGGAGGAAGGGACCGACCCCCTACAACGGGGGCTGAATGTTTCCACTTGGAATGGAATTTGGGGGGTGTGGTGGGGTGGGGTCCATCCTGCTAGGGCAGGAGGGGGGGGGGGGGGGAGTTGAGGGCACGGGAAGGGCAATGCTGAGAGAGAAAGTGAGACCTGATTTTGGTGCCACGCCCGAAGGCTGACTGGCGACCTCCTATTTTGGGAAGGGGTGGGGGGGGGGGGGGGGGCGCAGGATCTGATGGGAGTAGGGTAGGGTTGTTTGGGGGGAGGGGGTGGGTTCAGCTACAGCCAAACAGAGTGAAAGAGATTGTGGAACGATGGCCCTCTTGCTTGACCTATGTCATGACAGTGCTCTCCCATGTCATGACAGAGCTGTCCATCACACAGTCCTTTTCAAAATGGCGCATTGGCTTCACACATAACCTGCTCGCCATGGAACAGGTCAGTGACAGCAGAGTGAGTGACAGCAGGGTCCTCGCCCACAGCAGGCCTGAGCATGACCTTTGACCCCTCCCTGCTCCTCATCCTCAGTAGAGTATGACAGGAAACAGAGCCAGCAATTATTTGAAAAGAATTTAGCTCTTTAGGACACCAGTGAAAATTCCTAGACATTTACGACCACTTTAGAAGGATGCAATCACATTTTCAAACATTCAGGACAAAAAACGGGAAGAATATATCCCATGACTGCACATTTCAGTGGGTACCATTTATTCAGCAGTTTGAAGGCTGAGCCTCACTGCAAGAGTGTTTTAAAAACTTTTTACCAGCGTCTAAAGAGTTAAAGTTGGGTGAAATATGTACCTGATGCAGGTCAGGCGGCGGCCAGGTCTCCATGACGACCTGCTGTTCGTGGCACAGCCTCTTCCTCGCTGACAGGTGCAGTCTTCACCTGCTCTCTCTCTCTGATAATCACACCGCCATACCCAGATCCCCCCCCCCCCCCATACGGGCCCTGTCGTACTGGACCCCCCCCCACCCCCGAGCATACTCCCCCAAAGAGTGACCCTGCAGAAGGAGGCGGAGAAGAGTGTAGACCCCTGCCCTGTGCAGCAGGGAGCGACGCGGATATTTAGCTACCCACAGGGGAGATGAGCATGGTGAGCGAACCCTAGGCTGTCATACAGACCCTACACTGTCATACAGACCCTACACTGTCACACAGACCCTATACTGTCATACAGACCCTACACTGTCATATAGACCCTACACTGTCATACAGACTCTATGCTGTCACACAGACCCTACACCGTCATACAGACCCTATGCTGTCACACAGACCCTACACTGTCATATAGACCCTACACTGTCATACAGACTCTATGCTGTCATACAAACCCTACACTGTCATACAGACCCTATGCTGTCACACAGACCCTACACCGTCATACAGACCCTATGCTGTCACACAGACCCTACACTGTCATACAGACCCTATGGTGTCACACAGACCCTACACTGTCATACTGACACTACACTGTCATACTGACTCTACGGCCTCATACAGACCCTATGCTGTCATACAGACCATACGCTGTGACCCTGTATGCTATCACATGACTCATTCCTCTCTGCCCCTGCCTTGTTTATTCTTAAATTCACTCACCAGCGTAAATAAATGAGTCAGTAAACATAAAAAAGACTCCAGACCCCACCAAGTGAAACAAAGGCATATGAAGGGGAGCACTGGGTTCAAAACATTTGCCAAAATGGTAACATTACCGAATTCCCAACCTGTGCACATGTCCACACCCCCTGACCTTTGACCTCTCCTGTGAATGGTCTTCAGAGCCCTGCCCACTCCCCCCACCCCCCCAGCTCCACCAAGCTGGACCCCGGCAGATGTGTCCTCAACAGCCCGGTGGTCAGTCAGCTAGAGGTGGAGCGGACGGGGTCAAAGGTCACTGCGATGACAGCACATGCCTTGCGGCAAGAGTCTCGCTATTCCCCCACAACCACAACATCGGGAGGGGAGGGGGGGTGAGGGCAATGGGACTGACTGTCTGGCTGTCCCACCCTTAACATAAACCCAAAAAAACCACCAAGAATAAGAGATGTAGGAATCATGGTGTCCTTTGGGCAAACGGGGAGTGGTCACAAGGTGAGCCCGTGAGGTCACGAGCAGAGAATGTGATTGGGCGTCTGGCTCAGAGAGGTCTGGTCTGTGTGCCTCTCAGCTCCTGTTTCACCCCCTAACCCCCCCCCCCCCCCCCCCGACATCTCGTGGCCCCCGTGTCCGGGCTGCGGTGGGAAGATGCGTTGGGGTCACCCAACATTCGGGGTTCTGTTACAACCCAAACACAAGAGCTGGGGGGGGGGGGGGGGAGGAGGCTGTGTCAAAAGAAAAAAAAGAAGAAGAAAGGAATGAACTGTGTTCTTGCTCCCTGTCTCTGCTGTGCTCGAACTGTAGGCCGACTTTTCTCCACTCCTCTATCTCCCCCCGTCCCTCCCTCTGAACTGGAACTATCTGTCCACTCAATAAAACTGCAGGGCCCATTTCCCAGAATTCAAAGCAGGGTGACGGCATTGAAGAACAGTCTGCAGTGACTTTGGAGATCCTGGTTGAGATCAACTACGGTTCAGTTTTTTTGTATGGTGTTGGGAGATAAACAGGAAAAAGGGAGCAATGTTCAGAGGGTGAAGAGAGAAGAGCACAAAACCTGTGCATCTGAACTTCACATCGACCAATCATCAAACACCGTTCCGCAGCGCAATTCATAAGGAGAGAGAAGGCTTTTTAGCAAACCCAGCGTTACGTAGCGGTACATCGGCAGGAGCCAGAGAGAGAGGGGCCAGCAGCCCTCCGTCAGGACAGATGCAGCGTTGAAACGTTTTCCCACGGACAGGGACGCATGCAGAGCCAGAGACTGCCGGGGGGGGGGGAATAATACAAACCACAAAACCATGACTGCCTAAATTTCTACAGTGGATCAATATGAACACACTGTTCAGATCTAAATCACGCAGAAAATGAGAGAAAGTGAGAGAACACGAGCGAGCAAGAGAAAGTGAGAGAAAGAGAGGACAGAGAGCAAGACAGGGCGTGCGCAAGAGAGAGATTGGATTCTGCACCATCACCTGCATGGTGATGTAGTTGGGGGTCAATGTCTTTGGGGCTTACCAGAGTCAGAGCCAAAAAGAGGTCTCGTCCCACAAGCCCACAACTTAAAGGCAATCATCACAGAAAGAGCTAGAGGTTCAGTAAGGAGGTTCTGCTTAAAGTAGCAGATGGGTTTCAGGGTGAAGTTTTAAATGAAGCCTATTTGCAAATGTTCCCTCAAAGTGTAGGAGGTAGAGGAGTTTTAGCACTGTGAGTAGCACGTTAGCACTGTGAGGGGAAACATTAGCACCGTGAGGAGAGCATTAGCACTGTGAGGAGAGCGTTAGCACTGTGAGCAGAGCATTAGCACTGTGAGGAGCATGTTACCACTGTGAGCAGAGCATTAGCACTGTGAGGAGAGCATTAGCACTGTGAGCAGAGCATTAGCACTGTGAGGAGAGCGTTAGCACTGTGAGGAGCACGTTAGCACTGTGAGCAGAGCATTAGCACCGTGAGGGGAAACGTTAGCACTGTGAGGGGGGGACCATTAGCACTGTAAGGAGAGTGTTAGCACTGTGAGCAGAGCGTTAGCACTGTGAGCAGAGCATTAGCACTGTGAGGAGAGTGTTAGCACTGTGAGGAGCACGTTAACACTGTGAGCAGAGCATTAGCACTGTGAGGAGCACGTTAGCACTGTGAGCAGAGCATTAGCACTGTGAGCAGAGCGTTAGCACTGTGAGGAGCACGTTAGCACTGTGAGCAGAGCGTTAGCACTGTGAGCAGAGCATTAGCACTGTGAGCAGAGCATTAGCACTGTGAGGAGAGTGTTAGCACTGTGAGGAGCACGTTAGCACTGTGAGCAGAGCATTAGCACTGTGAGGAGAGCGTTAGCACTGTGAGGAGCACGTTAGCACTGTGAGCAGAGCATTAGCACGGTGAGGAGAAACGTTAGCATGGTGAGCAGAGCGTTAGCACAGTGAGGACAGCGTTAGCACAATAAGGAGCGCTCACAGGCCCACCAGCCCAACTCCTCAACTCCCCAACTCTCCTCAGGGCCCCGGGATGGGGTTTCAAAGCCGAGCGCTGGAGTGTGCGGTGGGGCCTTGAACACCAGCACCCTCCCATTAGTGGTTTCTTACTGTTGAAAGGCATTTTCAGAACAGCACTCCTGGCACAGAGACATTCTCCCCCCCCACCCACCCTAAAAAAAGAGATGGTTTCCGTGGGTGATATAAAGGGAAAACATACGACCGCTTGTTTTGGCACCATAGAGAGTTCCGTACCTCTTCTCCATCTCAGGGTTGTGGAGGTTAAGTGGCCATTCTCTCTGCTGAGGAGCTTCCCGATGGCCAGAGCTCTACTAAACACATACGGAGATCTCGACATTTACTCAGATACTAGAAGCCTTGGGACATGAACGCATGCACACACACACACACCCACACAAGCACTCACACGCACATGCACATCCACACACAGACCCCCGCACACACACACACACCTACACTCACACGCACACGCACATGCACACACAGACCCCCGCACACACACACAAACACGCACATACAGACACACAAAAGCACATGCGCATATATACACACACATACCCATGCATGTGCACAAGCACTCACACACCCACACACACACACACACACACACACACGCACACAGGTGGACACACGCATGGACGCACATACATACAAATGAAAACACACACACACATGCACATATGTGCACACATGCACGCATGCTCGCATTCAAAACAGACACACACAGCTCAGTCACTGGGTTGGAGGGAATTTATGAAGTGTGAATTTATTTCAATAAAATGCCTTTCTGTAAACTTCATTTTCATTTAATTGGGCTATTAGACTGTTTGGACATAAGACCAGACAGAATTAAATTCAATTAAATTTTTGAATTGTCTTTCTCCTTTAAACACACACACACGCACACACACACACAACAAATCAAATGTGAAACACACAAAATGGGGCCAGAGTTCATCTAAATTCCGACTTGATTATGTTTAACTACAATAAAAACAATTACTGCATAATTCTTGGTGTCCCTGAGCAAAAAAAAAACAAAAAACAAATAGTCAAACACGTTTCCAGATGCACTTGTGCTAGTGCTGGCGTGAAACTGGGATTTTATTTTGTTTGTTTGTCCTTCAGATTTAAAACAGGAAACAAACCCATCATTACTGCTACAGTGAATATCTTCCGAATTTCCAGTCACATTGGAGCGCTGGAGTTCTGTGTTCAGAGTCCAAAGACGTGAATTTTACTGGAGCTTGCAACAAATAAATAGGCATTCCATCTTAGCCGACACCCAGATTAAATCTAACTACAGTGGGCTTTTCGCCATAAATGTTGACTCAGTCATTTAGAAGAAAAAACTTAAACAAAGAACAAATAAACTTGAGGTTCCAATCTGGCGAGAATATGGGGACCAAAAAAAATAAATAAAACGACACAAAAAAACTAATCAGTAAATAGAACTAAAATCTGTTCTGCGATCATGAGTTTAAGAAAGTATAACAATGGTGTGACACTATTTCCTGTACAACGTCAAGAATTTGTATATTTGTACATACTGGCTACATGTCTTCTAAGACCCAAAGGTCGCACAGTATTTCTGTTTACGGTTCGCATGTTCTCACTGTCCTTTCCATTTTACTGTTCCTTCGATTACAGACAATCACCACAAACTGATTAATCAAAAACATTACTCCATCCAAAGTACATTTACTACAGCAAATTAATACTGTCATTTACAGGGTAAGTGACACATTACTAGCTCTCTTTACAGACAAAAAGTATCATTACGTTACGCAAGATAAAAAGTACTGTCAATGTGGGACGCTAAAACCAGTTAAAATCACTTGACCATTAATACAAATGTCGCTTAATATGAATTTCACGATAAATGTAACCAAATGAAACTTTTTTTTGACATAATTTTTGAGATTTAAAATAAGCTTTAAAATGACATATTTTAAATTACATTTTAATTTTAAAGAATCTGGACAGGCAAGTTCTGGTGTCGGGGAAAAGAGGCTTTAATGGTATTAAAGCTATTTTTTCCTTTTAAAAAAAAAAAAGTACACGGAGAAACATGCCAGGAGAAGAAATGAACAACTGGGATAGCCAACGAAAGGTCAGAAGTATAAAGGTAGCCAGGGTAGGACTTCTCTCACAACCAAAAATATATTTTTCATGGAGACGAAGAGGGAGAGGAAGAGGGAGATCCGTGTTCCTTTTGTCCAATTGCGAGCACCCAGCTTCCAATTAGCTGTCCTCGAATGTGAATCATGATTTTTTTTTTAAAAAGAAAAAAAAAAAAGGCTCAAAGCACGGCTTCTCAGCCTGTTACATTAGGCTGAACGTTGCCTGACCCTTGCCGAAGCCTCAGTTCTTTTAAAAACACGTCAAAAAATCGGACGCTTCTACCCAGAATGCCCCGGGGCAGCCCGACGACCTTCTTCAGCTTTCCCCTTCAACTGGAGCGTCAGCCAGATAGAGTTTGTTCTCAAAGGCTGCGGGTTCACCTGAATTTACATACATTTCAGGGCCCTGAAATAGCCTGTAGTGTTGGCACTGAGTACACTGGCAAAGAACTTAACATCTGGCTTTTCCCAAAAAGCCTTAATAAAATGATATTTATTATATTTACAATAAATATGTATCATATATTATTTTTTAAGAAGTATATACAGGATATATATACATTTTTTCAGAATATTCTGCCTGCCTGCAACCGATTTTCATCGCATTAAAAGCGAGTTCAGGATTTTTACTGTTTTTCCACTTCACACACATGCACATTCTTTTTGAGTACAGGTGTGTGGCAGAGGATCTACTGAGATGGTAAAAGGTGCTGGCTCACTGGTGTAGAGCTCAACACCATGCTTATTTACACACGAGCAAACAAACCGACAAGATTTCACCTCAGAGGTCTTCCTCGGGTCACAGTAAGGACATGAATAGCAGCCCTGTATAAACAACGGTTCATAAGAGCTTGGGCATTTTCCATCAACAAATTAGACAAATTGGATAATGGATGAGTCACAATCCAGGGTGCTTGACAACTCTGAAAACAGAGAAAGCTATATGCTGGAGTCAATGGATCTTACAAAAGAATATCACCAGATATCCCTCCACCCAAAAAAAAAAAAAAACAATACAACAATGGAAACTGAAAACATGATTTTCTTTCCAAGGGACTGAAGCTATTTTAGGGAGCCCCCACTCCCCCATTCCAAATCCCATTGACCCAAACAACCAGGACGGCAGTTTTTTAAGGAGCTAAATTATAGGGGAGAGCTTTGGCCATACGTGCAGTGCTGCTAAAATATGTGAAGCATGCGCCATTCACATGCCAGCGGTTGATTGCTAAGCGCTAGCAGTGTGATTGATCGAACTCGCTATTCCGTCTCTCTATGCTTTCCGAAAAATCCCGCTGTTGCTGCTGCGGCAGTGAAGTCCGGGAAGAACCAAGGCAGCACCCACTGTGGTCCCTTTCTGTTCTGTTTGACCCAAACTTCCCCCCCCCCCCTCCACCTTTTTTTTGAGGTGAGACTGAGGTGTGCTGTGTTTTATAGATGACACTTTTGGGTAACATGAGAGAGGAGCAGGGTGGGAAGGTCTGGGACTTCTGAGGTTTTTCCTTCATTTGGTCTTGAGTAGCAGCAAGTTTAACTTACTGTTCAGCACTAAACAGGGCTTTTTCTTGGGGGGGGGGGGGCACACCATTCTTGAATGTAAAATAACCAGAAATGCATCAGATAATGGTTTCCAGCGCAGCCTCGTATGAGAGCCATGATGAGGGGGTGTAGTAGGGGTCTCATCCTAACTCCCCCACTTTAAGTGTGATGGAGGAGCTTCAATGTGCAGCCCCCCCCCCCCAACCCAGGCAGGGTGTGCTCTGAATTTGATGAAGTGGGCTAACCCAGACCCCATCCCCCAGAACTAACTGATAATATCGCTATAAGATGAATCTGCAGTTCGGGAAAAAGTATTCCCAAACCCAAATCGCATATGGGCCACATTATTTATTTTGATTTTCGCGAATCCTAATAACCTTTCATCTTTCGGGGGCGACGCTCCCGTGCCGGGCCAGCCTGGGCCTCCTGACATCGTTCCCGTACCTGACGTGAGGGGCTTAAACCAGGTGTCCAGGAGAGACCAGGCAGGACCCAAAGGCTCGAGAAAAAGCAGCTCGACGTCGGTCTCGAAACTTCACCACTACAGACTCGTACCGCAGCCCGAAATGGTTCTCTCGCTGTAAGTTATGAATGAATGGAAAGGAACAGAACGGCATGAAATTGGAATTGCATGCATGGAACTGGAACAGGATAGAACTGAGTGGAAATGGAACGGAATGGGGTGTAAACATACCGTACGTTTGTGCACATAAAAAGGGGACAATTTGCCCCTTATTCACTGAATAAGGGTTAAATTACTTTAGACCAAAAAAAAAGGAGAGGAAAAAAAGAGAATACTGACTACTTTTCGGTCTCCTGCCTTGGTCCCGTTTATTAAATTAAAGATCAGTACAACCACTGCCCCCCCCCCCCCCCCTTTGCCCCCCCTTCTCAGTTTAATTTGATCAGAAAATCTGCTGACGCAGTCTGTCCCCAGCTCATGTGAAACCAATTTCAGCTACACGTTCAGATCTGGAGCCGAGAGACAGATCGGCTCATCCTTCTCCCCAAATCTGGAGCCGAGAGACAGATCCTTCACCCCAAATCCAGGGTTGGGGGAAGAATCGGCTCTTCCTGCATCCCAAATCTGCCCAAAGACCCCTGGCTGCCATAGCATGGGGGAGGGGGGGGACAGGGAGGTGTCGGGGCACTGGCCACTTGCCACCTTAATGGGGTCAAAGGTCAAATGGACCTGAGAGCGGCCTGCGGAGGGTGCCACCTGCACACCCACAGCCCCCTTTCAGCACTGGATTACCACGGGTTTATCAGTCAGCCCACTGTCATTCACCTTCTCACAATATCCACCCCTCACCCTAATGCTCACTCACTGAATGCGCTGTAAAAATTCTTCATAGTGTTCATGTCATAAAAATTCATTAATATTTCATCATTGGAAAGGTACGATATCAAACATTCAAATTTCAAAATGCAAGGTTACGGGCTCTGTTCCCAAACCTAGTGAACCACTTTCTACCGCTACAAGCGGAAATAAAAACAACAAAAAAACCACACCATTAGCATAAGCTTCACCAGGCATAACTACCAGCTAGCCAACATGATGTTCTACAGTACAGACTAGAGTGCTCAAGGGAAATTGAAAAAGGAATTCCCAGCATTCCTGCGCCTGAATAAGGTGTCAGATAGAGGTTGGCATAGCAACAGAACTGGCATGCCCAACACACAACATTTCTCTGTTCATTGACCACAGTGTTGTGTTTGTCGCTTACACCGGTGAGCAAAACGTTTCCGTTATTCAAGAGAACATCTGCCGCAATGGTGACCGTGAAATCTGACCTTTCAAAAAAATAATGAATGCTTTTCCTCTGCATCACATGACAGTGAACGTGTCCTGTGATCTTCGCTTGAATTTTTTAACTAAATAAGTAAAATGTGATCTCTTAGCACTAAACTATATATTTGGGAAACATTCAATGCATTGCTCATTTTACCCCCCACAAAAAAAAAAAAAAATAAAATCAAAAAATATGGCAAAAAGAAAAAACACAAAAAACACCTTTATTTGTTCACCCTCGCTCTTGCGTTTATGCACAGTATGAGGAGTTTTCCATAATTTTTCTTAAATGCAACAATTATGGAATCGTTGGTCCATCGCGCATAAATAATAATAACACACGAGCCGCATTGTGAAGCTCAGCGAGATCCGATACAGCCGAAGGCCATTTTCTACATGGATAGTCCACGTTTCCTCAACGAGAACGGGAAAACGAGCCGACGCCAACAGTGGTCCTTTTGAGAAGAGGAAGAAGAAGAAGAAGAAAAAAAAAACATTTGTTTAAAATGTCACTGCTTGAATGACGTGCGGATCGGTTGTGCTCGTGCCCGGCCTTGTTATGGTGGTGTGTTTTGTGTTAGAAACAGGCTGCTTAATGGCACCGATCAGTGGTCTCGCCAAAATAAAACAGGAGTCGTATGTAACTCTAGACTCGCCCAGTACGTCTAAGCGTTCAACAACTCAAATAAATAGTAAGATATGACTTCAAAAATCATTTGTCACTTGAAACCAGAAGGAAAATCGCCGAGTCTAAACGTTCTTTATTTTTTTCTTGAAGTGCTACACAAGCGCTCTATTACAGACAAGTCAGGAGTTCAATTATGTCTTATGCAATTTTCATATCTAACATTTTACAAGACTGAAAACCATGCCGTGGTGCAATAAAATGTTACAAACTGCAGAAAATATCTTTTTTTCTATTTAATTTAAATCACAGAAGTCGATTTCAAACCGGATGAATTAATTGGGGAACCCACTGAGATAATGACACCTTGGACACGAAATTGCACAGCAGTTTACTTTACTTTAATTTCCTCGCCAGCTGACCATGAAAACACCAAATTAAAAAGCAGTTTAAAAACTTGCGTTCATCCAAGAGCACGATTCTCTCCAACTCACTGAGAAGATGCTCCTGTCTTTACGCAATAGCTGCTGCGTAATCGTCGGAGTTCCACACCATTCTAAAACATCGACAGTGACCCAATTATCGGCAGCCGCGCGCAGAAAACGCGTTACGCAGTCAGGCGACACAAAACATTCCTATAATGACATTACTTGTTGGTTGTACAGATCAGACGATCCCGTTTCGGTCGTATATGAGTAAGGTTATCGCATGTTCACCGCTCAGAACATTTGCGCATTTGCGCATCTGCGCTGAAAGATCACGACCCAGCACGTGCGGTAAACACAGCGTGACCGGTCTCGAGCCTGCTTCTGTGACTCCCAACAGAGTCGTTCAGTTGCGCTGTGCGTCAGCTGCGTCTCCACGGTCGCGGAAGCCTGGCCCCGTGGAACGGATCGGCTTAAACACGCCGAGCTAAGCATTTCACGTGGCGTTCAAACCGACACACCAAAGCGTTTAACAAAATCATTTATGTTGAAATCAAGGACTCAAAAATGAACGGATGCTCTTTTCCCCTGACGTTTCTTCCGGGCGACAGGCTACTGTCTGAGAACAACGTTGCCAATTCTTCTTTCTCTCGCGCCACGACGTATTATTGCAGCCAAAAGGGGAGAATGGGAGGCCCTCGCCACGGGCTATGGTTCACATTGGTGAGATCCATCTCTCAGTCTACGAAACCGGTCGCTGTCTCACTCATATCCGTGTTTAAAAAAAAAAAAAAAAAATTATACCACCATACACAAATAGCAGACCCGCCCGTCTACTGGAAATCACTGATGACACGAGCTAAATGGAACATAACTCTAATCAGTTGCAGCGCTTGATAGAGAGGGGAATGAATGCAGAGGAAATTCTGATGTTTAACGGTTTATTAACGTCTTTCCTTATTTATTTTAAGTGTAGGAAAGTTTTTTTTTATTTTTTTTTTTACAAGTAGATTCTTAATTTTTTTTTGTTCGCTGTCCGTATACAAAATGACTTCTTTTATTTCTCTCGGACGTAATTCCAAGCGTGTGGAACATTATTACATGGATGTTCCAGACGCAGTCTCGGAAACAATCTAGTGATATATCTGCGGCTTCGGAGTAGTTTTGGCCATTTTCCCGCCCATTATCGCAGCTCGGCGGTGCGCATATAAAGTGGGCTCTTGAGGTTTTGGGCAGCTCCTGCAATGGCAGTTTGGCGGTGAAGTTTCCATTAAATAATACCCAGGGATTCACCAGCCCATCGACAGAAGAGAACATATATTTGTCCTAAAAAAACACAGGCGCACAAAGTTTTAGATCAAAGGAGCAGTATACTTTTCAGAGGTACTTTGCATCAACAGCAAGTTCCACAAGTACTAGCAAGCACAAGTTAAGTACTAGTAACTATATTTCCTATTGTTGATGAACACAGTCTTGTACTTAGACTTGGACTGTTTGGATGGTAGATGTTGACAGGTCTAGTTTTCCATTATAAAAGGCCAAAACAATCTCTCAAGGACACACTGATTTAAAATAAGAAATATGCCAACACCACCATCTCTCCTAAACATTATTTTCATTGTTTTTTTTTCTTTTTTGGGAAAACTTGCGCAACTATGGCCTCGTTGTTTGAGAATGCACCCAGACACGTGGGCACCAATCAGAAAGCGTCCTCCTTCACTGAACACAGAACATGCTCTCACCCAGAGCAGCATACAATAGGAGAAATGCACTGTACATGCACCTGATTAATACAGAACCAAAGTACAGCTCCTGAATGCATACAGATGAGAGACCAGTCTGACAAGGAAAGGCTCAGGTCTCTCCTGGAAGCAGGTGCTACAACACAGAACGTCAGGCACTAGAACACAGCTCAGGCTGCCTAGAACGTCAGGCACTAGAACACAGCTCAGGCTGCTTAGAACGTCAGGCACTAGAACACAGCTCAGGCTGCTTAGAACGTCAGGCACTAGAACACAGCTCAGGCTGCTTAGAACGTCAGGCACTAGAACACAGCTCAGGCTGCTTAGAACGTCAGGCACTAGAACACAGCTCAGGCTGCTCGGAATGTCAGGTGTTAGAACGTCAGGCGCTATAACACAGCTCAGGCTGCCTAGAACGTCAGGTTGTGCTGGTGTAGTCTTCTCTTTACGGTTGTCTTTGACACATCTATCCCTACATCTTGGAGAGTGTTCTTGATCTGTTTGGCGGTCAAGAAGAGGTTTTTCTTCACAACTGAAGGTATTCTTCGGTCACCGACTACAGTGGTCTTCTGTGGTCTGCCAGGTTCGTTTGCAATCGCTGAGCTCACCAGTGCATTCCTGCTTCTTAAAAACAGGTTGATTCTGACACACCCAATATTTTGGCCATGTCTCTGATCGATTTGTTCTGATTTTACCACCCCAATATGGCTTGCATAACACTGTCATTGTGACATGCTGACAGACAACAGCAACAGACTCCAAATGCAAATTCCACCCCCGGAATGAACTCTAGACTTTTTTTTTTTTTTTTAGTTTTGTTGTGCATGAACTAATGACCCAAAACACACAGCTGGCCAAGAAACAGCTGAGCTGCCAATTGTCCTCTTGCGTTTGGTCCCCCAAAATGGGGGGGGGGGGGGGGGGGGGCACACACATATAAAAAGGGCTAGAATTCCTACGTGGTTCACCAGATGTGGATGAAAACACCTAAAAATTAAAGCTGACAGTCGACAGTTTAAGCTCATATTTGTTGTTTCATTTCAAATCCAACGTGCTGGAGTGCAGAGCCAAAACAAAAAAAATTGTGTCACTCTTAAAATACTTGCGGAATGCACTGCACAGAAACACAAACCCAATGCACTTCGTTCGCCCAGTCTTCCCACTTTCACACTTTATTATCGCCTTTTTTAATCTACTTTCATTCTTCTCTATGAAACGGAAATAGCCAGTTTTCCAAGGACGGTCGTCAAGGAAACAATATCTTTAAATTCAATCGGACGCCTGTCATAAGGGTCACAAAGCAGCAGCGAACTGTCACTAACTCACAGATAAACCAACAGAAAATGAGCCCTTGCTATTCAGAGCCAGATTAATACGGCATGCAGTTCATAGGGGCAGGGTTCGAAAATCCACCAGAGGGTTTTTAATATTAAAACTATGATGACAAATGTGCTGCAGTCTCACTAATGGATGCTTGTGCTGCTAGTAAGGGGAAATGGGGGGGGGGGGGGGGGGAGGAACGAGGAATCAACCCCCCCCCCCCCCCAAACCCTCCGCACCCCCAAATGTTCCAGGACAGACGGCATTCTCCCTCCCTCCCTCCCTCAGCAGCAGAGTCTCTACCTCTTTATCAGCACATAATCCCTCAGCCTCTTTCCGATTCATCACCAGCCGCCCGCTCCGCTTCATGAGAAGACGAGGGAAATCACCCGCGGCCACAGCTCGTTGCTCTCGCGGCAGGGCGGCGTGTAACCCGACCCTCGCCCTCACGTTCGCTCGCCCCCCTCCCCTCATTAAAGACGGATGAAATAATCGATTTGCTGTCACGATGAGGGGCGCTGCTGTGCGATCGTTAGTGACAAAACCGCAGCGAGACGGTCTGTCCTTCTGTGGAGTATTACACGCCAGTGCACTTGTTTGTTTTGGGGGGGGGGGCGGAGATTTTGATGTATTCGTAGCTGACAAATGCCTCCGTGTATTCAGTTTCCTTTGCCGGGGGCAGCCATTTTGGTTTTCTGTGTTTCACCTACTGGTGAACATTGGGGTGAATATGAGGCCTAATGCCGTTTTTGAGAACTTAAGAGGCCTACTGTCGGACTGGTCTGTTCATATATCTACTGCGCAGAAGAAAGAAAAAAACAAGATGATTTAGAAAATTTAGAAAGGTTCTACACAATGTCAAAAGTTTCAGTTTTAAGAAGAAAGTTTTATACATTTGGAGAAATGTGACATTACAGAAGTACAGTAAATAACAGTAAAAACATAAAACAAAAATAGCACAAAGTCACTAGCATATCGATTAATTTTACAATCAAATCCAATCATGAATGATCTCAGAATGCCTAAAATCAAATTAAATCAAAATGGAGTACCAGTAGATATTCCATCACTGCCTCTTCAACTAACACCACACCGTGAAATGTGTACTACTAACTAGTACAACTAATACACTAGACAGTGAAATGTACACTACCAATTAGTACAACTAATGCATTTGTACAGAAAATTATTTTGTGAAATAATTTTTTTTCACAGAGAAGATATTGGTGATTGGAAAGAAGCTAAAGCATTTAATTATTGGAAATAACCTTTTCCAATTGTCATGCCTATGTACTAGAAAAGCATATGTATCCTTCATACGTGATTAAATACATCAGAAACATCAAAAATCGAAATGATAAACTCGGAAGAAAAATAAAACATTACACTACATTACATTAAAGGCATTTAGCAGACGCTCTTATCCAGAGCGACGAACAACAAGTGCGTCAGTTCAAGGTGCAGAGGTGCAAAAGAAACACACTAGAGTGAAGTAAAGATCGTAGTGCCAGAAGTGACCACATAGATCAGGACTCCAACCCTGTAGAGTAACCTGTTCAGCAAACAAACAATCCTGCCAAGTACAAACTAGCACTGAAATCACATTTTCCTAATCAGAATCAGACAAACAATCCTGCCAAATAAAAACTAACGTTATCAACATTCGCTATCACTACGTACACATCTATTATATACGTGCACATCTATTATATACGTGCACATCTATTATAGACGTACACATCTATTATAATGTGTATACGTTACAGAATAGTCATGTCCACACTCTCTCATACCATTAGCGGTCCATGTACAAATTTATGATATTACTGGAGTTATTATGAAATACAGCGCGTTAGGCGTGGGCAGGAAATGTATGTTACACATTTAGTCCTTTTTGATCCATCCATTCCTGCAAAAACATAAGATGTTTTCATATGCTTAAGCAGACCGCATATTTGGTGAATTTCTTCAGATTCATTTTCACCATGATTGTAGATTGTGCCGATACGTACTGCACAGCCAGCTGAAGGACAGGCAAGCGTTCCCCCCCTCCCTCCACACCGTACAAACACAGCCCCCCCTCCACCCCCTCGACCGCCTCAGAGCTCGGCTCGCCCAAACCATCGTCGGTTTGCTTCAGATTACAGTAATTAGAACGGCGCAGGCCGAGCGGGGGTTTCCTTTTTATGAAAATATGACACTCGGGCACACAGCATCAGCTATTTGGGGCAGGTGGCGGGTTTGCGGTGGTGGGCTGGGGTGGGGGGGGGGAAGTGTTCAATAGGGCCAGAAAGAGAGAGAGAGAGAGACGTATCAATAACTCTCAAATCACCCAGGAACGCGCTTTGAGTACTCAGAGGAGCCCACAAAATGGTGGCAAAATGCCCCCATCCCTGCCCCTGATCTCGCCCCCCCCCTCAAAGAAAAAGGAATGGAATGGGCACATGGTTTTTATAATAAAACGATTACAGTAAGTGAGGCTCGGGACACGTTTTTCCCCCCCAGAATGAAAGGAGATGGAATGACGCTTGTGGCAAATGGAGGGGGGGGGGGACCGCACTCTGGCCATGCCAGTGGAAATATGAAACATATAATGATAAACGTATCATAAACATATAATCCATGTCATTTTTTTTGCGGAGGGCCAGTAATGTGTTACTTAGCGCAACGGGCTGTTCCAAAGGCTTACACTCTTCCTGCCCCCTCCCCACCACCCTGTTTCTCAGACGGCAGTTGCATTCTGGGAAACAGGCAGGGGTTTTTCACACCATTGAGATGAGGTTCATCTGGCAGGACTTATGTCTGGCTCAAGATGAGGCCTGACCGAGGTTGCCATCACGGGGGACAATCCCCCAAACGCAGGGGAATCTCGAAAGGTTCTTGGGGAATGTTTCAGAGTGGATCGCCTGGGAATCAACACAGGTGGGGGGATTTCAGGGAGGTATGGATGGAGGATCTCTCTTCACTGCTTCATATGCGAAGCAACTAAATATTGGGCATTTTGGGGGACTATTTTTGCGGGAATACAACTCCAGGCGTCTGGCAGCTCTGAGGGGGAACAGAAGAAGTCGGTTTGAAGTGCAGCAACTGAGCAGATTTATATTCTAACAAATAAGAGAAAGTTCCAAGTGACGCAGGCCACCAATGACCCCTTTGGGATGGAAAAACTGAAGAAGATCCATGACCTCACAGACTTGGCACACACGTTTTCTAATGTCCTCCACGTGTACAATGGCGCTTCACAAGCAGAACCACCACCGGGGACCTGCTACGCCATTAGACTGCAGTACCAGGGACTATTTAGCATTCTGTCGTCTGTGAGGACAATGACTTTGCTGTTCCACTTAGCCACTACCAAAAATAAAACCTTCAGTTGCAGCCTTTGTCAGTACTCGCCATGTGCAATATCTTAAAGATGAAACCCCATTTTGCTGCGCATTACATTTTTCAATATTACTGTGGTTGCAGAGGTATTTGTCATGAGATGTATGAGATGTGGCATACAAGTGGAAGTAAACAGAGATGAATGTTTCCTGATTAGTTCCTCCGTATTGGTTGAAAATAGAAACATGACGTCCAAGGCGCATCTGTTGAGCCGATATCTATGGTACTTCTCTATCGGTCCCTGCATTTTGGACAGACAGATATCTGTGTTATTGCTCTATCAGTACCTGCGTTTCTGACAGGCAGATATCTATGGTACTGCTCTATCAGCAACTGTGTTTCAGACAGGCAGAGCTAGAGGACCAGGCAAACATGGAGGAGCAGAAGGAGAGAGAGCCATTTTTACCCCTCGGGTCCCATTGGCTGATGACTTCTTGATCCAGTCTGGCCTCTAGAGTAACCAGGTGATGTTGGAGTCGTTTCTTCTTTTCTACCAGCTTTGGTATTTTCAACTGCTTTTTGGATGACGACCAAACCATTTTTTCATGCATTTATACCAAAGCAGCGTACTTTTGCAAAATTGCTTGGGATGACACAATCAAAGCTCTAAACCAATCATTTTTCATTTGACAAGCCGGGTGAGGGTTCAAAGGTAGGGTAATGTCATATTAATTAATAATTAATAAAATAATTAATCATAATAAATAAGGTAATTCATAGGTTCAGGAGACAAAATTCTTCGTCTATTTATTTGTTCAGCCTCAAACCATGTGTCTGATTTACTAAGAAAAAACATTTGAATGCGACAAAAAAAAATCACGAACATGAATGCATTGGCTGTTTTGGTAAACTTTTCGTTCGCCCTTTTGACACGAGGCATTTTTTTTTGTGTCTGTGTGTCTTCGGGCTTTCCAAAGTATCAGTCACCAAAACGAAGATTGTTCCTCCATCTGCGATCCCATACAGAATTCCTCGGGGAAAAGAATGAGGTCATGGCCAGGGAGAGGAGGCCAGAAAACCTCACCAGCAGAGCTTTTCTCCATATCCACGGCATCAGATATACATTCGAAAAAACTATCCGGTTACAGGAATGCACGTGACACATCCCGCACATCACAGTGAGCGCCTGTCAATCAACAACAACTACAACAACAAAAAATAATACCGAATGTAATGTTCTCCTATGAAGAGAAGGGAAACAGGAACAGAACCCGTTTTCAAAGGAGGGGTAAACAGTCACACGTAAGTGAGACACAGACTGCTGGAGACAGCAGTGCGTACACAGACAGGCACTTTTTTAGCCACCTAACTGCCCACACCCCTGTCCAAACAGGGAGAGAGGTCCTGCGCCCCTGTGTTTCGCTCTGTCTGGTGGTTTTGCATTTTTACTGCTGCAGAGTAGCTACATCAGCTGCGGCTGCACACTCGTCCTATGTACGTACATGCAGGCATGCACGGAAGCACGCACGCACGCACGAGTGTGCAGCCGCAGCTGATGTAGCTACTCTGTAGCAGTAAAAATGCAAAACCACCAGACAGAGCGAAACACAGGGGCACAGGACCTCTCTCCCTGTTTGGACAGGGGTGTGGGCAGTTAGGTGGCTAAAAAAGTGCCTGTCTTTTTTAGCCCTACAACGCCAAGCACAGGAACACATGTTTACACACGTACACAGTGCATACACGCCCTCCTTATGAACAGGCTGTTTTGCACAGCACCGAGGACCTAACCGTAGCAATGCAACGTGACCTGCCTCTGGCTGCGATGCAAAAACACAAACATGACATCACATCTGAAAAAACCTGCGCAGAATGACAGCCACGTCTGCTAGGAATGGGGGGGGGGGGGGGGGGTCGGGGGGGAGGGAGGGGATTTGGGGGCCTCTGCTCTTAAAACACCATGCCACCACTGTGACTCTATCTGTGCTGGTCAATTTTAAGATTTCCTGTCTATATTTAGTTTGATTTTTAAATAAATGTTAAAAAACCCGCATGTCTTGTTCCCGAGTCGGCCGTAACGGATCCACCCCTGGACCCACAAAAGCAGCTTCAGCTGGCCGATTATGCGAATGTAAGTGTGAAGAGTGTCATTCTTTAAGCCAAGTCACGGTGCCCATTTTTAGCGCCTATAAGAGGGTGACACTAAGTCCGCCACTTCCTTTCTTCGGATCAGTCTTTTTCATTAAAAAAAAAAAAAAAAAAAAAGGCTTCTGTGGCTTCCACAGCCTTGGCCACGGACATTTCCAAAGACAAACGTCCCGAAGCTCGCTGAATGCATTTGTCTGTTACTCCTGACTGAGATTCACCAGGCAGGCCGGCTAATTCGGCTTTCAGTACACACACACTGACGGGACCCCAAACTGTGCCACTGAGCAGAAGTGGCAGGAAGTGCTCCGGGGGACGTTAATCAGCGTTGCGCCACAATTTAGCCCAAGGGCATTAAATACATGCAGTGTACACAGCTGATGTCGAGAAAGGCCTACCGTTTGCTGGCTTTTCAACAGAGCACAAAGTGCAGGCGTCCAGTATAAACACAGCATATGGGAAGATAAACAATCAAACAGAAAAAAGTCTGCAGAAAAAAAAATCTGAATCTTTCATAGTGCCCCATGGTGCAGTACTCGCAAATTTTTTAGGATTATATTTGGTCATACTGATGAGCCGGAGGGACTGAAGCAGGAACAAGGTAAAATATTGGAAAACGTCCATCTTAATTTAAAGTTCAAGGGCAGACTGCAGCAATTTGAGGGAAAATATTTTACTCACAGAACCAGGGAAGGTTTTTTATAGCCTTTCAGCATTTCAATATTCAAATTTTGTTGTATGTTGGATGATTCTGCGTACGTACATTTTATTGGATACAGTGAAAGTGAACATTTAAATTTTAAACAACAACTTGTGTCCTGTTCAGGAAAATGAGAATAAGCTGGCCACATGAGCTACACAATGAGAGTTTCCAGGCTGCTCCCCTAATGAAATCTGTGGAGGATTTGGAGTTTGGATGGGGGAACTTCCATCAAAGCATTTTGAAAAAGAGCCCAAGTTGCATTTGGCTACGCAAAACATCTTTGTTGAGTAGGCAGTTCAAATGGGATATAAAGATCTATAGGGTGCACATGGGAAAAGGTCAACATTTTGTGTGGGAAATGCATCTCGTTTTATGCTGTAACGTTTTCATACAAAAGAAGGATTGCCTGATAAAAATGTAAGATGCTATTTTTTTAAACTTTGTTGAAAACACTGCAAATGTATTCTTATTAATGTTCTGATTGAGAGAACCTGACATATAAATCGGTTCCCGTTTAGCCAACAGACGCTTTTGCGCAAACCGATTTAGTAAAATGAAATGCTAAACTAACAGAACACCACCCACCTGTCAGTACATAGAGCTAGACACTGCTATCTTTTACATGACCTCTGACCTATTCCACGTTATCCCGCAAAAGAAATAAGTCAATCATAATAAGCAATGTATAAGAACATACTCGTGACATTGCATCATTCTGAAGAACTTTAAATTAGTTTTACTGTGGCTATTATATATGTATGACAGCAGATTTCACATGGTTTCGATAATTTTGCTTGACATTTTAGGACTATAATTTAAATACCGTGCATATAAAGGCCAACGCAAATGTGTCAAATAAAATAAGTTAATATTTTTATTATTTAAATTTCACACTGATTATACCCAGGTCTGCCCAGGACTCATAGTATATGCCCTACTGAAAAAGATGAAATCAATAAACAGATTTTAAAAGGGTAAACCAGTATGACCAATTTAACCTGTTGAAGCTGATTTAATTTTAGGTTTAATTTGAAAAAATTAACCACATCCTCTAGTCATCAAATCATAAAATGTTGAGTATCATAATATAGTCTTTGCTAAATTATTTGACCGAGTAAAATAAAAAATACATAGACCATAATCTGACATGTTATTTCAGTTGTAGTTGGAATAGGGGCCTAATGCTACAACTACTTTCATTATTATTATTATTATTATTATTATTATTATTATTATTGCTGTTGTTGTTGTTGCTTGAGCAACAACAACAAATTGTTTCTCGAGCAAGGGATTGCAAGGGATGCAAGGGATGCAAACAGAATATAGCAAGAACAAAAAAAAAGATTCAAATATAATGTACCGAATTCTTAAAGAAAACCGAATTCTTAAAGAAAACGCAAATATTAGGGGTTATTAGGAGAAAGATATTCGAATACAGCGGGCCGCGCGGGAAAAAAATGTAGCTACATTTAAGCAACCAACGAACATCTTGACAGGTGCAACATAAATAATGAGAGATTTGCGGATTTTAAAGCCCCGTTCTCAGTAAATGCCTAACACCTCTATTAAATTTACGGCAATAAAATTTATTAACTAATTAAATTTAAAAGGAGATGCCTATCTATAATACATAACATTAAAAAATAAGAAAATAATAATATTTCACATAAAAACGATTGATTCATATTCCCCCAATCGCATGTCAGTGGTTTATTTTGCTGACAACAGAGTTTGTGATCCATTTATTAGGCTACTATTTATTTTGTGATGGGCTACCGCTCAATGTAGAACGAAGCACTAACTTCAGAGTCAGCGCACTCTGTTAACAACAGTAACGGTAATTTATAATGGTAAGGGCGGCAATGATGAATGAATTTGAGAATAGCTTGTTACCGGTGAAACAGAATATTGTATTGTTAGCCAACCGTAAATTCCGATTTTTAATGAAATCTCAACTTTGTTACAAATAAGATTTGCAACAAATAAAAAAATATATTACCACATGGAAATGTCGAGATTAATAATTTGTAGCAACATGATTAATTAGCGTATGCGAAGGAAACTTTTCCGGTGGAAAACTCCCCCCCCCCCCAATTATTGATACTCAGAACAGCGACTGAGGAAAGCTCTGCTACAGCGGCTTCACGGATATGTGCTCTATTTAAACCTGTAAGGAACGAAATTGTCGCTAACTTGGTTTATGCCATTTTTATAGCAATGCCAAATGCTTTGCTTCAACTTGCCGGTCAACAATCAACAGAGAGCACACATGAACATCATCTTGAGAAGAAAAAGTGGATTAAGAGAATAGTTAAATAGATATAAAAACGTTTAACGGAATAGGATAACCCCTATTGAAAAGCCACGCTATAGATGTGATTCTAGATAAATAAAAAAACAATTGCTAAACACCATAGTTTTTACACTGTAGTCTACTGTATATATCCAAAATCCCGAGGGTACAAAGTTCATAAATAATCACAGATGAGAATAATAGTTTCGGATGAGAATAACCAAACAGAGTCTGAAAACAACACCAAAAATTGATCACCGACGATTATTCTGAATTTGCCCTTTCCACAATAAAGTAATTCGGTTAGTTCTCACGCGGTAATTTCCCGTTTTGGCCGCACTGCAGTCATTCGTTAAGAAATTATTCGACATTCGAGCGCGTTTAATTCTCCTGATTATGGCCATCCTAATAAATGTGAAGAAATCGAATCAAATAAAACAAATTAATTCCAGCCTCTTCAAGTGTACAATTTGCATATTTGTGGAAATGATGATTTTGAAAAACAGTCTACTCTACTTCTTGAAGTTACCGTGAAGGAATATATCAGGAATGCAATACGATCCTATCACTCTGTAGGGTGAAAAACCGCCGGCTAATTCACCTCATTCGGTTTTTTTTTTTTTTTTTAAATATCACACTGACTTTGATCTTGCATGTAATGCAGTGAATGGGTCTGAAACTCCACTAAGAACAGGACCAACGGTACAATTCGCAGTTAACGCACGAATTAAAAAACTGGATTACGTGGTACATCTAACACGTCACGGCTCAAGCAAACTTTTACTAAACTTTTTATTCTAAATAACGTGCCGACATTCTAAAAATGGCATAGAAAGATTTTGATCATTATGTTTTTGCTCAAGATCAGTAAAATTACAGATGAGTGCAATGTTATTATGTTGCATAAAAATATCTAAAAGCAGTTTCAACCATATCTATTGATATCGGTTTATAGAAAACTGGTGTCTATGATGGTATAATTTTTAGGATGGAAGAAAAAACGCTAGTAGCTTGAATTCTGTGTTCAGGCACTGCCAGTGTCCACCTGACTGGAGACAGCGGCATTCCCTGGAATATGCATTTATAACATGCTCACAGACCCCCCCCCCCCCCCCCCGCCGCTCCTTCCCCCACGCTGCTGAGAAAATCTGCTGCGCGGATGGAAACCTTTAATGACAATTATTTCCTACGCGCGTCGAAAGGAGACAATATAACATTTGTTTTGTATTCGGGGGGAGCCTATTTACAAACGTTGAAAACCGACATTACGGTTATTAGGTGTGAGCACCACCGGACAAACTTGACCGTCAAGTGAGGTAACTCCATGGGGGTAATCACGTCCACAGTGTTTCCGAAAAAGGCCATAAAATGGCATACCATGTACCTGAGGGTAAGCTAACACAGATAACAAAACATAATATGGACACATAAAAAGTAAATAAGAAATAAATGAAAAACTAATTTCACTGCAAGACCTGAATCATTTTCAGACGATTTATCCACTTCAGATGGCAATGCCACCTTTAATTCCAAAATTGAGTTCAACACCTGCAACTGCACTTTTCTGTTTAACTTATAGCATGTTTCACGTGTTTTACCGCAAAGCGTTCAAGAATATGTTAAAGGGACACCTTCAACGTACAGACGACAACCCATTTTAAAATGTTTTCAATTTAAAACCTCAATGTTGGCATCGTTCTGGCTCACGAACCCAGCCAGCTGATAAAGTGGAAGATAGCTTGGCAGATGTACTATAGCGCACTGGCGGTACGCCGATGTAAACTCCGACTGCATTTGTTTGTGAAATAAACATTTAAAATGCTGATGCGTGGTATTGTGTTATGTTTGAATCGGGACTGGGCCGCCCTCGGCACAATATGGGAAGAGGGCGGCAGTCTCATTATCTTTAAAAACATGTCTATGTCTGTATGAAATCTAAACACTAAGATTACTGGGAGAGCTCCAGAATTATGTGGCACGATTATTAACTGCAAAAATAACCCTAATTGGAATGTTTTCCAGTTCATTTCGTAAATTATTTTCGCAAAATTACATGGAATGTAGGCCGACATAAACCCATTCATAGCTCGTTCATATAATAGTTCAGTGTGTTTTCAGACAACCCATATTTAACATTTCATTCATTAGTTTAAAAAAATGATTCTTACAGCACGTCAAGAGGCGGCAAAGGGGGGAACCCACAGAATAAATAACAGTACTCACATATAACTGACGTGCGCCATTAATGTCAGTGGTGAGAATTGAGTTCACCTTTGTTGTTGGATTTCCTCTCTGGTTTAAACTGCACTGCCTGGCCTCTCGCGCACAACGGTTTCGGGTTTCTGGCACGCAAGGGGCAGCGCGTGGGTTTACCTCAAGTTGATATATGCAGCAATTCTACGAACGGGGGCACACAAAACTGGATACATTCTACAACTCACTTGTAAATAAACGCAACGTTTAAGCATGTGCATAAAATTAGGAAGGCACTGACAGACACACCGGGGGCGGAGGAAAAGATCACATATTGGTTTTCAAAGAGTCTGAAATACTACTACTACCAGGACTCATAAAATTATACCACTTACATGCTCATAATTACAATGCAACAACAACAGCTGAGATGCTTTTATGATATGAGTTGTATTCACGCGGGCACTGAAAGTGTGGTATTATTAAAACAGCGACAGGGGACGCAACCTTTTCCTCTGATGGGAATTTAGCGCCAGAAATAATTTCCTGTAAAAGCTCTGATATGAGATTCTCAAACAAATATATTTGATCCTTGTGGACAAGTTTAAAGCGCTGCTCTTTGGATGATTTTTTTTTACTTCTACAAAATAACAAATCTAACTCTCTTGGCGTCCTCGAGCCACGGCCTCACTCAAGGGACCGTTATTTCCACGAGTCTTTGAAATCCATACGCACGCGTATATTCTCATAAACCTGGGGTTTGTCTTCCCGCCGAGCTTCCAAGGCGTGAATAAACAACGCAGGACACTTGAGTCGCTCCCCGGGAAGATTCTTGTACATTTTAGACCCCCCCCCCCAACCCCCCATAATAAAAAAAAACTTTTTGCACAAAAACGCTGAGTGGAAAACCAATCTTAAAAGTGTCCAAACAGCACATACGCAGACATGTAATTAAATTTAGCTCAGTTCAGAGGAAGATTCTCTTTCTCAGTTCTCCTTTCCCTGGACAAAAAAAAGAAAAAAAAAGGTATCAAGTGCCCCACTTGATAAACCATTGCGAATGAGCTGGGTCACTAAATTGCTCTTTTCTCTGGCCTTCACATCCAATCAGTCATATATTCATATCTTCATTATATTAATGTCATGTGTTGTGTACCCCTCCCCCACATACGCATTTACAACAAAACTGATTTCTCTCTCCCCTAAGTCAAGATCTGACCTCACTCACTCATCGCATCTACATAATAACTGAGGCCAGGTCCTTAGTTTATACTTTAAACCCGGGAGTTCTGGGCAGCGTCTTCAGCAGAAAGAGGCATTTTTTGTTTCTTCTCTAAACCTTAAGGGGGCTTTCTAGCTTTTGGTCAGCCTGAAGTTTCTGGAAAACATCTGAATCATTTTATAACCAACCCCAGCTGCTGCGCCTGTGTGTGTGTGTGTGTGTGCGTGTGTGTGAGGGTGGTGTGTGTGTGTGTGTCTGTTT
Organism: Anguilla pacifica; assembly: GCA_039654925.1. Lineage (NCBI taxonomy): Eukaryota > Metazoa > Chordata > Actinopteri > Anguilliformes > Anguillidae > Anguilla > Anguilla pacifica. The sequence goes on from CM077299.1 coordinate 40,856,799, forward strand.
TTCCGTGAGGAAGAGGGAAAGAGGGAAGAGAGTATCTGTTTGCCCCGCTCTCCAGAAAGGAAAGAGGGGGGAAAAACTGGACATCCTTTTTCGCCTAATTTTTTTTTAGGAATGAACGCCGAGACGTGCGTCTCATACTGCGATATGACATCCATGGATTCATATTATAGCCCGTCTGCGCCGCAAGTTAGGGATCACCAGGCGAACCCGTTTAGGACATTCCAAGCGAGTGACACCAAATACAGCCCCACTTTCCTAACCAACAAAGGACAGGCTTATGGGGAAAAGTCGCGAAGCCCGTTCCAGCAGGATTGCCAGTCATTGGATGCCACAGTGGCGGAAGGCACCTTTAACAAATACCACCTCTTCGTGCAGAGATCGTCCTGTAAAACGCCTCCCGAAGGAAGCAAACTCCACCAGGAAAGCGGACACAACGGAGCGCTCATCTCCTGCTATGGTAAGTCGCCTACCCACGAGAGCCACGATAAATTGCGCGCTAATACCCAAGATATACAGAGTCCCCCCATCTAAATGCATATTACCGGGAATCTGCGTCCCTAGCCGTAGTATGGACCCATTTCCACAGAACAGGCAATTGCAGCTTGTACGTTTGCAAATAAAACAACTCCGGAAAAAAGTGCATCGCGGGTCATCAAATGGTGCATACGAGCAAAGCAGCCGAGGAGGGTTAGAGCGCAGTTCCCTTATCAGCGACGGTAGAGCTCGCATTTTTACCTGTGTGGGATGCGTCCTGGAGGAGCTGATCTAGAGTGCAAAGGGGCATGATATGACACCCTTGGCATTAATTTTCGATATAATCGCCTTTCTCAATAAACGGAGCGACAGCATGTTTGCCCATGGTATATTTGATGTGGCGTTGCATGTCACCAATCCCAGCTGAATTATTACAGAATATCAATTACGTACTCGGTTTGGTAGGAAGCTGCAGGTCCAAGGCCCAGTCTTGCTGTCGCTATCACTGACGCTGTTATTCGGAGTGCTAACAACTGCATCAAAGCATCGGACACTAAATGATTATTTCCAAAACAAATGCACGGTACTTCACAACTTACTACCAATATTACAGCCACAACTATGCAAGTAACACAATTATGAAGAGGCATAACATTACCGACTATTAAATTTTCCCTTTAACGAATGAATTAAATTATGTTTAATGCGATAATCTACATTACAATCCTTAATACTGGAGCTGAATCGGACAATTGAATTAACACGTTTGCAGACAGAGACAATAAATACGAAGCGTCGCAATTACATAAGCAACCCTGCGACGATTATTAGAAAAGAAGCAAGCAAAAAAATACAATATTCCAACAGCAGAATACTTTTAAAAATATATAAACGCACGATAGGCTATATTAAATTTGACACAATTCTACTTAATTTCACAAAGTTAACGTTACAGTGTTCAGCGAAACATTCCATCTGAGACCGAGTATGGCTTCCCATTGGAAAACAAGCCATTGATGATCGCTCAACCCTGCTTCCACAAACGAGACAGAGCAGACAGGCGCATCCAGAACAAGGACAAAGCAAGGGCAAATTATAACCGCACTTTTAGGATACAAGGATAGTCACTTCGTCACTTTCATGGCGCACGATATTATGCTTACATTTAAAAAAAAAAACGGGAAATGAGAGCTAATTACAGGAAAATAATTAAGCTACGTACAATGGTACAACTATAACCTTGGCATCAAATGCATTAACAGAATTCAAACGATACGAAAAGTTTCAGTACCCTCATGTAGTAATTGTCATCGTGCTAAAATACGTAGGTCACACTGAAATTCCACAATAAGCTATGCGTAAAACTAAGATTGTTAACGTGGATCCGTCCCGCAATGATTAAAAATACATTCATAACTTACATTAGGCTACTGGTCAATAATTTACTTTACATATATAGAGTACAGGTCTGATGGTACTCTACTAATGTCAAACACGTGCTGGACAAATTTTATTTTTGCAAACAAAATTATTTTGATTCCTCTTTGTATAATGTCAATACACACGCTTAACTTAAAAGAAACAAAAACGGAAGAACGAAAATGGTCATGAGTCAAATCATGGCTACCTTATTATTATTATTATTTTAATTTGCAGCACCCTGCCTAATAAACAAAGATATGTACACACCTGCAAAAGTCAATACATTGCTATATTCACAAAACATAAACCATAAAGAACAAGAAAGCACGCCGCGCGTAAAAATCTACTTTTATGGTTGCCATTAATGTTAGCCACGATAGCAGCATGTCGGATATTTACTTGATAGTTTACAGTCCCCTTCTTTCGTGAAACTATAGCTCTATGGCTGGAAAATTCATTTGTACAGTTAAAAAATTAACACAACTGCCGCTAAATTAAAAGCCTGGCAGCGTGGGTAAAGACGTTGGTGTGAGGACACTCACTCAAAAGCAAACAACTAAACACAACATATATAAACCATATTTTCTAAGAAGCAGTGACTGGGACACGTTCATCGCTGTTATCGTTATTTAGGCTACATCACCCAATGATATCACCTTCTTGCCTTTAATTTCGGAACTGGCCATGAACAGAAACTAAAATACAGACATTAGAAAAGCTGCAATCATTTCCCCACATTTCCACATGTGTGATAACACTTGGAAATACTGTGTGAAACCTAAATAAATTAATAAATAAAATAACAGTCAATACCATACCAATATAAAACCGATTATGTTCTGCAGTAAATAACCCAATTAGCGCATAGATTATTATTATTATCATTTTTGACAATTTTATTTTGGTCTCATGTTTCAAAGTTTCCACAAATTCTTGCACAAAGCATTTGTTTTCTTAATTAATGTATTATGAAATTAGAATAGCGCTATGAAAAACTGCTGTAATCCTGTCACCATAAACATTTTCGGTTTTCCATATTTCAACTAAAGACACGCCATATCAAAGAAATTAATTAATCGTGTTAGCAAAATATGATCACTTTTACACAGGCGTTTACATATGCATTTCTACGGGGGAGTAACTCGAAAAATATTATCTTTAAGGTCACACAGGTGACCTTCATACCTTGAACATTTAATTTCACCACTGACAAGCGAAAGACAAAAACAAAACGTGGATTAAAACGAAACCTTTCGTTATATGCAATTCATTTGTATGAAAAATCAGGACCCCGCACAAAAATAAACACATTCGAGGTTAGCCCGTGTTTCGCCATGCAAGTCTACATATATTCACACAGTGCCTGAGCATTCATTAATTTAAACGCTGTAAATGAGGCGCAAGGTAAAACCTGAAATTCTCAGTTTATATTAGTCCTGTCATGATCATTACACGTGATTTGTCAGAGTTGACTTGACACTGAACATTGCACTCCGCGCGTTTTTTTTTCTTCTATGACGAGAGGAATAACAATGTTCAACGTTAAATCTCATCAAACAAACGATCCCTAAGACTGGTGATCTCTCATGCCGTCATCTAGCCTTTTGAAAATGTTTTGTGTCAATATAATCGTGATATATTTTTTTACTCGGGTTCCTAAGGAACTGAACCCATGTCAGCCTGCCGCGCGGATTTGAGCAGCTTCAAACCCAAAAGCACATTTTTCTACCACGAACCCGTCAACCTCAAAGACATGTAAGTCGCCTCGCGTACAGCTGAGGTTTCTGTAGTAAAATTACACACCCTTTTCACTTGCATGATTTTTAGTTCGAATTTTCCAGAGTCCTGTCGGCTAGACTGCAGTTTGCAATTTAGCAACGAAGCACGGAGTCGCATGACGCTTTACCTTGCAAAAATGTTTTTGACATTTGCCATCCACGTGTGCTGCAGAATTTTGAAAAGAAAGTTTAAGCCCCCGAAACATCTGGCTCTGAAATAACATCTTCCATGTGTGCTGTGAGCCGAAGATACCCAAATACTATAACCTTGCCTCCAATAAATTTTTTAAAGCGCTTCTCCGACAATAAAACGCCGCAGCAGTGTGTGCTTCTATCCTTAAAAATTATATTAAATCAAAATGTTAAAGCTTCCCCCGACTGGGCAAGCAATTTATGTTGATGCCACTCATAAAAAAAATGCGCGTAAAATTAGGTCTCCGCCTGGTGACACTGATTTAAGTCAAACGAAAGATATGAAGGGGAAGATATCAATGCGGTCAAGATGATCGTCAAAAACGCACAGTCACTGTTAAAGTGATTTAATGTAAAGCTAGAAAGATTAATGAATGCAGCCACCGCAATTATCCTCTGACGGCTTACATTTGTGACTCACATTGCCCAAGAAAAGTTATTTAACCTGTAATCACAATATTATTATTATTATTATTATTATCGAGTTCTTCTAATTGGAATGGATGGGACTACATCTTCAAAGACCAAAACTGAGTGCAACGGTGCTGTTCCCTCTTGGACATACCTACAAACCGAAGTCGGGTGGAGTTAACTCCCCTCCAAAAGAAATGTGTGCTGTCACTGAGGGACACGGATAAATTATTCCGGATTCTTCGCAGATGAGGCCAATGCATGAAAAAAAACGCGCTTCATAAAATCGAGACATATTGGTAGCTATTATCCTGGCAGTAGTCGCCATAATACATGAATAACTAATAGATGATATCAAAGGTAATATTGCTGGGGATCACTGGCGCTTCGAAACTGCTCACATGGCTAACAGTCATGGCAAAATATGACAGGAAGCCAGATACGAAGGCCAAGAAAACAATTAGGCTCTTTTAAAAAGCACTTGTTAAAGTAACTAGATGCTAATACCAGAGGTAGATGAGTGCAAGTAATTCACAACATTAAAACCAAGGAAATGTACTATTTTTTCCATTATCACCTATCAGGGCGGTTTGGAACGATTTACAGCGCACGACCGCAAATAGCTTAACCCAAGCGATCGTGAGATTTCTTTAAACTTTAATTAAAGTATAAAGCAATAAACCAAATCAGCCACCAACATCCCCCACCACCCACCCCCACTCCCCATTGAAAGGCGTTTCAACGGCGGGCTGCGATACAGATGTCACCGAATGGATTCGATTTTACTCAACACACACGGCTCTTTTGACGAAGTTTCACTCATCTTTACAAGAACCAGACCTCGTTCACGAGGAAGAAGAGAAACAGAGCTTTGATTGGATGAGCGGACCGAGGACGCTGCGCTAATCCACAGAAACGAAACGACACACAAAGACGGTGCCATTTAATGCCAGATTTCACAAAATTAATGGTACGTGTGACGTAGGCCGATGGCACAAACAACAATAAAACACAAATAATAATGATGATGACGATAATAATAATAATAATAATCACATTCAACAAAATGCACACCCATTGGAACTGGAAAAACTAAATTTACGATGCGGTTTTAACAGTTTCTCCTTAAAAATAACCATACTGGCACATCTCCTTAAAAATAGGCCTACTGGCACATCAGAGGATACGGTAGCATCACGTCACAACTGGTCATATACCAGACAACGGTTTGTTTGACTGTACGCCGTTCATAAAGAACAAAAATCTTACTTAAATCTGCGTGAAGGAAAATCATATTTTAGAAATGGTTATTAGTTAGTTGACATCCATTGACGGGCCGAAAGTCAGTGCCACATAGGCTATATAGCGGTACATATCCTGTTTTATTTAAGATACAAAACGTTTTACACAACCGGTGTTCAACAAACACAAAAAGATCTTTAAAAAGAGAATTAAGGTCGCCATTTTCGCAGGCTAGCCAAATAAACTGCAACATAGGCCAGTGTATTCCCTGAGAAACATTACTGCTAATGGTACACAGTTTAGTGAACTACGAATACAACTTCAAGCGCATTCAATAAACCTGTTTAACTTTGTTTTACGGTTTTAAAAAAGTACTATAAAGCAAAAGTGAGTCTTCGACGAAATAATATATGCCAACAGAACATGTGACCTAGGCGATATGAGCTGGACCTTATTAACCGCCTTACCTGCAACCTGCAGAGAAACAGCCTACAACAGGAGCTATCTCATCAATTAAAACACAATTTGCATATTTAGCAGATTGTCTCATTTTGCCGAAAACGTTAATTCTGTTTGGGGCGCCTAAAAGTGCTCAATTAAAACGACGAATTTCTATGACGCATGCACATCATGCAGCAGTTGTCTACTGTTGATCGCCTCTTTTAAAACAGCATTTACGCGAGGTATCCGTAAAAACATCGCCACATAGTCAAATGTAATAGCCCAACATCAAACCGATCCCGTTTCATTCTGGTACCTAGGTCGCTTCTAATTGGATCACACGAATACTGCCCCGCCGATCCTTTAAGGGCAACCGACGCGCATGCGAAATACAGGGATCAAACATATATTTCACACATTTCATTCTCATTTTGTGCAGATTTGTGGCTATTAAGGTTGTTGGATTTTGAGTATTTACTTATTTACAGATATATTTTTCAATGTGAAAAAATAATCTCACGCGATCTAGCCCGAGTGACACTACCACGCTCACACTAGTTATCACGCAACACCTAACTGGACATAACGGTGGCCAGCTGCTGATGTCTGGTGTCATCATACTGATAGGAGTTGAAACAAATTATTACCGTTAAACGACTCGGCAGAGTAAAATTAGGCTCTCAATTCTTTTCTGCCCACAATACAACGCCATATTTCTTTGAATTACTGGCAAATAATGGCACATTAACGCGAAATTCAGAATTACAATCTTTAGAGTGATGGGGAGGTTTATAATGAGCCTTTTGATTTGGGCGACAGTTGGTTAAGTTTGGTCCGCGCATGGCCGCGGCTGCCGGCTGCCTGCTACTCACGGAGGAAAGAGTTATATGCCAAACTACGTCACCATAAAGATCAATGAGGCCGCACTCTCGTGACTGCAAGCAATGCGAGCCAGATCTTTAATTCTCAACATAAACCGTCATCACCTCCGATTATTATCCCCAAAACGTGATAGACATTCAGATAGGCAATCCCTTTGAACAGAATGCAGTACACACATCACAGAGTCAATTTGCTGAAATCACAAAATAATAAACCTTTCCCCTTCCCAGCTGAGCTACATGGCCATAGCTTAATGTGTTTTAGTGTGAGCAAAAAAGGAAATGGTGAGAAGGTAGCAGTGTTGGAGAAGCAGACCTACTACAGGGCTGAGCTGCTCCCCCCCCCCAGAACAAACCCTGCATTATTAGAAACCGTGGCCTTCGTGGCTCTAATTTTGACGTTTCTTATTTACTCTGCATACACCCCTTCTTAAAAAAAATCTTCCCGGAATAGAGAAGGTGAACAGGGTAGAGATGCAGAAAACAACACCCATGTTCATACCTAACGCCCATATAAGGCTGCATATATTTTCATAGCGGTGTGTCATAACCTACCTGTGGAATGTGTACACATGCAACGCACTGGTGCGTCAAACGTCATTCACGCTGCAAATACGAGAGGACAGGCTTTCAGGGGAACATTTCTAAAACAGGCCCGAGGAGCGGACCTTCAGTTTAATTGAACTGGAAAGGCGCAGCCTACAGGAATCTGGCGCAAATTGAAAGCACATTTCCAGCTTTTTATTTAAAAAAAAAAAAAAAAAAAAAAAACCAATAAGATAGGAAAGATGCGGACCCCCCCAAAGTTTCACACTTTCCACAGAAGTGGGAATATTTCACTCCGGAGCCACGGAGAGGTCGGCGCTTGCGCTCGCAGCCTCGCATTCTTGAATCGGCAGCGAGAAGAAAAAAAAAAGGGGGGGGGCTCGCTGAAAGTTTTCCACGAAACGGAAACACGCATTTCTAAAAAATTTGGCCGCGCTCCGATTGCAGCCCCGGCCGGCGCAGTCGGGACCGCTTCTAATTGTGTCAATGTGATGATAAGCACAGGGCGCTTCAGCGTTCAGGGAGTACGCGCTGGCTACGGGGAGAAAACCCATAAATCCCGAAGCATAAAGAGCGGATGATGAGAATCCTGCACTGATGCCGGGCCATAAAAAGGCAGCTAAACTGCTCCTGGTTCAATTCAACGGACAAGGGAGCCAATACATTACATTACATTACATTACATTACAGGCATTTAGCACACACTCTTATCCAGAGTGACACAGCATTTACATCGCATCCATTTATACATCTGGATATATAGCCTACAGAAGCAATGCTGGTTAAGTACCTGGCTCAAGGATACAACGCCAGTGTCCTACCTGGGAATCGAACCCTTGACCTTCAGGTTACAAGACCAGCTCCTTACCCATTACACTACACTGCCGCCCCAATCAATCCGTGGGAGTCCACTGAGAAGGGCCCCACAAACCGCCACAGGGAGCATCTTTAGACTGGGCCTCGGAAGTCAAGCATTCACCTGGGATGTACTTTGGGCTTGATGCAACATGCTTTATGATTTCATACGGATATTAGTTGCATGAATCTACAGTGTGTTTTATGGTTCCAGGTTGGCACAGCTTAACTTGGGTGTCAGTGCTTTATCGATGCTGAACTTAGACTCGCTAGTGTGGGAATGTCAGCTGGGTCCACTCACACAGCTCCGGTGGAGGCACCCGCGTTCTCTTTCATTGCGGATAAGAGCGTTTGCTAAATTAGCGTAATGAAATATAATGTAATTCAATCGAACCACTACTTGCTAGGATCTTAACTTTGTTATGGTGAATTCACCAGTGACTAACATAAATGGCAGAGAAACGCAATGGTACTTTACTCCTTTGGGGAGAAAATGACCCTAATTTTCTATTCAACTACTGTGGTTTAGTAAAAATGCTTACATAATCTTAAATGTAAGTTTTTATTAATATTTAATAATGTTTTTCAAAATTTTGTTTAGGAAATCAAAACATTCCTACTTCATGATAATTTATTTTCTTCTGAATATACGTAGTAATTAATATCAACAAATTACTTTTAGAAGTGTTTTCTATTAATGTCATTTATTTATTTTTTAAACCGGCTTACACAGTATCAGTTAGATATTTCTTCATTAGAGTCTGTATTATCTACAAAATCTGCAGATATTTCCATTCAATGCCGAATGAGTACCTCTGCTGCTTATCAGTTTGTGGGTTCGTCTGGTGATCTCAAAGTCACCCTGCTACAATGAAACCCACATTTCCCGTGAAATGACGTAATCGAATACAAAAGGACCGAAAAAAACGCACCGTGGATAGATATAATCTGGCCTTCGGCGCCGGGCGAAAGCTAGTTTGCACACGTCACGGAGGTTCGGTGGCCGACTCTCGAACGAGACAGACCTCTCCGGATCTTCGCCGTTTCTCGAAAGGCCGTCCGTGCTATTTATTTCTCGGGTTTGTCTTCCGCCAGTCCTCGGAAAGAAAGCTCCGTCGGGACCCTTGTGAGTTATTAGTTCAATCGAGACTTCGGCAGGTATGCTGACATTCCTGGACTCACGGCGCCTTTGGTTTATTTCCCGCGAACGCCGCGGGCCCCTTTGAAGACGGTTTGTTTTTGCTGTTGCCGGGATGAGCAGCGACCCTCGCCTCAGCCGCCCCCCCCACCCCCCGCCACCCCATCTGAGACCGAAATGAAGCGCTGGAAAGCGGGGGCTTTGCTGATGATAACAGCGAAGCGAACCGCGAGATAACAGCCAGGCGACTGTATTCCTTAACGACACGGACCCAGCTGCTGCCTGACAGAGAAACGTCATGCCATAGACACTTTCTGTTTTGTTTAACCGTTTATCTTTGAAGTCCTAGGCCTTTTTAAAGGTGCCGTTTTGAAACGACATTTTTTTCAACAACAGCAGCACTGAGACTGGCCTCCCATTAGACAGACACAGTAACTGGGCAGCTGTGGGTTTCAAAAACCCACACAGACCGGAAAGTGTTCAGCAACACACCTTTGCCCAGCAGCTAGGGGTGAATACCACCTCAAATGCTGCAGAATGGAGAGATGAAATTGCAATAAAATGTTGCTATAACAACAGGGTCCTCCCACCATTACCAGTGAACTCGAGATTACAGTACAGACTTCTCTACCTAACACCCCCCCCCATCCCCTATATTTTCAAAAAACAAGCCAGAAAAGCATAGGGAATCAGAAATATACAAAGAGGTGAGTGTTTTTTTACATAACCTCATCATACGAAAGTGGGGGCAGAAATAAACTACGGATCAGCGAGAGGGTGTCTGGCTGGGCGTTGAGTTTCGAGTGGCCCAAGAGGTCCGAGCGATACCACCATGAAGGGCAGATACTGCCATGAAGGGCGCAGGCTCAAAAATGCTTTTCCGCCCGTGTGAATGTTCACAAAAAAAAAAAACCTCTCCTCTCATGAGACGGGCCTTGTCCCTAACGGGCAGTAATCACGTACCGTAAAACGGCGGACAGGGAATTTTACTCAAGCAGGAGCCTCCGATCCCTCCGAGAGGCAGGACGTCCTGCGGAGACACAAAACGCCGGAGATGGAGACGCCATTCGGTAGGGATTAGAAAGGCTAGCGTAGCCGCAAAAACAGCCCGCAGGCCCGAAAACAGGGGATGCACCTCCTCTGTTCCCAGAGGATCCCCACAGAGATGAATGAGAGCCAGGACACGCTTGCCCAGAACAGACTGGGTGTGCACTGTGTGCTACGCTAAAGATTAATCGTTGCCCCCGTGCCCGGGGAATTTCTGCACCCTGGCACGGATGTGAGGGGTGAGGACAGCAGGTTGCCCTAACTGTTGGCAACTGTTTCCAGGAGACAGGTGTGTTTTTTCAGATTTGAGTACATCAGAGAGGTGTGTTGTTCCAGTGAATCAGGCAGACCAGCGGAATCAGAGAGGAGGTCCATGATAATGAACCATTTCAATAAGACTTTACACAGTTTGTGAGAGTGGAGAATTCAGTCTGTGGGAAACCTTGAAGGGTTCTGAACTGTGGATCCAGCACAGGTGTAGGACCCCAAATCCTTCTGCCAAGGTGAGGCTTGGCGGACGGCTTACCTGACATCCCAGTTCGGCAGACTCCTGGCAGGTCTGGGAGACTGTGGGGGTGGGGCTCCTGAAGGGCTCTCTCTGGCTGGAGTGACGAGCTTCTGGGGCCTTGTGGTGCGCATGAGGCCTACAGAGCAAAGACCCCCCCCCACTTTTATTTTATTGAATTTCTGGAAATCCTGAATGTCCTTCCTATGCTAAAATACATACCTCGCCTCCCCCCCCCCCCAAAAACAGTATAGCAACAAAGTCAGCATAAAGTATAGCAGACCAAAATATTTTCCCAAACAGAAATTCAGTGGGAATTTCAGGAACAAAGCACTGAAAAAAAAACTTGGCAGAGACTGAAAGATGTTCCGCAGAGAGGAGTCAAAAGCCGTACTGCGAGAGTGTGATACGTGTCAAACGATCTGAGGAGGTGATGTCACGGCTTGCGAATGCGCCGATGTCCAGCACATTGCGGAGGCGCTCACGGGGGCGCGTGCGTGCGCTCACGTGTCACGCACACACACGGGCGAGCGCCGCGGAGGTTAAGAGACCGATGGCTCGACACGCCAAACAGGCCCCGGCAACGGAACCGCCGTCGCCATGGGAACTGACCCGGTACCTAGTTACAGCGAATTCAGGGAGCCCTAAGCAAAAAAAAATAATAAAATAAATTTAACTTCCATACCTCCTGTCATCACATTATTTCTTCTTTTTTTTTTAAATCCCTTGCTTCTTCCAGAGAACAATGCCTTTTTTCCCCCTCTTGTTCTCTCGCTCATGTTTTTTTCCCCCTGCCAGTGCTCTCTGTGGACCGGTGAGAGAATCACCTTTGACCCCCCCCCCACTTCCTGCCATCTCCTTTCAAGTGCAGGCACCCCCCCCCTCCCCACAACACCCCCCCCCCCCCACCCCCACACAGAGCATGAAGGCAAAAAAAAAAAATCGATTCCAAAATGAAAACCAACCGGCCGGCAAACGTTTAAATCTTTTTTTAGAAGTTTTTCAACAAATCCCCAGAGCTAGTGAATAGCGTGAGGCCTACTTTATTTATCTATTTTTTTTTAAGTAAGGCATTCCCCCTTTCCTTCTTCTCCAGCCCTCTCCTCCTCCCCTCAAAACACAAATCTCTTCAGAATGTAGAAAACCAATAGGGGCAGCGGTGGTACAAGCTCTTGATCACAGAAAAGTTTGGATTTTACTTCTGAGGTTTAAGAGGAACAAGTTCAGATGGAGAGCAGAGGGTTGGAAAGTGAAGGATTCTGGGTAATGCAGTAGAAACTCACAGCTGCGAAGGGAGGAGGGGGGTCCATTGGTGCCTCCACACAGGCAGGGAAGAAGGCTGGAAAGAAAGCAGCTGATCCTGCCATTGATCCCCCTGAATCTGGAGCTGTGGATAGGGCAGCCACACACACACACACACACACACACACACACACTCGCCGCTCTTTAATCAGACACAGGCTGGTCCAACATGGGGGCATTCCTAAATCCAACCTTCAGACCGACAAAAACAAACAGGCATTCAGGCAACCTTAAACAAGCTCGAATGCCTGTGTGTTTGAATGCTCCTTTGTAGTTGCCTGGTTAAAACTAACAAACATATTTTGCAAGAAAAAAAAAAAAAAAAAAGAGTAATCTGATCCAAAAGAATTACCATCATACCCCTCCTGGATATACTGTGTCATTATGTTTTCCAGTGCATAAACTTAACAAATAGCATTACATTGGAGGAAAACCCAAACTCAAAAATGCAATTTAAAAAGCTTTGATTTTGAACTATGAGAAATATGGGGATGTTTTCACTTCAGTCAAAGGGCTATTAATCATGAAAAATGAAATACCAAATCTTCCAGATTTATCTGGGGGGGGGAAAAGCAACCACCATCTTCTGACACTCAAATGGGTGTCCAATGAAGTCCGCAATTTAAAAAAGTGTCAAATTAAACCTGGATCGTAACGAGAAGGCTCTGCTGTAATTTCCAATCTGTATTTCACTAACACTCCATTTTGAGCGTTGGCTGTGAGGCTGTAGAGGCAGAGGAGGCCTCAGCTGTGGCTCTGAGGCCTGTTTGTCAGTTACCCGTCATTGACCGGAGGTAGCAGGGATTCAGTTGCGCTTGGGCTTGGACATGAAGGAGCCAGGTCACCCCCCTCCCCCCCTACTCTCTCTCTCTCAGGGGGGTTCAACAGCCTTTTTTCACTTTCAGACTCTCTTAGCCTTAACCCAACACTATTTCAGCATTTTCCCCCCAACCCCCTTCCCCCCCAGAAGTAGTTGAAATGTGAACAGAATTTAATGAGAAGTGGCAAAGGGGCCAGAGAGGCGCGTGTCTGGAGAACACGCAAGTCGCATTTCGGCAGGTTACTGACATGGGGGGGGGGGGCACGGATCCTTTTACCCGGTTAGCTCACCTTTCTTTTCTGGTGCAGTGATTTCCATCAGACTCAATCTGCCTGGCAGGAACTGGCATGACTCCAGGGGTCTCCAGCAAAACCATCGCCAAACTGTCAGTGACCTAATGCAGTTTTTGGGAGGGTGTCGATTGGTCAAATGTAGCTTTTGGGAGGGTGACGATTGGTCAAATGTAGCTTTTGAGAAGGTGGTGATTGGTTAAATATAGTGGGTGATTGGTCAAATGGAGTTTTTGGGAGGGTGGCAGTTGGTCAAATGGAGTTTTTGGAAGTGCGACGATTAATAAAATGATGTTCTGGCAGGGTGTCGATTGGTTAAACATAGTTTTTGAGTGGGTAGCAATTGGCCTAATGTAGCTTTTGGGAGGGTGACGATTCGTCAAATGTAGTTTTTGGGAGGCTGGTGATTAGTCAAATGGAGTTTTTGGGAGGGTGGCAATTGGTCAAATGTAGCTTTTGGGAGGGTGGCGATTGGTGAAATGTAGTTTTTTGGAGGGTGGCGACTGATCAAATGCTGTTTTTGGGAGGTTGGTGATTGGTCAAATATAGTTGTGGGGGAGTGGTGATTGGTCTAGATAGGTGTGGAAGAATCAATTCAGTGGCTATAGCTGGTATGAGCATAAACATACTTCCTCTGTACTTCCTCATTTGCAAACTTTTGTAAGGGCTGAGCTGTGCATTGCGCCATGTTAGCTTAGCTATGTGTAAAAGCAGAGCTCTTTCCAGACCTGTGGTGGCTCACAGACTCTCTCCACACACCAGATACTCAACTGTGAAATGCTCTGAACAGTGAAAGCTCTGTCTCCCTACCAGTGGAGCTGAATGCTAAGCTTGTGCATCTTCTGAAAAATTGTGAGGGGGCCACAGCAATTGATGTTCTGAGCTGTAACACAGCACCAGTATCTCCCATCAAGAACCTGTAGTTTAGAAGCAAGAGCAGAGTATCTGGGAAGTGTAAAGAATCTGTCGGTTCAACTCACAATGTGAGGCTGAGGGCAAAAGGACACATTTGGAATGGCAGGAGATTCATTCTGGTTTTGGAAATTCTCGAGCCCAGAGTGTTTTTTAACGTGGCACAGAGTGCTCTCTTATTGTGAAGGCAATGAAATTTGGCAATGAAACAGATCTCCGTTAGATTACATTACATTACAGGCATTTAGCAGACGCTCTTACCCAGAAAGACTAACATAGCATTTACATTGCATCCATTTATACAGCTAGATATATATATATATATATATATATATATATATATATATATATATATATATACTGAAGCAATGCAGGCTAAGTACCTTGCTCAAGGGTACAATGGCAGTGTCCTACCTGGGAATCGAACCTGTGACCTTTAGGTTTTGTGACGAGGCAGGGCGGGGCCCGTGTCTCAACCTGCCAATCACAATCTTCGCCCACTTCCCCTGTCCGGCTGTCCCGTCCCTGTGTGAGCGTCAGGAGAGTCTGAGGCCTACGGTCACAACCCAGAAACATCAGAGCCCAGGCTGGCCTTCTGAAGGCCAAACATCCAATCACAACTTCAGCCGTATTTTAGGAAGACAAAACAAACCCATTATAGACGCAAATAAATACTCCGCAAAACACACTCAGCCTAGTAAACTGCCTTTCGTCAAATTTCCATAAAGAAAAATAAAGAGCGGCATTGCTTTTATTGCGCAGTCCTTCCGGTCAGATTGAGGTTTGAACGCGCCATTAACCCCTTTTTTTTGGGGGGGGGGGGAATCTCTGGAGCGCCAAATTTATAGTGTTTCTCCTCCGTGCCTTCAGCTGACCCTGGTCACAACATTCCGAAAGCCGGCCGCGGCATTCCGAAAGCAGGCTGTCTGGGGGGGGGGGGGGGGGGGGGGCGGCGGCGGAGGGACCCCGCCAGTAAACAGGCAGTTAAATTACACTTTGATGTTCTTCCTTCATCTTCAACAGCGACAAAATGGCTGCCCCTTGTAAAGCTGTGACCCCGGCTAAGGCAGGGGGCATTTTACAGGCCTGGAGCCCGTCTCCATCACCGGGCTCATCGGGGAAACAGGGGAATGAACTTTACCATGCTTCTCACTTCACTCACATTCATGCATTTGTTTATTATTATTATTATTATTATTATTATTATTATTATTATTATTATTATTATTAATAATAATAATAATAATAATAATAACAACAACAAAAACAATAATAACAACAACAATAATAATCATAATAATAACAATAATAATAATAATAATATATGTAGAGCATCTTTCACATTTAAACCCTAAAGACAAGGATAACAAAAAGTAGTTACAACTGCCCACAAAAGGAAAATGAAGCTAAGTACACATATGGATGTGGAAATTTAATAAACTTTCCTATTAAATGAAATGAATCCTTCTTAAAAATTAAAATAAAAAATACATTTATTCTCATACTGGACTCATACAGAGAAACAACAAACAAGCAACATATCAGCGTACTGTATTGAATAAAAGTATTTCTGATTACTTAAACTCTTGCTTAACTTAATGAGTGCAGGCATCCATCCAGCCCTTAGTAATGATTTTTCAGAGGGCATATCTCTTCCTGAAGTAGGGTGTTGCATAAATTCACACAGATATTTACCACCTTGCTGTGAACCCGATAAATCTATAGGTCAAAGATTAAAAAAAAGGCAAGGATGTGATACGACACAAATGTTAGCAACTCGTATGACGCTGGACGGAGTCGTGCTGTATAATAACACTGAGTATCCTAAAATAACTGCCATTTTTACCGCTGTGGGATATGGGCGTTCTCACACAGAGCTGCTAAAACATGACCGCGGTCTCAGGAGAGATACGTGGGTGCTGCAGGAGGGAACCGTTAAAACTGTTACAACCGCTAACACCGTCCGCAAGCCTTGCTCTTGCTTCGCAGGGAGGTGTGAATGCAGGAGGTTTAAACTGCCAATCGTACAACGTCACCGTTCCTCGCTCCACTGCCGAACTCGGGTTCTCCTGACGTTTCCCTGACGACTCCGGTAATGGCTCGGTCTACCGTACACGGCCAAAAGTTATGAAGAATTATCCAGAATTGTGGCCGTTGATATGGTTGGTTGGTTGGTCCACACTTTGCTGCTACAACAACCGCCACTCTTCTGGGAAGGCTCTATTCTAGATGTTGGAGCATTTGCTGCAGGGATTTGCTTCCATTCTGCCATTACTGTATGCTGTAGCATTAAATATTTGCCATCACAGGAACCAAGGGGCCTAACCCAAACCATGAAAAACAGCCCCAGACCAACGGGTGTCCACCTTGCTTCTGGGTTACTGGAATCGCACCAAAGCACATCACTCAGGTCTACGATGGTTTGGAGGACGGCAAAGACAGACTGTTGTCTGCAGACAAGCAGTTTTTTTTCCTCTTTCCCTCAGCAGCCCGAGAACTGAAAACTGCTGTGGAATGCTGGCTGAGAAATGCTCTTTAAAAAAAAAAAAAAAAAAAAAAGTTCAGCGGTTTTGTTTCAGTGCATTATCACAGAACAAGAACAGATTCAGCAACAAAGAGCGACGAACGGTTACCGTGAGAACCGTTACTCCGACAGAACCGGACTTAAGAGCTGCCACGTGATTGGACTATGCCCCAGGAGTTCACAGAGGAGCTTAAAAATAAAAAATAAACAATGGAAAAATACAGAAAGTGATAAAAAGCCCCAGATTTGGAGGGGGGGGGGGGGGGCCTAACAGGTGAAAAGAAGAGGGTAAAATGAAGAGTGATCTGGGATCAGCATTCCTGTCACAACAACCTCCTCCTGCTAAAAAAGTCAGCCACTCCAGATATACACACTGTTCCAACACCCTCCCTCTGCTCAAAAACAATCAGCCACTCCAGATATACACGCTGTTCCAACACCCTCCCTCTGCTCAAAAACAATCAGCCACTCCAGATATACACACTGTTCCAACACCCTCCCTCTGCTCAAAAACAATCAGCCACTCCAGATATACACGCTGTTCCAACACCCTCCCTCTGCTCAAAAACAATCAGCCACTCCAGATATACACGCTGTTCCAACACCCTCCCCCTGCTCAAAAACAATCAGCCACTCCAGATATACACGCTGTTCCAACACCCTCCCCCTGCTCAAAAACAATCAGCCACTCCAGATATACAGGCGGTCCTTTGATGGGCCCGCACCCCTGATTTCAAACAGTCCTGACGGACAGCTTTTCCACACCATCGGGACAGGGGGTGCACAGCATCTGGAGGCCCAGCCTTCAAAATATTTGGGTCTGGATAAATACTCTCGTTCACTCACACTTAACAGGATGTGTCAGGAGCAGGCGAGGGGCAATGTGGGAGCCATTATACTCCCAGCCCCCCCAATCCCCGCTCCCCCCCCCCCAGCCCCACTCGGCCCCTGGCTCGCTCTTCCTCCAGCGCTGAAAGGGCGGGGCCCGGAGACGGGCGACACGGGCCCCGCTGAGCTCGGTGTTCCGCAAGGCTCAGAACCGGGCCCGGAGGCCCGCGCGCAAAACTGGAAGGCTCTGCATCCCTCATATTCAATATATAAATTTTAAAAAATAACATCAAACTCAGAACCATGAACAGACAGATGTTTGTGATGAAGCAGAGGTGGCTTGGGGAAAAGAGGGGGAAAAAAATGGTGACAAAAGCGACAAAAAGACGACTGTTTTGGAAACCCCCTTCCTCTGCAAGACAGAAGCATGGCCAAAAATAAGCGTGTTTTTCATGGAGTGGAATTAAATTTTTACTCTGTGTGAAATGCAAGCCACTCTGCCACACAGACAGGCAGGTTCGCACGGCTTGTGTTCTGCGGTGACGGGCTGTGGGGGGGGAGGGGGGTCAGATAAGATCAGCTGTTTCGGGCAGCAGTACCCCGGCGTTGGAGTCACGGAGGGAAGGTGGTGGGGGGGGGGGGGTGCTGATCCAGGGTAACCCCGTCCTACAGAAGGCCGGAGCCCAACATGGCGCCCATTCGCAGATACTCCCACTGAGGGAAGTGGGGAAAAAGAGGTCCCGCCCCTTCCTGTTCACCTCCTCAAATGGAGATGGATTTACCCTCATACCCCCACCCGAAATGAAATTAACAAGTGTATCTTCACCGCCCCTTCAAAACCCCCATCACAACACACACAGCCAGACTGAGGTAAAGGTTATCACCAATCCTCCACATCCCCCCCCCCCCCCTTCCAAAAGAGGCAGACTAGATTCGGGGCCCCCTGTCTTCAGACACCGGCCCGCCCAGAGGATTAGGGCTTTAACTGGGGGCTCTGAGAGAGTTTAACTGCAAATACAGCCCCCCGGCCTCACCAATCCCCCCCCCCCCAACAATCCCCGCTCTAAAGCACAGAGGGCGTTTAGCGATAAACAAATATATAAATGGTTGCCATATTTTTTATAATTTCTGATAAGAAAATCTGCCATGTCATCATAACGACTCTACTCTACAGAGTCCCTACGCATTCTGTGAATCCGTGACCCCTTGCTGTGGTGAATAAAGAGCAGCTGAGTCTTCACAGCTGAAATGCTGGGTGTCAGAAAAGTGGCCCAAGAATGACCAAAAACAGCCAAGTGACCAGGTTTCAGTTTCAGATCCCCACCGCTCGCTCCCACGCAGGACACCAGAGACAGGCGTGGTTGCTATGGGCGACACCAGAGGCAGGCATGGTTGCTATGGGCGATACCAGAGGCAGGCATGGTTGCTATGTGCGACACCAGAGCCAGGCATGGTTGCTATGTGCGACACCAGAGCCAGGCGTGGTTGCTACGGGCGTCACCAGAGACATATGTGTTAGCTACAGGCGACACCAAAGACAGGCGTGGTTGCTATGGGTGACACCAGAGGCAGGCATGGTTGCTGCGGGCAACACCAGAGACAGGCGTGGTTACTACGGGCGACACCAGAGACAGGCGTGGTTACTACGGGCGACACCAGAGACAGGTGTGGTTGCTATGGGCGACACCAGAGACAGGCGTGGTTTCTATGGGCGACACCAGAGACAGGCGTGGTTACTACGGGCGACACCAGAGACAGGCGTGGTTGCTATGGGCGACACCAGAGACAGGCGTGGTTGCTATGGGCGACACCAGAGACAGGCGTGGTTTCTATGGGCGACACCAGAGACAGGTGTGGTTGCTATGGGCGACACCAGAGACAGGCGTGTTTGCGTGGATGAACGTGTGCGAGACCAGAATATGGGCAGGGTTTCCTCTGGTGGGACGGCCCCTCAATGCAAAATGCCAAATATTTATAGCACTGGAACGTCTGCATCTCCACATTACAGCGCAATATTCCATTTATGAAAGCGTAAAGGCAGTTTAAAGGAATTGAAATAGATGATCATAAATGATCATAAATCAGCAAGACACAAATTTCAACTGGGGAGATGCCTGGAGAGCCAGATTTGGCCATCAATCACTGCATTACCGGGAGCAGGAGCAGCGCTGACTCCTGCCAATATCCATATTCAGCCTTCACAACTGAGGTCTTATTCCATCATCCTTCCTCTACTCCAAACCACACTGGGGCTGCATAGCACACCTGCAAGCTGCAGCGCCCCCTTCAGGCCCCTGGGTGCAGTTCATGGCTGCTAAATACCACTAAAATCAACATTTTAAAACTTCAACTTTGTTTCTTACTC
Source organism: Anguilla pacifica (assembly GCA_039654925.1). NCBI lineage: Eukaryota > Metazoa > Chordata > Actinopteri > Anguilliformes > Anguillidae > Anguilla > Anguilla pacifica. Next base: position 40,876,772 of record CM077299.1, read on the forward strand.
CACTGGCTTACTGTCAAACTCATTAAAGTCCTATTGTCACACTCTTTACCCCACAAGGGGTCTCTTCAGCTTAATCTTTTACCTACTTAACTAAATTTGTATAAACTCCACCCAGTTATATTTGAACAGCTTTCATGTTGTATATTCATTAGAATAAGAGCAGAACGATGTACTGACCAGCTGCTGAAAGTGCTCCGGTCCGTTTACTCAGGGAAGATTTTGATCCCAAGCTTTGGAATGAGTTTACGGAAGCAGAAAATGTCGAGGTCTGCAAACCCAAACTCTGAAGTGATCGATTAAGCCCTTCATCCAGCACCTGTCCCCTATAATCAAAACATACAGCAGAGTCGTGTCCTTCTTGAGGTCTGAAGTTCACTGTAGTCACCATGCCAACCACAACGTGCTTAGTGACAGCTGGTTTGTAAATGGCAACATAAAAAAACCAAGGACAGACAGACTTCTGCCACTTTTTTTCAGTTTTCCGTGATTTTAGACAACTTTACTGTGGCTGCACTGTGACTTCAGCCAAAATTTTCCATGACAAACACCAAGCCTTAATAACGTATAATAGTGTGAGCAGGCCAAGCAGAACCATGAGTGCATGACCATTCTGAATTACAGGACTGAATTATTGCAAATAATCGTTTGCAGTGGGGCGTTAGCCTTCAGACCAGCGGGTGACTCAGTGATGCACTGACAGCCTCTCTCTCTTCTCTCCCTGCTCTACTCTTCCACCCCTCCCCTCTCCTCTCATCCTCTTCCCTCTTCTCTCTCCCTCTCGCCTTTCCCCTCCTCTCTCCTTTCATCCTCTCAACTCCTCTCTCCCTCTCCCCTTCACTCCCTTCTCTCCTTTATTTGTCTCCTCTCTCCCTTCATCCTCTTCAATCCTCTCTCTCCTTTCTCCTTTTCTCTTCTCTCCCTCTCAACTTTCCTCTCATCTCTCCTGTATTCCTCTTCTCTCTTCCTCTCTCCTTACTTCTCCTCTCTCCCTCTCTCCATTCCTCTCCTCTCTCCTTCATTCCTCTCCTCTCATCCCTCTCTCCTTCATTCCTCTCCTCTCTCCCTCTCTCCTTTATTCCTCTCCTCCCTCCCTCTCTCCTCTCTCCACTCCTCTCCTCTCCTCTCCTCTCCTCTCTCTCCCTCTCTCCTTCATTCCTCTCCCCTCTCTCCCTCTCTCCTCAGCCAAAGACAGCCCTGGGCTGACGGATTCTGAGCTCGCCCCCACCGCAGACCCTGCCGGGATGGACGGGTCCTACCTGGGCCTGAAGGAGGCCGGGGGGGCGAAGGCCCCCCAGGAGAGGCCGGGCCCGGAGCTGGCCGGCCCGCTGGACAAGGGCGAGGGCGAGAGCAACAAGGGCAAGAAGCGGCGGAACCGCACCACCTTCACCAGCTACCAGCTGGAGGAGCTGGAGAAGGTGTTCCAGAAGACGCACTACCCCGACGTCTACGCCCGCGAGCAGCTGGCGCTGCGCACCGACCTGACAGAGGCCCGCGTGCAGGTGGGCGCCGCCCGCTTCACCCACTCCGCCCCTCACCTGTCTGTACCTCCTGCTCCGCCCCTCACCTGTCTGTACCTCCCGCTCCGCCCGTCACCTGTCTGTACCACCCGCTCCGCCCGCTCCACCCCTCACCTGTCTGTACCTCCTGCTCCGCCCCTCACCTGTCTGTACTGCCCGCTCCGCCCGCTCCACCCCTCACCTGTCTGTACCTCCTGCTCCGCCCCTCACCTGTCTGTACCGCCCGCTCCGCCCGCTCCACCCCTCACCTGTCTGTACCACCCGCTCCGCCCCTCACCTGTCTGTACCACCCGCTCCGCCCCTCACCTGTCTGTACCTCCCGCTCCGCCCCTCACCTGTCTGTACCACCCGCTCCGCCCGTCACCTGTCTGTACCTCCCGCTCCGCCCCTCACCTGTCTGTACCTCCCGCTCCGCCCCTCACCTGTCTGTACCACCCGCTCCGCCCCTCACCTGTCTGTACCTCCCGCTCCGCCCCTCACCTGTCTGTACCACCCGCTCCGCCCGTCACCTGTCTGTACCTCCCGCTCCGCCCCTCACCTGTCTGTACCACCCGCTCCGCCCCTCACCTGTCTGTACCTCCCGCTCTGCCCCTCACCTGTCTGTACCGCCCGCTCCGCCCCTCACCTGTCTGTACCACACCTGAGTCTGAAACACACTGCTCCACCCATCACCTGTGTCTAAAACACACCACTCTACCTGTCACCTGTCTGTAACACCGCACCGCTGTCACCTGTATCTAAATCACACCACGGGAGATATAACATACTTGTCACCCGTGTGTGACACACCAAGAGCAGAAACCGACGTCAACAGCTGTTCATAACACTGCAACACTTCTCGTAAGACTCCACTGCAGCTAGGCAGTGGTCTTTGCTGATATTGTCCATCTAACATTTATAACACCTGTATAACAGGTTTACTAACATCGAGGTGGCAATGCATTGGTAACAATCCATATAATAGCACAACGGCTAAAACTCCATGCTCCTGTACAAGGATCTTATCATAAAGATAGAACTCATGTCACTTGTGATGCAATATGGCTGTTTAATCCCACTAGCGCTCATATTAGTTTTACTTTGATGAGCTGAACTGCCCAGCTTATGTGGATGAGCTGTGCACATAATTCCGTATCCCTGCATTAGGCCCTGGTCATGTTACGGCACTTGGTTTATCATCCAGTTAATATGCGTTTCAGGCTCTTCTCCATTGGAAGCATGTGCCGGTGCCGGTTTCTCTGTGCTGTATCTGAGTCTGTGCTGTATCTAAGTTCATGCCATATCTAGGTCTGTGCTGTACCTAAGTCTGTGCCATATCTAAGTCTGTGCTGTATCTGAGTCTGTGCTGTAACTGAGCCTGTGAGCCTGTGCTGTATCTGAGCCTGTGAGTCTGTGTCTCTGTGCCGTATCTGAGCCTGTGCTGCATCTGAGCCTGTGAGCCTGTGCTGCATCTGAGCCTGTGAGCCTGTGCTGTATCTGAGCCTGTGCCATCTGTCCGGCTGTGAACGCTGCGCAGGGAGATTGAGACGCACATGCGGGGCGGTGGGGATAGCCGCTGATCTGTACTTCTGCATGTGCGTCACCTGAGCGGAGTTTTAGTGAAGGGCGCCTGCGGGATGTCTGAACCCCTGAACCCCCCAAACACCCCCCCACAGAGCCTCCGACCCCACTGCTGAAGTGCATCCCTGTGTCACTGACGACACATTCCAGCTTTGACTGGCAGGATTGTGACCCCCCCCCCCCCCCCCCAGCCCTTTCCCAAGAGAGCCCCCTGGATATGGGCTGTTTGTCTTTCATTAATGCCCCAAGCCCCCACTCCCACAACAGCTCACAGGGCAAGAATGTGCCCCCAAACCCAACCCCCCCCCCCCCCTCCCCCAGTGAGCTTCAAGGGCAGGTGACGGACCCCTCTCTAGCACAAGAACACATTATCCTGTTTAGGAAACCCAAATCTATTTAGTCATTTGACATCAATGACATCAGTTGCCATGGGAACCAGCAAAGGTATACTATGGGGGGTGGGGGGGTCGAGTAAGAGAGGCTATCGGCTGAGAGGATGGGGGGGAGTGAGGAAGGCTATTGGCTGAGAGGATGGGGGTGGGGAGGGGGTGAGAGAGGCTATTGGCTGAGAGGATGGGGGGGAGTGAGGGAGGCTATTGGCTGAGAGGATGGGGGGTAGTGAAGGAGGCTATTGGCTGAGAGGATGGGGGGAGTGAGGGAGGCTATTGGCTGAGAGGATGGGGGTGGAGTGAGAGAGGCTATTGGCTGAGAGGATGGGGGGGAGTGAGGGAGGCTATTGGCTGAGAGGTTGGGGGTGGGGAGGGGGTGAGGGAGGCTATTGGCTGAGAGGATGGGGGTGGGGAGGGAGTGAGAGAGGCTATTGGCTGAGAGGATGGGGGGGGTGAGGGAGGCTATTGGCTGAGAGGATGGGGGTGGGGAGGGGGTGAGAGAGGCTATTGGCTGAGAGGGTGGTCTCTGGCACAGTGGCGTTGAGCAGCGTGATGAAGCACAGGAAGTCCCTCACCTCTCGATGGCGGTGACAAGTCAGCCCGCCGGGCCAGAGCGCGCTCTCCGCCCCGAGAGAGGTGACTCCATCCCCCTCCTAAACCGCCCGAACACGCCCACGGGTCCCGGGCCTGTACAAGACCAGCCTTACCGCTCTGCGGCTCCGAAAAATCTGTTTCAGTCCGAGTCTGTACCACCATTCCCGTAAACGCCCTCCTTCCTTCCTTCCTTATACTGGCCGATGCTGAGGCGTTCCACGCGATGGGGAAACGCACCCACGCCAGTGCAAGCTAAAAACAGAACCGATGGGGTCTACAGACTGTGTTCGCAGATGTAAAGGGCATTACGGGCATATCGGTTATGGTATATAGATCTGTGCACGTGTATGAATTCCCTGCATGTACCTAAGGTCTAAGAATTCCCCCTTAAAACACGTTAGAAATGACGAGGGGGGGGGGGGAGTGTTACCTGCAGTGCTGTTAGCGGGCTCCAAGCTTCAGACTGCTGGCGTGCCCTCCTCCAGCACTCAGTGTACCAGCTTCAGATGGAAGAAGAGAGGTCAAAGGTCAAGGGTTCTGCCAAACATCCTGTCAAGTGTCCAGACAGCAGAACAATGAGGCATTGAGATGAAAATAAAAAGGAATAAAAACGCTCTCACATGGACAGAGAAACCAGGGCAGACGCTACAGTAAAATACCCGATTTATTCAGCGTGCTCACAGAACCTCTCTCCCCTCTCCATCCTGATAATATTAAATTAGTATGGAACTGATAACAGAGTGTGGGAATGACTAATATTTTCTCTACAGAAAGGGCTAAAATGGAAACAAATTTCTGTTATCTGCCAATAGAAGTGTTCACAGGATTGGCTTGAGTCAGTGTTAGGGGTCATTTCAATCAAACTGCTACAGCAAAATCTGTTTAAATTGTTAATGCTGTGCTACCCCATCAAAGCCCCCCCCCACTAGTACACAAATAAAAGCTCTTCGGACAGCCTTAAAAGAGGACAGGGACGTACAGATGCCCGCTGGGCTGATAGGACAGTGACCTCCTCTGATAGGACAGTGATCTCCCCTGATTGGACAGTGATCTCCTCGGATTGGACAGCAATCTCCTCCCTGCGGGTTTGGGGTGACCGCAGCAAAGCAGAGGCCCAGGGGCCTGGGGCAGGGTACAGAAGAGGAGAGGAGAGAGGGGGGGAAAGAGGGGATGAGAGGAGAGGAGAGAAAAGGGGGATTAGAGAGGAGGGGAGGAGAGGGGAAGTGTAGCTGTCGCCACTCTCGTCGGCTCTTCTCCCCGGGGCTGGGGGGGCTGGGGGGGGGCTGATGGGGGGGCTGGGGGGGCTGGGGGGGTCGGCGACGGAAAGCCAGGGGCTTTGGCTTCAGGAAATTAAACATGAAATGAAAACAAGCTACGATCTGAACATTCCCCCATCTCACTTTCCAAAACTTCCCTAGAGAGAGAGAGAGAGAGAGAGAGAGAGAGAACAGAGTGAGAGAGTCAGAGATAAAAGAAAGAGGAGGGGAAAAAAAGCATTCGACCTCCCGAATCCAGACTCTGTTCCACATTAGACGGATGGGGTTGACCACTTTCGTTCGTGCCCCGTTCAACGGTCAGAGATTATTTACAGCCCCCCCCCCCCCCCACCCCCTACCCCCCTCCGTTCCCATAGTTTCACCGGGGCCACATCCACTGGCTTGTGCCCCAACCAAAAAACCCAGTCCCTCCGGTTCCCATATCCAACATTATCAAAGAACTCAAATAAGGGAAACAACGGGTCGCATTCACGGGGAGACGGGCGGTCCGCCGGTTTCCGTCCCGGTCACGGAGGTCCGGTCTCGGTCGCTCGCTGAGTGAAACGGGACCACTGAGGATCGCCTGACAGCTCAGCGGCGGGACCAACCCTCTGACCCGACAAATCAAACTTCAAGACCGAAAACCGAAAACTTTCGATTCAAAAAAAAAAAAAAAAAAAAAATTCATTCACAAAGTCTCGCTGTCCGGATTCCAGCGATTCCGCCGGTTTTTTTTTTTTGGTTTTTTTGTTAAAGGTCGCAGCCCTCCTCAGCTCGGCGCTGACACGGCACGGCAGGAACAGCGCTCCTTTCATTTTATGAGTTTCAGATGTGAGTTAAACGCGCCGACGGTCATCTTCTTTGACCGAAATCGGCGGGATTAACGCGGCGGCGAAGGATAGGATTCACCGCGAAAAGGCATCCGCTGCGTGACAGCGGGGGGGGGCTGAGCTTCCCGAACTCGACGAGAGGCGGAGGGACGGAGCTTCGGCACCGAGGCACGCCAGCCGAGCGTGCGGAAGCGCCGGTCTCTCGGGGTCCCCCGTACCCTGGCAGACTGCCCACCCCAGCGGGGGGGGGGGGCAACGCCAACGCCAACCCCACCCCCCACCTCCCCCCTCCATTAGCATCACTCTCTAAAGGCTTTCGACAGAAACTAAAGCTTGATAATGCTCGTAATAAACATGTTCAAACGACCGTTTTTTTATTTATTTATTTTTTTTAAAGCGGGCCTGTCCAGAGCAATCAGCCGACACTTTCATCACCCCGAAATGACTTCATTTTTTTTTTCGCCAGAGAGTGCGTGAGGTGCCTGCTGGCTCTGCCGGGTCTGTTAGCGTTTTATCCGCAGAGAGCTGGAGAAGATGCTCGTCCACATTGTCTGCGTTAAAGAAGCAGACCCCCCCCCATCCCACCCCCTCACCCTCACCCCCGATTGTGTTCCCAGCCTGCTGAATGTGGTGTGGCGTCAATAGTTAACTATCTTTTTAACTGCCCCATGAAAGACACGAATGGGAGGGGGGAGGACACACACACAAACACACGCACGCAAACAGACACACTACACGCACACACACGAGCGCAAACACACACACTACACACATGCAAACAGACACACTACACTACACACACATGCAAATAGACACACTACACACACACACAGACACACTACACGCGCACACATATACGCACACATGCAAACAGACACACAACACACATGCAAACAGACACACTACACACACACACACACACACACACACACACACAGGCACACATGCAAACAGACACTCTACACACACACACACACACACACAGGCACACATGCAAACAGACACTCTACACACACACACACACACACAGGATGTCAATGTCGGCTGAAAACCGCAAAGCTAATTATAGAGAGACTCATCCCCAGATTTGAGTTCAAGGCTCTGTGACAAACCAGGATGGGTTCAGTGTTCTAAGGAGCCCACTTACCCCACGAGAGGCACAAGCTTTAAAGGAACAGCAGCTCTGGGAAAAGTGTCTCAATGTCAAAGGCTTTGATAACTGCCCCCCCCCCCAATTACATTTATGAAGTCTCAACATAAATTCAAAAAACTTTCTAACGTGTTGCTGTCATTACCCACGGGAAAGTTCATATATATTGCATATAAAACCTAAGGAATGGCTTGTGGTTTACCCATAAGCACTCTGAGGCATTGTGCAATATGCAGGGATGAAATAAACTAAATACATAAAACATGTTCACAGAGAGAGAGAGAGACGGGATCGCGCTCTCCCCCGCAGTATCCGTTAATGTGCGAGGTCACGCCTGCGCCCTCCCCCCAGCGTCACGCCAGGCCATAAACTCCGGCTCCAGCTAGTAACCGAACCGGGGAAGGAACGCAAGCATGGTGGCGTTCGTTTCCCAGGCGGGAGGGAAAAGCTGGGAGACTGGGCGGCAGCTGTGCTCAGCGTGCAACAGACACGTGTCCCCATAAACACTTGGGGGGACTGGCTCCTGCCAGTGCTGCGCGGGGAGGGGGGCGAAACATTCGGGAGAGACACGTTCACAAACTCCAGACTAGCAGCGACCTGGGCAGATCTGTAGAGAAGGCGGTGGGGTAAGGATACACAGAACGCTTGTGGCCAGAATGGATAGATCTGTAGCAGTGGGTCTCAAACTCGGTCCTGGCGTGGCCGCTGCGTATGCTGGTTTTCAATCCAACCTCACCTGCAATCCCAGGGTCCCCAGTCTTATCCAGGAAGGGCCAGACCTGATTCTACTAATCAACCACTTGAGTCTTTGCTGAGCACCTTGATTAGTAGAATATCTGGATAAGACTGGGGACCCCAATTCTGGGATTGCAGTTGAGGTTGGAGAACCGCTGATTTACAGGAGAGGTGGCGGCGAACGCGGGACCCTTATGGGTGGAATTACGGCGGGAGCGGGGTGTGCACGTGCAGCGGACATCGCGTGGCGTCCGCTCCCTTTCGGTGCCCATGCTAGTGGATTACTGCTTTTGTACCACGGGGGCGACATAGCTCAGGAGGTAAGACCGATCGTCTGGCAGTCGGAGGGTTGCCGGTTCAAACCCCGCCCTGGGCGTGTCGAAGTGTCCCTGAGCAAGACACCTAACCCCTAACTGCTCTGGCGAATGAGAGGCATCAATTGTAAAGCGCGTTGGATAAAAGCGCTATATAAATGCAGTCCATTTACCATTTACCAGGCCAGCCACGGTCCGGTTTCAACGCCAAGTCTAAAAAAAAAAAAGAAGCAGAACAATGACACGCCCCCCGCCACACCCATCATCAGAACACGTTGCGCAACCTGGACGCAGTCCAACTTTTATTTGGCTTTTGTTCACCCGTTAAATTTCTAGATGCGGGGAAAAGAAATTGCATGCAGAACATCCCACTGTTTATTTGAACGTGAAACTGATTTAACATTTGAAGGCAAATGTTTAATGGTTAAGATTAACGCGCAAACGTTTAGCAAAACAAACGTTTTGATTCAAACAATAGGGAAAAATATGCCTGGACTCCGTAAATCTTTGAACTCGTTGCCCTCTCTCCAGTGCACAGCTGTCATGGCACTAGCAATGATTTTTCTGTGTTTGCTCATTTGAATAATTTTTAAAAAATCTAAACCAGCGGCATTTCTGTCTGACAGAATGCAGTCCAGTTTCCATATGAGGATACGTTGCTGTGGGAACAATCTGGCGAACGACCAGTCCTTTACGAATTTTTCGCCAAGAAAGCGTGAACAACATTAAGGAGAAAGAGGGCACCGGTGAGCTCAGGGCCTGGTAGGCTAAGGAAGAACTCTACAGTTTAGGACTGAAGAACTCGCACCATAGTACAGAAGCATCCGTCTGACAGATCAGAGATTTAGGAGCCAGGCGTGGATGTGTCTGCGACAACTGCCAGCAGGAGACTTAACGTACAGAGCTACAGAATGTTTAATAGAAATTTGTGACCGATCGCCTCCCAAAATTGGAACGTCCAATTAGCCGCTTGCAGCCGCGCTCACGGGCAGCACGTTCGCGTAATCGATCCGAATCCGTCTGACCTCTGGTGCTCCTGGAGTTCAGCTCTCTGCACTGAAAACACTGTGACAGGAGAGTAGCGTCAGCAGATTCTGCACTCCATCTGTGACAGACGCATTACTGGCAGAGCCCGGTGCTGCTTCCCTGTGGAATACTCGGGAGGGAGGGGGGGGGGGGATCGGCAGGGCTGGAGCCCGTGTCTGCCCTCCCGTGCAAGCCCTGTGTTGGTGTTGATGGGGGGGCCCGGGGAGGGGGGGGGGGGGGGGAGACACCGAGACCTTTTACAGGTTCTGTCAGCTCCCTGCACTTCAAAGACAGCCAGGTTTAAGCACCCCCCCCCCCCCCCCCAGGGTACTGTGCATTACCCCCGGGGGCTGGTTCTTGAATCTTTGAGAGTGTTGGCGCAGTGTTCTGCAGACTCAGTCTGCGCACAGTTCATCTGCGATCCCCTACGGACTCATAAACCTGCTGCTGCTGACAGCCCTGCTTACACAATCCCAACAGCGCAGACTCCATACACACACCAGATACTCTGCTTATCCCTACTGCACAGACTCCATACACACACCAGATAATCTACTCTGCTTATCCCTATAGTACCAGCACAAGAACCTCAGCACAGACTCTATACACACACCAGATACTCTACTCTGCATATCCCTACAGCACAGATCCTATACACACAATAGATACTTTACTCTACTTATCCCAACAGCGCAGACTCGATACACAGACCAGATACTCTATGTAGGCTAATCCCTACAGCACAGACTCTATACACACAACATATACTCCAAAATGTCTATCCCTATAGTACCAGTGTATAGCTTTGCTTGTGCATTTAGCTGGCAAAAACTATACATTCAAAATAAATAAAACACTGGGATGATTATGCCACATTCTGAGCATGAAATTCTCTTAATTTACAGTATCAGCAGTGAATCAAATGTATAGATTCTCTGTCATAACCTTCACATTGGTCTGACACAGAAATAACACTGATATCATCATCTGAAAATCCATTCATGGATCGGACCAATGACAGTACTGTGGCAACGGATGCCCTGTACTGCAAAGCAACGCCAGACACTGTTGTCAACCATAGAAATCACTGTATTTTTAACTTCAGCTTTAGAAAGCTTAGTAAGTTGTGGTGGTAATATTATCCCCAAACCCCAGCTGGTCAGGAAGGAGTCTTAATTAATACTAGTTCTAACCACATAAAATAAAGAAAGGATATATAACTTTATAATAAAAATTATGGTGCATTAATCAACTGCATCTCCATTAAACAAATGCCTCATTGATATACAATGAACGAACATATTGCAAACATAGGAGTTCTTATTTGCCATAAAATTACTACAGATAATGTTAGTTAATGAACATTCATACAGAGACAGCCGAATTCTCAGTTACATTTATCGTCATAATAATGTTGGGATTCTCTACGCTTGCCTCGTGAGTCTGAACCCTACCGAACGTCCAAGTGGTTCCTTTTGGAAACCGAGCAGAACTTATAAGCGTCTCAAAACGTTGATCACGTAGCTCTGAACGGATGGAAAATAAAAAATATAAAAAAGAAGTCACGTGGTGCGGTATCAAAGAGTTCAGCGCGAATGCGCAGAGACGGACCGGAGTTCCGCCGCTTTTATAAATAGCTCGCCGCGGACAGCGCGTTACAGACCAGACGGCCAGAACCCCGCGGCCAGGCTTTCATGTCCCGCGTGATTTATCGACCCGTCCCTCCCCTCCCCTCTCCTCCCCTCTCCTCGCCCGTCCGTCCGTCTGCGGGTTTGGCGGCGGCGGCGCTGTTTCGGATTAAAACCGCGGCTCCGTCTGAATGAATTTACTGTCGGCGCAGCTCACCGCCTCGCTGCAGCAGGTGTAACATCTGCAATGGAGGGCTGGAATTTAGGAAAAGGTTGGATGCGAACTTTTTTCCAAAAAACCTCACAAAACCCCCCAGAAGTCTACCAGTGTTTTTTTTAAGCTTTATAAAACTCATAAAAGGAATGTTAAGTAAAGCCTGTCTCACTTGGATATTTGGACAGAAATGCTCAGGAAACTGTTTATTCTGAGGAAAGCCCTGTGTGGTTTAGAGACGCACCTCACTCCCTCTGTCTACAGCAGGCTGCTCAGGTGCATCCTCACCTCCTCCTCTCCTCCTCTCTCCTCTCCCGCAGGTTTGGTTCCAGAACCGCCGGGCCAAATGGAGGAAGAGGGAGCGTTTCGGGCAGATGCAGCAGGTCCGCACGCACTTCTCCTCCGCCTACGAGCTGCCGCTCCTGTCCCGGCCGGAGAACTACGCACAGGTATGCTGGGAAGGGGTCAGGGGTCACAGGTCACGGGTCAGGGTGAGTGGTGCAGGAGACTTTGGGGGACAGAGAGGGTGACTGTGTCAGCCAAGCTCAGGATAAATCAGACAGCAATACGGTGTTATTATCAGCAGTAAATCCAGGCCTTGAACACAACACTTCCGAACACATCATAGACAGCCAGCCATGGGCAGGTCTACTGGAGGCCGACTTGTAGAATTCAGCTTTGAGGCGACTAGCAGAACAAGTTTAAATTTAGCTTTAATGCTGCCAGCAAAACAGTTTTAATTCAGCTTTAACACTGCTAGCAGAACAGCTTCGATTCAGCAACGGTGTTAGTGGAGACAGCAGAACAGAATCACAGCTGCTGGCACCAGGCTGAAAAAGCAGAGGCTAAAAGACTTGAGGATCCCCCGGGGTGTGGATGTTACCTCAGACTGAAACTTCAGAGAGAGAGAAAAGTCATAATACATGGAGGATCCCAGTTATTTTATTTTCCTGTTGTTACCATACATCTGTAATTATTTATCTATAGTTGCATTTAAATATGAATGCAAACTTCAAAGAGAGAGAGTGAGAGACAGAGCAAGAGGGAGAGAGAGACTGTGAGAGGGGGCGAGAGAGAGAGAGAGAGAGACAGTGTGAGAGGGAGATGGAGAGGAAGAGAGAGAGAGGGAGAGGAAAAGAGAGAGAGAGAGAGAGATACTGTAGGTCTGATTGGAGGGGTAGGTTCAGGCATGGGGCCAGGGGCACAGTGTGGGACAGGCCTCCTGCTGGAGAGACACACCCTCGCAGGACACCGGGCCAATCCCCAGATTTATTGTTAATCTGGTGGGAGGGGGGGGAGAAGGGTCAAAGGTCACAGGGAGACAGAGCCGCAGCTGTGGAATGCAGCCCAGCGCACATCTGGGGCGTCTCCCAGAGCACTCTTTCATCTCCCCCTCTTCACCCCCCCCCTCCTACCCCCCCTCCCACGGACACATGCACCCCCCGCCGCCCCCCCCCCCCGCACCTCTGCTCCTCACAGCGCCAGACAGACGCATGTGGAGCCAAACGTCATGCCCTCTTTCCACCACCCCATCTCCTGCTGGGGTTTTCTTATGCCAATAGAATTTGTTTTATCTGTGACATCACTCCATCACACTGTGACATCACTGATTTATCTGTGACGTCACTCCAAATTTCTCCGGGCTCCATTGGTGTATTCCTGTGCCCTGACGCTGCACCTCATAGCAATCAGAAAGTGAGAGCGTTGCTAAATCGCCATACATACTGGAAGTGTGTCTGTCTCCTCGGGCAAAAATGCGAATGAGGGTGTTTTATTACTGTGACTGCACAGTTAGGATGAGTCTTTGCATGTTGGTTATTAATGTGTTGGTATGGCAACACAGCTAGAGTGTAGGGGATGTTTTTGTGCTGCTTGTCCTGAAGGTGGCACTCTTTCCCTCTCCCTCCTCTCTCTTTCTTTCTCTCTCTCTCTGTCTCACTCCCTCCTCTCTCTCTCTGTGTGGCAGATCCAGAACCCGTCCTGGATCGGGAGCCCCAACACGTCGTCCCCCGTCCCCGGCTACATGGTGCCCTGCGACACCGTGACCTCCTGCATGACCTCGCACCCCCACGGGGGCGCCGGCGGGGTGCCCGACTTCCTGGGCGTGTCCAGCCCCGAGGGTCACATGGGCGGCCTGTTCGGCAGCCCCGGCATGGGCGCCGGCCTCAACGGCTACGACCTCAACATGGACCCTGACCGCAAGTCCTCCAGCATCGCCGCGCTCCGCATGAAGGCCAAGGAGCACAGCGCCGCCATCTCCTGGGCCACATGATGCCGCGGCTCCGCCCGCCGACCCGCCCCCAACCCCCCACCCCCCCCCCCCGTCCAATCAGAGCCCACCGTCAGACCCAGCGAGGAAGAGGAGAGCCAGACGAGATTGCGGGTGTAATTATGACAACAATCGCCAACGAATCGCGTCGGGAGCCACAGACGGACTGACAGAGCAGACCTGGGGAGATGAGAGAAAATGGAGGAGTGTTGTGTAAATTTTTAACAAACGTTTCTTTTTTGTTTTTTTGATTGAGCAATATCTGCACCTTGGACTTCTTCGCCAGCCCACGTGTTTTACTCCTTTTGCGTCTTCCCGCCTGTCAACAATCAAAGGAGAGCTGAATGTGTCACAGTCCTCTGGACTTGCCCAAAAAAAAAAAGCAAAAATAAATCAACCAATCAAAACGATCTATCCTGAAGTACCTCGCATTGCAGCTGTTCCAAGACGTTTCATTTGGTTTCCGTTGGATAAGAGTAAAAACAAACTGTGCACATAGCAGTGGTTCACTCCAGAGTGCTGTTTGGACTGTGCGCTCTGCAAATAATCTCTCTCCATAAAAAGTCATTTTGATTTCCTGTTCAACTATATTTATACTGCCACCATTTTGTCACTCATTCTCATCCCCACCCTGCCCGTTTCCCCCAGTGTGCGCTACTCAATCTCAACTGGCCAATCAGACTGGGCCACACTACGCGGCGTACACCCGTTAAACATGGACCCTGATCGGCCGGATGTTCCTTTTCCTCTGGTTGCTTACTCACAGGATACTCAGCTCATACTATCCTCTCTCCTGATAAACTACAGACGGAGGGATCCAGCCCGTAACAGGCCTTTCCGGTGCCGTGTAACACTACAGGTTGCCCATTGTCGTTTTTCAAGCAGATGCAGCAAAATTTAATTTCGGGTTTAGGAGCAGGGAGACAGAACCTTCGGCTGCCTGCTGCCTCCCCAGAATCTGTGCACTTCCACACTCGTACCCGTCCCCGAAAACTAGCGGCCGCCATTCCCCTCTGTTTCCGCGATGCAGTTAGCATCGCTCAGGGAAAGGGGGGGGGTGGTTTTAGGGGTTCAGGGTTCAAGGTTCAGGCAGACACAACCACTCTTGGAAAAATCCTTAATCTTACAGGAAACCATTAAGATTGAGGAGAAAGGTCAGCGCATTTAACAGACACCACACTCTCTTTGTTCTCCAACTTTTTACCAGCTCACATATGGTAGACAGGGCAGAGACTTCTGTCTCTATGTCTGCGTGGGAGTATGTGTGAGTGTGTGAGTGTAAGTGTGAGGATGTGTGAGTGTGTGAGGATGTGTGTGCGTGTGTGTGTGTGTGAGTGTGTGCGTGTGTGTGTGTGCATGCGCCAGATTTTGTGTGTGTGCGTGTGTCACCCTGCTTTTAAGATTTGGGGGAAAAGTGTACATCAGACAAGCACAGCACTGTTTAGCGTTGGGGGGGGGGGGGGGGGGGGGGTTAGAGATTGAAGATTGGCAGTGATGTAAAGTAGACATGCCATTTCCTCCACTGGCCTTTCGAAAGGTACCACCCCCCCCCCCCCCCCCCCCTGCCTGCAGCTGCAACTCAAAGGAGACGTCCCCATTGGGCATTGGGTTGCCGCAAGTTACAGGACACGCGTGTCAGGAAGGGAACAACACAGACTGGGGTATCTCCCAAACGCACTGATGACGCACCCCAACAAAAACAAAATTTAAAATTAAAACTGCGCTCCTACATCAAGCTGGGGTCAGGTTTTAATATTTTTTAAAAACGAGCAAGCTCGGCAGCTCCAAACTTCCAAATGCAAAATCACATTCCCTCCCCCTCTGCTGGAAAATCCAGAAATTTAAACAAACAATGTCAAATCAAACGTCTGAGAGAAAGCGACGAACACCAAAGAGAATTATCTTTTTAACGGTCCTCTGATTGCCGGGCTGACACGTGAACCTCTAAACTCCCTCTCCACTCAAGAGGGACCAGAGAGGAGGAGGAAACGCTTGAGCGTAAATTGCTTGGCAAACACAGCCGAGCGAAAAGAAAACAGCAGTTAAGAGAGTTTAGGAGAGCACTTCAGGTTCACCACCACTTCCTGCTACTCAGCCCATCAGCCAAAATTACCCAGAGCCAACATCGGCATCCGAACCCTGCGCAGAACTTTCCTCTATTTAACTGTCATTTATGTAATTCACAGAACTCCAAAATGAACAATAATAACGTACAGATATTCCTCCCTTTTGCACTTATCGCTTTAGCCCCGGCGCGCGACGACGGCTCCAAAACTGCAGTGTAGCACGGCGCACGCACTTCTACTTGTTGATATCAAATCATAAATTGATTTCTATTAATATCAGTGTTCACAGCAGGTCTAAACGGGGAACATCTAAATAAAACAGGAGATCAAATTTTGGAGACTGTTATTCTCTCGGACAACCCCAGAGCGTTCTTCAACTCACTCTCTCTCTCTGGCAGTGCGAGGACAGGCGCAGCAGCTGCGCGTCGCGGTAAATGCAAAACAAACACGCCTCGGGCACGCTTCCTCTCAGCTGTCTCAGCTCGGCTTTCCAAAGCCCCCCGCAGTGCAGCGGGACGCAAAACCCGCGCGCCAAACACCGCCGCCATTCATATCGCTTCCCCGGCCCTTCCCCCTGTGCCTCCCGGTTCAGCCGGCATTTTTAATTAATGTCGCGGCCATCTGTGGCCATAACGGCATTTAAGGGCAGCGCAGAAAGGGCGTGGTGTGCGGCCAGCGGGACGGTCAGTTTGTCTCCATTTCCTGTGCGTTTTTGTTTTGTACATTTATTTGCATATTTATATCGGTGCTCGGTTCTCATTCAGTGTTCTATATTAAAACCACTAGTTTCTGTTCAGAAGAAAAGAGAGAATGATTCAATGTTTAAAAACGGTTTGGGCATCAGGTTTAAGCACTCAATCTCTCAATACGTATGTGTGTCAGAACAACAGCTCAGCTACCATTTATATGAATACATACACATGCGCCTTTGGGCTCAATTACGCACAGCATCAAACAGCACAATATCAGCATTCGCAATGTAAGCGATCTCTCCCTCCACTACTAACCTAACTCAAAAACCAAGCCAAACTATTTATTGGTATGATTACAAATTTTGGGGATGGTGTCCTTTACTCTCCAGGTGAGTTGTCTGGAGAATCTCAGTTATGAGCACGTCGATCACAACGCCCCACTACACGCTGAGGTTCGCTCTACAGGCAGGTGGTCATGGGAAGCGTAGTCCAGACTTGTGCAAATGTACTCCACAACATACGATCACCGGACTTCAAAGTGTTCCATAGCTGGGCTGTAGATCTCGTCTCTGGTCTCCCAGTTAATACCTTCTCTGCTGCCCCCTCAACTCAGTTATAATACTACTGAAGCAGGAAGGTCCTTTAGTAATATAATGCTTTTTATTGTGGTTGTGTGTGCGTGGGTAATAATCATTTTTTTTTGTTTTGTCTACAGTAATGTAATGATTTTCAGTGCGAAATGTAGATCCTTGAAAATGGTAACTAATTTGTTGTACAGTATTACTACATCCTCGTAAGGAATTCTAAAGTTATTTTGGTGTGGTTACATTTGATTTTTACCCAGGCTTAAATGGCTTAAAAACATTTGGTTTTAAAAAAAATGTGTACATGAAAGTTAAAATAAGTTTTTTTTGTGGCTTTAAGCTATATTGTTATACTTTTAAAATATTGTTATACTTTTAATCTTTTTGTGTTCAAGTATTATTTGCGTGTGTGAGCAATAAGTTATTGCACTTACAAAAATGTTTTAAAAACTGTTATTTTCACTCTGAGTTTGGACCAGATCTGTCTGAAATGGGCAACTCAACAGTTATTTTCCACAGCTTGCTGTGTGTGACCGTTTACGCTGATAAGGATGAACCTGGACTTTCAGTGACAGAATGCTGATTTTTTGGGGCCGTAGTAGGTCTAAGAGAGCCTCACAACCCTCCCAACCGCCCCCCAAAAAAAATGTCGTGCTCTCATCCCTCCAGGTTGGCATGTAGGGCAGAGATGTCCCGTAAATGGCAAAAATGAAATGAATTGAAATAAACTTTTTTTTTGAAAAACCCAGTGAATAAATAATCGGGCAGTGAAATCACAGGGCTGCTCCATTCTCTCTCCGGCTCGGGAGAACGAGCTTCACCAAACCGCCCTCCTCACTCTGCAGCTGAAGAGCGGGAATGTGAGTATTTACATAAGGTGATCCCGCAGCGGGACAGCAATTCCCACTGATTTTCTGCGGGGGAGTGACATTTCTCCGAGCTTAGTTCCCACTGAGCGTGTACGGGCCTATTTTTAAAAATACAAGAGCCTGTTTCTTTTTTTTTTTGCAAAATGTACATTTGAGAAGCAGAGCCCTATTTGGTCTGCTTTACAGTCCTTGCAGAGCGAAGAACAAAAACTCCCATAATCCTCCACAACAGTGTAGCAAACAAAACTCCCATAATCCCATTCTCAGGGCTCAGATTGTTTCAAAGATCTGATCTTATCTTTCTGACCCCCCCCCCCCCCCCCCCCGCTCTCTCGATGGCTCAGAGGGAGGGAATTGTTTGTACTGATGTTTATTCTGTTTGATGTTGTTCATTGCAAGCATTTTTTAAATGTACTGGTCATCAATAAAATTTGAGAAAAAAAAGTCAAAACTGTGCCCGATTCTATTTCATCTCCTCCCCCTGCCCGCCTCCCCCCCCCCCCAAATCCCACAAAACCTCTACCCCAATCCAAAGCCTTTCCCATCTCATTTCAGGCCCCCTCCCCCCGGGTGGGGTCGGAAAGCCTCTGAGAATCTCACACTAATTGAAGTCGACAAAAATACTAACAGTGCCCTTTTGAACTGCAGACATTGAGCAGGGCAGATTACACAGCCAATATTAACAACAGGTGACAGCCAACGCAGAGCAGCACAGCCCCAAAAGGCCACAGTGGGCGTGGCCAGGGGGCGGGGCCAGAGGCCTAGCGGCGTGTTCCTTGAAGCCCCAAAGGCGACCCAGCACTGCACAAGCCTGACCCAGCACTGAATGAGCCTAACCCAGCACTGCACAAGCCTGACCCAGTACTCCATGAGCCTAATCCAGAAAGGCATGAGCCTGACCCAGCACTTCACGAGCCTGACCAAGCAAGCCATGAGCCTGACCCAGCACTGCATAAGCCTGACCCAGCACTGCACAAGCCTGACCCAGCACTCCATGAGCCTGACCCAACAAGGCATGAGCCTAACCCAGAAAGGCATGAGCCTGACCCAGCACTTCACGAGCCTGACCAAGCAAGGCATGAGCCTGACCCAGCACTGCACAAGCCTGACCCAGCACTACATGAGCCTGACCCAACAAGGCATGAGCCTGACCCAGCACTGCACAAGCCTGACCCAGCACTGCACAAGTCTGATCTAGCAGTGATTTAAACACAAAGACAAGTTTAAGACCGCACGTACACTCACGCACACTCTCTGACCCAAACACACCCAGCCATCCACCCACGCACACATGTGCACGAACACACACACACACACACACACACACACACACACCTCACCTCCCTCATAGAAGCACTACTCCAGCAGGCAAGCTACACATTACACATTATCTGCCGCAATCCCACAATGCCATTGGTCATTCTCTGGCATTTCCAATATTCAACCTGTCGCTGACACCTCCTGACTGCCTTCTATTTTCCTTTTGGCGGAGGGAGGGCGGGGGGGGGGGGGGGGGGGGGGGCAGTGCAGTCACAAGAGAAATGCCGCATTTTTCACCACACGCTCACTCCCCAGGAAAGAGCGCATTTGTCTCCGTCCCCCCCGCCTCTCCTATCTGAATAACCGCAGACTCTTCGCAGACATGGGCTTCCCGGGCCAGGATGCATCACTTTCTGCGTGACCAGAGGGCAAATGTTTGAGAATAAATGATGAGCCATTGTTCACAGTTAATTACTTTCTATTCAAAAAAAAAAAAAAAAAGTCAGGCAACATTTCTTCAACAGGAAACATTTTGACACACACATTTAATTAACTGCAATACAGTTGGGAGTAGAAAAAAACTGACATTAAAATAACATTTAAAAACAACCTTAAATAAAACTACTTTTAATACATCTGAAGTGTTTATTTGAAACTCGGTGCTAAACCTGCATGGAAGACCCAGTTCTGACTGTGAAGTGACTGTTCTGTGATTGGCTGTGGTGCTTTTCACAAAGACGGCTCCAGCACCAGACCGTTCGGTAACTCACAGTTCAGTCGTGCTATCACCAAAAAGAACCTCACGGGACAGAGATACAACCGTTTACCTGTTTCCATGGTGACAACAGGACGAAGCTCAGGCAACTTCCTGTATCAACGCGGCCAGACAGCACTCAACTCTCAACTGTCCTGTTCCAACGAGACGGGCGGCATTAAATAACGGCTCTGACCTCGCTGTGATTAATCTGCTCATCAAATTTCCATTCTTACCACCTGTGTAGAATTATGGGGGTTCATTCAGTAGCTGTGCCTTGACTTCCTCATTTGTTCTTGTATGCCCTTTGACCTCTCTTTCTCTAAGCTGATTGGTGGGACGAAATGCACTTCTGCCATTAGGACTGTTTCCTTCTCTCTTTATTTTCCTGCCAATGCTCCTGTCCGATCGGCAGCGTTTCAGGACACAAGCTGCCTAAATCCCACCAGGAAAAAAAGCGAGTTAATATTCCTGAGGCAGCCGCTCTGAAATGTGTCACAGGAAATGTACAAGTACACAACGTCCCGAACTAGCCTGTCACTGGTTACCGCTGCTGAACAAGCCACAGAATTATTTAAACAGTCTGAGACAAGCAGTAAGTGAATAATGCCAACAATAAGAGAGAGAGACTGGCGTAAACAGCATTGTCTTTCAAGTCAGTTCGCAAACCTCTTGTCCTAGAACTCGTTATTTATACGTTATATACAGTAACAAACAAATCACACAGCAGATTTTTCCTGACGGGAACCGGACTCTTCAGCAGGGGGCGTTGGGCGTGGCCATGAGGAGAGCCGTCCGGGCCGGATGTGTCCACCGCAGTCCGCTCTGCGCTTAGATGGACAGAGCTGCAGAAGCGCCAGGTGCGGACGCTGACCTCAGTACAGCTGCGGTGGTGAGCGGGTGTGGCAGTGACTTGGCGGTAAGGGGTACCCCTGGTCCTGGGGCGCTGGGACTTGGCGGTAAGGGGTACCCCTGGTCCTGGGGTGCTGGGACTTGGCGGTAAGGGGTACCCCTGGTCCTGGGGCACTGGGACTTGGCGGTAAGGGGTACCCCTGGTCCTGGGGCGCTGGGACTTGGCGGTAAGGGGTACCCCAGTCGTGGGGGGGCAGATGTCTTCATTAAAAGCACACTGTTTCATGATCTGCAGGTTATGTGGGTACACACTGGGGTCCACTAGGACAGAGGAGCAGCAGTCCCCACATTTGAGTCCCCATTCCGCTGCCTCTGGAACCCAACAAAGTCAAATACTTACACTTCTCCCTTTCCCCAACTCTTTCTCTCTCTACCTCTACCCCTCTTCTCACTCCGACAAACTCTCCTTTCCTCTCTCCTTCTCCCTCTCCCTATATCTCTCTCCCTCTCTCTTCTTTCTCTGTCTCTCTCTGCTCTCTCCCTCCCTCCCCCTCTTTCTCGTGAGCAGCAGAAGACAGTCCATCCCCTTCTCTCTGTGAAAGAGTACCGAGGTAAAGGAAATGAAAGGGTGAAGTTGTGGAACGGCAGGGGATTGTCTAATCTGAAATGAAAGCCTGGAACATGTCTGTTTTTTTGGGGGGGGGGGGGGGGGGGCTGTTCTCACAGGCTCCCAATGTTGGGGAAACTCTTGAGTTTTTCGGGGAAGTCGTCCTTGTACAGGACGGGGTCGGCACGGTGCTCCACCACCTTGAGGGGCATGGTCCCAAAAACGGAGGCAAACTTGTTAATGCACTCCGACCTGGAGAGAGGAGAGAGAGGGGCGAACTGTGAGACTGAGAGTTTCATCATTTACCACACGCACGCTCTCATGCAAACACAAGCTCACACTCACACGCACGCTCTCATGCAAACACAAGCTCACAGGCACACGCACGCTCTCATGCAAACACAAGCTCACAGGCACACGCACGCTCTCATGCAAACACAAGCTCACAGGCACACGCACGCTCTCATGCAAACACAAGCTCACAGGCACACGCACGCTCTCATGCAAACACAAGCTCACAGGCACACGCACGCTCTCATGCAAACACAAGCTCACAGGCACACGCACGCTCTCATGCAAACACAAGCTCACAGGCACACGCACGCTCTCATGCAAACACAAGCTCACAGGCACACGCACGCCCTCATGCAAACACAAGCTCACAGGCACACGCACGCTCTCATGCAAACACAAGCTCACACTCACACGCACGCTCTCATGCAAACACAAGCTCACACTCACACGCACGCTCTCATGCAAACACAAGCTCACAGGCACACGCACGCTCTCATGCAAACACAAGCTCACACTCACACGCACGCTCTCATGCAAACACAAGCTCACAGGCACACGCACGCTCTCATGCAAACACAAGCTCACAGGCACACGCACGCTCTCATGCAAACACAAGCTCACAGACACACGCACGCTCTCATGCAAACACAAGCTCACAGGCACACGCACGCTCTCATGCAAACACAAGCTCACACTCACACGCACGCTCTCATGCAAACACAAGCTCACACTCACACGCACGCTCTCATGCAAACACAAGCTCACACTCACACGCACGCTCTCATGCAAACACAAGCTCACACTCACACGCACGCTCTCATGCAAACACAAGCTCACACTCACACGCACGCTCTCATGCAAACACAAGCTCACAGGCACACGCACGCTCTCATGCAAACACAAGCTCACAGGCACACGCA
This sequence comes from Anguilla pacifica, assembly GCA_039654925.1. NCBI lineage: Eukaryota > Metazoa > Chordata > Actinopteri > Anguilliformes > Anguillidae > Anguilla > Anguilla pacifica. Next base: position 40,899,152 of record CM077299.1, read on the forward strand.
CGCCCTCATGCAAACACAAGCTCACACGCACACACACTCACGCACAAGCACACATGCATGTGCACACACATTCTCACACACACTTTCCTCTGTAAATTTCTTTGGTGAAATACGTGTGACACTGCACTTGTGTACCAAACAGCATGTTGAGAGATTTTTTTTGGTTGACTGCATATCTCATGCAACTGAGCATGCTCAGACCACAGCATGTACCTCTCCCCCACAACGGCCACTGAGCATGCTCAGACCGAAGCACAAAACTCTCCCCCACAGAGGCTACTGAGCATGCTCAGACCAGAGCACATACCTCTCCCTCACTGAGGCTACTGAGCATGCTCCGAGCGGAGCACATACCTCTCCCCCACTGAGGCTACTGAGCATGCTCAGACTGTAGCACATACCTCTCCCCCACTGAGGCTACTGAGCATGCTCAGACTGGAGCACATACCTCTCCCCCATTGAGGCTACTGAGCATGCTCAGACCGGAGCACGTACCTCTCCACCATGTGCGTCTGGTCCAGGGACAGCCCGTCGATGGCCGTGCACTCGGGACACTTGAACTTCTTCCGTGGGGTCACCTAAAAACAGCAGAGACAGCACTTTTACCTTTCGCGAAAACAACCGCCCCTGTTCTCTGTGTAGGACAGCCTCTCAAACTCCAAGCCCAGAACCAGTCATGATGTCAAAACTCCCACACCTCCCTCCCTGCACCTCCCCCCACCTCCCCCTGTAAGTACATAAGGAGCCCCAGCAGCTCCCCTCCTGCAGATTTATTCTGCCGTTACGTCATAAATAAAGACAGGGCTGACAGGCCTTTCATAAAAGCCCTTTATTAATGAGATAAGCCCTGTGTTTGAGTGACAGGCAGTGTACCTCCGCTGTATCAGAGTGTGTGTGTGTGTGTGTGTGTGTGTGCGTGTGTATGAGAGTCAGAGTGTGTGTGTGTGTGTGTATGAGCGTGAGCATGTGTGTGAGCATGTGTGTATGTGTGTGTGTGTGAGTGTGCATGTGTGAACGTGCATGAGTGTAAGTGTGCATGTGAGTGTGAGCATGTGTGAACGTGCAGGAGTGTAAGTGTACATGTGTGTGTATGAGTGTGAACATGTGAGCATGAGTGCATGTGTGTGTGTGAGTGTGCATGTGTGAACATGCAGGAGTGTAAGTGTACATGTGTGTGTGTGAGTGTGAACATGTGAGCATGAGTGCATGTATGTGTATGTGTGCATGTGTGAACATGCAGGAGTGTAAGTGTGCATGTGTGTGTGAGTGTGAACATGTGAGCAGGAATGCATGTGTGTGTGTGTGTGTGTGTGTGCATGTGTTGTATAAAAGCACACCGCCTCTTCCCAGTGCCTCCCTCAGCAGTGAGTGATAGCCAGACCCCCACCTCTCTACCCCAGAATGGGAGCAGGGGCCTGGCGGATGAGGGATGGGTGGGGGTGGGGGTGGGGGGGGGGGTGTTTGTCTAAGAGCGAAGCGAGCGCGCCCTGACGGGGTTAGGGGGACACGGTTTATGGAGTCGGGACATCACTCAAACACGGATAAGCCAGGTAACCCCGGAGTGTCTGCAGACCTGAGCGGGGGCATGGGGGGCCCGTGGGGGGGGGGGGGGGGGGGGGCGCCTCGTCTGCATTCTGTAACGGCACACAGCCTGCCCTGCAGTACACACACACTGCACACTCCCTGCAGCGCGCACACACACACTGGACACTCCCTGCAGTAGACACACCCCAGACACACACACACTGGACACTCCCTGCAGTACACACACCCCGGACACACACACACTGGACACTCCATGCAGTACACACACCCCGGACACACACACACTGGACACTCCCTGCAGTACACACACCCCGGACACACACACACTGGACACTCCATGCAGTACACACACCCCGGACACACACACACTGGACACTCCCTGCAGTACACACACCCCGGACACACACACACTGGACACTCCCTGCAGTACACACACCCCGGACACACACACACTGAACACTCCCTGCAGTACACACACTCTGGACACTACCTGCAGTACACACACCCTGAACACTCCCTGCAGTACACACACCCTGAACACTCCCTGCAGTACACACACCCAGAACACTCCCTGCAGTACACACACCCTGAACACTCCCTGCAGTACACACACTCTGGAGAGGCTGTTCCCTCCGCAGGTCGTACCTTGATGGGGGCCTTGCCAGTGATGTTGGCCACCAGGAAGTTCATGGCGATGTCCTCACAGTTCATGTGGTTGTCCACCCAGTTCTTGATGTCCCCAGGCATCTTGTAGGTGTACAGATAGTTAAAGTACTGAAGAGAGAGGGAGAAAGGGGGAGGGGGTGGAGAGGGGGAGAGAGAGAGAGAGAGAGAGAGAGAGAGAGAGAGGGGGAGAGGGCTGTCAGTCTTGAGCAAAATTTCCACAGTTACAGATTCTGCCTCTTTAAAACAAGCCAATGAACACTGAAGACTTCAAAGTGCAAATGAAAAGTAAATTCAAGCCAAAACCTTCATACTATCCATAAACACAAGCAGCTAACACATAATAATGAGAACAGGCTATTCTGGCCTTGTTACACGCACCATGTACCATCTGTCCAGCATCCAGCACTGCTTCACGCCAAGACCTGGTTATCCTGAAGTCCTCTGCTCCCATTACGTGACCAGGGAAGCAGTTCCACAGTGTGATAGTTTCCTTATCAAGAGGAATTCATCGGCGAACAACAAAAATATCTAAAACGATTGAAATGCCTGGCTGCTCCATGTTGTTGGATAACCTAGGCCCACCCCTGACCTCACACAGACCTAGGGGTGGGGCATGAGCTGGGGCTGGGGCTCTGTAGAGGGCGGGGCGCTGTAGTGGGCGGGGCTCTGTACCTTATGATAAAGGGCGGGGCTCTGTAGTGGGCGGGGCTCTGTACCTTATGATAAAAGGCGGGGTGCTGTAGTGGGCGGGGCTCTGTACCTTATGATAAAGGGCTGGGCTCTGTAGTGGGTCATGCTCTGTAGTGGGCGGGGCTCGGTACCTTATGATAAAGGGCGGGGCGCTGTAGTGGGCGGGGCTCGGTACCTTATGATAAAGGGCGGGGCGCTGTAGTTGGCGGGGCTCTGTACCTTATGATAGAGGGCGGGGCGCTGTAGTGGGCGGGGCTCTGTACCTTATGATAGAGGGCGGGGCTCTGTAGTGGGCGGGGCTCGGTACCTTATGATAGAGGGCGGGGCTCTGTAGTGGGCGGGGCTCTGTACCTTATGATAGAGGGCGGGGCGCTGTAGTGGGCGGGGCTCTGTACCTTATGATAGAGGGCGGGGCTCTGTAGTGGGCGGGGCTCTGTACCTTATGATAGAGGGCAGGGTGCTGTAGTGGGCGGGGCTCTGTACCGTATGATAGAGGGCGGGGCGCTGTAGTAGGCGGGGCTCTGTACCTTATGATAGAGGGCGGGGTGCTGTAGTGGGCGGGGCTCTGTACCGTATGATAGAGGGCGGGGCTCTGTAGTGGGCGGGGCTCTGTACCTTATGATAGAGGGCAGGGTGCTGTAGTGGGCGGGGCTCTGTACCGTATGATAGAGGGCGGGGCGCTGTAGTAGGCGGGGCTCTGTACCTTATGATAGAGGGCGGGGCGCTGTAGTGGGCGGGGCTCTGTACCTTATGATAGAGGGCGGGGCGCTGTAGTGGGCGGGGCTCTGTACCGTATGATAGAGGGCGGGGCGCTGTAGTAGGCGGGGCTCTGTACCTTATGATAGAGGGCGGGGCGCTGTAGTGGGCGGGGCTCTGTACCTTATGATAGAGGGCGGGGCGCTGTAGTGGGCGGGGCTCTGTACCGTATGATAGAGGGCAGGGTGCTGTAGTGGGCGGGGCTCTGTACCGTATGATAGAGGGCGGGGTGCTGTAGTGGGCGGGGCTCTGTACCGTATGATAGAGGGCGGGGCTCTGTAGTGGGCGGGGCTCTGTACCTTATGATAGAGGGCGGGGCTCTGTAGTGGGCGGGGCTCTGTACCGTATGGTAGAGGGCGGGGCTCTGTAGTGGGCGGGGCTCTGTACCGTATGATAAAGGGCGGGGTGCTGTAGTGGGCGGGGCTCTGTACCATATGATAGAGGGCGGGGCTCTGTAGTGGGCGGGGCTCTGTACCTTATGATAGAGGGCGGGGCTCTGTAGTGGGCGGGGCTCTGTACCGTATGATAGAGGGCGGGGCTCTGTAGTGGGCGGGGCTCTGTACCTTATGATAGAGGGCGGGGCTCTGTAGTGGGCGGGGCTCTGTACCTTATGATAGAGGGCGGGGCTCTGTAGTGGGCGGGGCTCGGTACCTTGTGGTAGAAGGCTGCTCCAGTCAGCACCATGGAGACCTCGTTGGTCCACTCGGACTCGTACTTCCACTTGCCCATCTCGTGGTCCCACAGGTGCAGCCGGCCGGGGTACCCCACCAGCCTGTCGGGGAACTCCCGCCACACCTGGGAGCGGAGAGAGAGGGGGGCACAGGCGGTCAGACAAACCCAAAACCGCATGAGTGGTGAAACGGGCAGGTCTGTGACTCTTCCCAGGAGAGCGGGGTTTCGGAGGCCAAATCCATGATCCCTGCTCTCCATCCAACCGCCCTGTGTTCACTCCACCCGCCCCCAAATTTTAAACCCAAATCCTCTGCAACTGCCCCAGTGTGTCCACTTTAAACCAGCTGAAGCTGCTCGAGTAAGCGAGCTAGCTAAAGTTAGCTAGCCTTACTGCTACAGAGGTGCAACATTCAAAACTACGAGGTCACCGTGGCAACACGCTTACGCTTGTAAGGGATTATGTTTCTGACCTCATCGGCGCCCTGTCCCGTAGACGGCGAGGGCTTCCTGCAGGAACCCAGACGGGCCCGTGACATCACCAAAGCGACGCCGCCAATCAAAAGCGTCCCGGCTTTTAAAAAACCCGGCGCAGCTGGCGCAGATCAAACGGGCCCCAAAGCAGACGGTTCCCATCGCAGCCCTGTCTCAGCGCTCTCGTTCGCTCTAAAGACCGCGTCGCCCTCACCGCCTCCGCCCCCGCCCCGCCCCCGCCCCCGCCCCCGCCCCGCCCCCGCCCCCGCTCACCTCGTAGCCGAACTGCAGCTCGTCGGAGGTCAGCATGATGATGTCGTCGTCGATGGCCAGCACGGCCTCCGTCTCGATCTCGTCGTAGGGGAAGAAGCGGTTGCTCAGCTTGTTCTCCTTGGTCCGCACCACCTTGAGCGGCACGGCGATCTTCGGCCAGAGCGACTCTAAACCGGCAGGGCGAGAGGAGGAGGAGGAGGAGGAGGAGGAGGAGGAAGCAAGAGGAGGAGAGAGAAGATCAGAGAGCGTATTGGCACAATCCAAATCTGAGAAACAGTCAGTCGTACCCTGAAATAAAACACAGTGTTAGAGCAGAGAACAGCAGGGGGGTTGGGTTGGGGGGGGTTGGTTCAGCAGCCTCTTTTCCGGGGGTGGGCCACGGGGAACATTCGGGCCGGGCCCTCAGCTGTGCGGCCGTCCCAACGAAGCAAAAGGGTCCAGTAAAACGCTGACCGCGATTCCCGCTGAAAAATCCGTTCAGAGCACGGAGCCAAACCACCCCCCCCCCACCCACCCACCCACCCACCCCCCCCATCCCTCCCCTCAGGGTACGGAACCGCGCCGCCCCCCACCCCACGCCCCCCACCCCCGTTCTCAGGTTGTGCAACAGTTTGGGAGTCGTCCACGGCACGGAGGAGACAGATGGCCGAGCGCCTGTCACCCAATAAAACGCTCAGCGGGGACCCGACAGCTTTCCCGAGGCCGGCTGACATCTTCCAGATGATTCCGCAGCGGAAACGGGGAACGGCACGAATTCAATCTAACCGCAGCGCGAGCTCCGAGCGCCGCCCCGACGAACGGGGGGGTCACTGAACGGGGACGTGCGATTTTAAGGTGCGCCGGATTACACCTCTACTGAACGTAAAGAGATCAGCGGCAGCGAACAAAATTGTGGCAAAAAAAATGAGCGTATTAAAGACACAGCACTGCGGCTGCACTGACGTGCCTTTGTCAGCAGTTACGATTTGTAAATAAACAAAATGGAGGAGCACAGAGGAGTAGTATTGTGGTGGGTATTTAGCGGACTCCTGACTGTGCAGAGAGACTGGGCTTGAGCCCTTGCCATTCCGGCAGAGCCTGGAAAAACCCACATAGCGTGAGGGGGGGAGGGGGGGCAAAAGAACAAAACAACAGAAGACAAAGCCTTTCCCAGCTGCCGGATGCCGCTGGGAGATGAAAAGGGCTCCAGAATTAAAAGTGAAATCCATGCCTCCACGATGACATCACTCCACCAGGGCTGAGGCCGGTTCGCGAGGGGTTACGAAGGGGGGGGGGGAGGGGGGGAATCCTTGGAGGACAGAGCCAACGAGGGCCAGAGTTTACAAGCCCTGGGAGGAGGCAGGGTTTGGGGGTTGGGGGGGGGGGGTCCCGCATGGTAGGTACAGCGTGGGATGGAGCAGGGGATCTCAGCAGGACGGCCTGCTTAATTCCGATCTTCTCCCAAAACCAAGCTCCCTTTCCGAGATTCTGAGGCCTCCTCTGCACAATTCACGCCCCCAACGAGCCTGAATTTAATCATCTCGTTAGGAACAGGCCCTGCAGTAAACAACTGATATTCAGTTTACCTGACACATCTCTAATGGCTATATTACCTGAGAGATACTGAAAGCCAGGTGTTACCTGAGGCACAAGGATTTTAGCTTAATAACACAGGTGAAACAGTGGATATATGCCAGGGGAAAAGAAGTCTGTCTCTGTGTGAGTATGTGCTGGTCCCACCAGCACTGTCTGACATGTGACAGTGTAGAACTCCTCATATCTAGCCCAGCAGGATGTTTCTGTTCTTGAAGCTTTTTGCACACACAGCCAGCAACTCTTACAGTTACAGTAATTCTGTGTTCTCTGTTACATGTTGTTTTGACAGTGGTGTGACTTATGAATGGAAACTTACGTGCACAACAGACATTAAATGCACCTAACCTAATAAGCGAACACAAATCTCCTGATACTAGCATATGATGTTACGGATCCTTGCCACTTATGACCCTTCATCTAGGAAAAAACATCCATTTCATTGGATATCATCAGTGTCCCAACGACCAATCAGAGCCGCAGAGGCTTCTCCATTTCCTCTGACCTGATGAGTCAGCTCTAAAAGAGCCACATTTTCCAGCACGCTCAAAACCCAGGCAGGGACATAAACGAAGCTAACATTTATAACGGCACTTACGAATAACTACATCAAGCTTACAGCATCACAAACAGGCAACGGTCACATAAATCTCAACGTTCGTCCCGACAACCAATCAGGCTTCAGCCTGTTCCCTCATCGGTTAACAAGGGCAGGGCTGTTATTGGTTGATCTCAGGTGACTGCAGGGTGAAGCAGACTCAGCAGGCTGACCAGGCCACTCACTCAATGCCAAGCTGAACTGGCCAGTCTGCATTCTCAGCCAGATCTGAGAGGGCTGGAGCCACACTGGACTCTATCTCTCACTTTTATTACTGGGATTACAGGCCTGAGATGAGATTCCAGCAGCAGTTCTCAAGCTTTTGTAGGGTTTTCTAGGACAAAAAACAAAGATTCTTATTTATAAAAAACAATCCAAAACGAAAACTTGGATACTGCTGGTCCTAAAACAAAATGATATTTTTATTTCTCTGTGTGACGGTTAACATTGTGACCTCACACATCCATTGGAATTTTCCGCATTCTAAACCAAGGGATCCCTGAGCAGGGACTGCCTGTCAGTCATAACTGGGGCTCCTCCCTCCCAGGGGCGGGGCCTGTATAAAAAGGGGGGCGGGGCTCACCTTCGGGCGGGCTCTTGTTCTGGTTGTTCCACACCACCAGCAGCTTGGCCAGGCTGGGCACCTTGGAGATCTCGGTGATGACGCGGAACAGGCTCTCCACGCGGTCGTAGGTGAGGACCACGGCGGTGAAGCCCGGGGACCGCGGCGGGATCAGCGGCAGGAACAGCGGGCTGTTCACACTGGACCACTTCTGCAGGGAGAGAGAGGAAGACCGCAATGTGACATCACAATAGAGAGAGACCGCATTATGACCTCACAATACAGAGAGAGAGACCGCAATGTGACCTCACAATAGAGAGAGAGAGAGACTGCAATATCACCTCACAACAGAGAGAGAGAGAGACCGCAATATGACCTCACAATAAAAAGACCGCGATATGACCACACAATACAGAGGTGAGACCGCAATATGACCTCACAACAGAGACCGCAATATGACTACAAAATAGAGAGAGGGACCACAATATGAGCACACAGTACGGGGACTGCAATATGACCGCACAATAGAGAGGAGACCACAATGACAGCACAACCATTTCCATGGCAAAAAACACATTGTACTGTGATCACACAGAAACCAGCCTGTCCCTCTTTCTCTCTCTCTCCATCACCATGTGTAAAATGCACATGTAATCTGAAGTGTGCTTCCTGTTGGGGCAGAAATATCGCGGCTGTGGAAAACCCATCTGCTTTTCCACTCCGTAGGGCCAATAATCACACCTCATTTCAATCAGTGACTATTTCAATTATTAAAAGACTTTAATCTCCCAATTTAGATGAAATGCACACATGCGTGCACACGCACAAAGTGGAAACACAAGAGGACACACACACGCAAGCACGCACAGTCGTACACTAGGAGTGGAAGAGACACCTCATTACTAAAAATCTTGGGGAGCGAGCTGTGACCTCTCTGCCTGCCCAAACGCCAAACCAGCCCGCCCAAACGCCACTCCTCCAATAGAGACGGCATTTAAAGAGCCATAAATCACACAACAGCCTGCAAGGCCCGATAAAAGCAAAGAATTTCCTCCCGGTAATCAGAGAGATGGAGAGAAAATAATAATGAGAGAACAAAGGAGAATGAGAACGAGAGGCAGAGAGAAAGAGAGAGAATGAGACAGAGAGAATGACAGAAAGAGAGAGAATGAGACAGAGAGAATGACAGAACGAGAGAGAATGAGAACGAAAGAGACAGACAGAGGGACTGAATGACAATGAGAGAGACCGAGATGATCAAGAGAAAAAAACATGAAAGGGGGAGACAGCTGGAAAGAGCAGGACTCGACGCTAACACTTCTTCCAAACAGCACCAAGGCATCCCAATTAGAAGACGGTGCTCCTAACTTATATTTCCAGTTAGCAGCACATCAGATTTCAGGAGGAATGCTCCTACAATGGGTGAACGACAGAGGTCTGATGAGAGAAACAAAGAGACAGCTACAAGCAAGAGAGGAGATGGGAAATTATTATTATTGGTCATTATTATTATTGTAACTACTTATCGGCATCACAGAGCAAACAACCCACTCTCCCTACCCACAATCCTCACACTGTAAACTCTTAAGCACCGAGCCGTAAAGCATTAACGCCCTCCTCCGCAGGTAGCCGTCCGTCATTAGCGGGAGGCTCCGCCCCCTCCCCCCACGTGCGTGTGCGTGCGCGTGTGTGTGTGCGTGTGTGTGTGTGCGTGTGTGTGTGTGTGCGTGTGTGTGCGTGTGCGCGTGTGTGTGTGTGTGTGCGCGTGTGTGCGTGTGTGTGTGTGTGTGTGTGTGCGTGCTGCAGGAGGAGGAGGCAGAGGTATAAAAGCCGCTGGACACTCGGGCGCTAACGCACGCGCTCGGTGATTTATTTCAGCGTGACCGTTTGAAACGACGGCCCCGGCTTTGAGCTTCCCTTCAAAACTCTTTTCCTCTGGCTCTGCTCCACTCGGGCCCTCGGGCCTGGGGGGGGGGGGGGCGCGGGGGTATTTTATATGGGAAAAAGGGGGACGGAAAAGATGAATTTGGTGTTCTCCCGCTGAACGGCCGAAGCTCTGATCTCCGGTATCAGAGCGGGGCGAAGCGTTTCGGGAGGAAACCCCCCCGAGGGGAGCGCCTGTCCGGTTTATGGACAGCCCCGGCAGGATCGTAAATGATGTGAGAGGACGCGGAGCCGGCCGAATAAATCTGCGTGAGGCAGGCGTCTCGCACGCACAGACTGACGGACAGACGGACGGACGGACAGACCGAGCGAGCGTGAGTCACATGACCATGTGGGCGGGGCTTGAAACTATGCTGAGTGGCATACTTGTGTTTCGCTAAACATCCGAAAGAACAACTCGACTGCGGTCTTAACACTGAGAGAGAAACTCCACTGCGGTCTTAACACTGAATGAGAAACTCCACTGTAGTCTTAACACTGAAAGAGAAACTCCTCTGCGGTCTTAACACTGAAAGAGAAACTCCACTGCGGTCTTAACAGTGAAAGAGAAACTCCACTGCGGTCTTAACACTGAGAGAGAAACTCCACTGCGGTCTTAACACTGAAAGAGAAACTCCACTGCGGTCTTAACACTGTGAGAGAAACTCCACTGCGGTCTTAACACTGAAAGAGAAACTCCACTGCGGTCTTAACACTGAAAGAGAAACTCCTCTGCGGTCTTAACACTGAAAGAGAAACTCCACTGCGGTCTTAACAGTGAAAGAGAAACTCCACTGCGGTCTTAACACTGAAAGAGAAACTCCTCTGCGGTCTTAACACTGAAAGAGAAACTCCACTTTGCTCTTAACACTGAAACGTCTGTCTCCCTACCACTGAATGCTTTTTAAAAAATTGATGTACCATCTGAAAATCCATTAAGGGGTGTGCTTAAGTGCAGCACTGGGGCGGTGGGGGCTCTGCACTGTAATCCAGCCCTAGAGCCTCCTGTAGGTCAGCAGGAAGGACAGAAGGGTCTATAAAAATCAGTGGCTTTGCAGACCGGCTCGAGTGCGTGCCAGGGTGGATTCTGGGAAATCACACCAGGGCAGCATGAGAAAGGAGAGGTGTGGGATATCGCACTGGAGCAGGAAGAAAGGGAGGGATTCTGGGATACGGCACCAGACCAGGATGAGAGAAGGGGATTATGGGATATGGAACTAGGGCAGTGTGAGAGAAGAGGACTGTGGGATACCTCAGTAGAACAGAGTGAGAGAAGAGGATTGTGGGATATGGCACCAGGGCAGGGTGAGAGAAAGGGGTTCTAGGACATGTCAGCAGAGCAGGCTGAAAGAAGGGGATTCTGGGATATGTCAGCAGGGCAAGCTGGGAGAAGGGGATTCTGGGACAGCACCAGCAGGCAGAAACATTCCCGCAATGCTACTGCAACATATGCAGCTGTAAGACATGTTTAACTGGAGCCCACAGCTGCCTGTGGAGTTACAATCACTTTGAGTAAGAAGACCGTACTGCAGCAGCAGATGTGTTTATGCACTGAGTAGGTTTACACGTTTAATACGGGAGCTAATCTTCAGTACAGCAGCGACCGCAAATAAAGGAACTCACTTAACTCATTTAACAGCAGAAAGCCCTCCAGAGGCCTCACACAGAGGCCTGTGTGCGCCATTCTCAAAAGAGCTCCTGTAAAACCTGCGGGCTTTTCCGGGTGCTTCTGCCCCCCCGTCCTAAAAACACGCCCCCCCGGTCTACCAGCCACCCGACAGCGTCCGCCGCGGTCTGTCACCATGGAGACAGCCGTCCCCTGACGTTCGACATCAAGTCAGCCGGTCCCCACCAATAAAAGGCGAGCTTTTTATTTGCGAGTGGAAACTTCTTTTGAGGGCGTCCGACACTGACCCACAAGAAACAGACAGGAAGTCGTTAACCAGCTCGAACATGAGAGCGACACTTAAGCGCTGATTTACTTTAATAGACACGGAAAAACCAGGAGAGGAACTGGGGGCAGTGAAAGGGCTTATTCTGATTGGCTCACTGCAATTCTGTGGACTAAAGGAAATGTGCGATTTGATGAGTAATCTCAAATACAAAACATACAACAAACAGATGTGAGAAATGTCATTTCTGATGAAGGATTTCAAATTCAAACACTTTCTTCATTGTAAGCACTAAATTTATTTTACTTTGAAATACAACAATTACGACTGGTACTCAGTTTGAGAGTCCCAGTGTCCTATACAATCCCTGTGTTGATATCCTGGGTTCTGTGCTGACATTCAACAGATAGCATAACTGTGAACGTGCTGTCTGTAAGAAAGGAAATGCATTCTGAGCGCTAACGGGCTGTCTTTAAGCAAGGGAATGCATTCTGAGCGCTAACGGGCTGTCTGTAAGAAGGGGAATGCATTCTGAGCGCTAACGGGCTGTCTGTAAGAAAGGGAATGCATTCTGAGCGCTAACGTGCTGTCTGTAAGAAAGGGAATGCATTCTGAGCGCTAACGGGCTGTCTGTAAGAAAGGGAATGCATTCTGAGCGCTAACGGGCTGTATGTAAGCAAGGGAATGCATTCTGAGCGCTAACGTGCTGTCTGTAAGAAAGGGAATGCATTCTGAGCGCTAACGGGCTGTCTGTAAGAAAGGGAATGCATTCTGAGCGCTAACGGGCTGTATGTAAGCAAGGGAATGCATTCTGAGCGCTAACGTGCTGTCTGTAAGAAGAGGAATGCATTCTGAGCGCTAACGGGCTGCCCGTAAGAAGGGGAATGCATTCTGAGCGCTAACGGGCTGTCCGTAAGAAAGGGAATGCATTCTGAGCGCTAACGGACTGTCTGTAAGAAAGGGAATGCATTCTGAGCGCTAACGGGCTGTCTGTAAGAAAGGGAATGCATTCTGAGCGCTAACGGGCTGTCTGTAAGCAAGGGAATGCATTCTGAGCGCTAACGGGCTGTCCGTAAGAAAGGGAATGCATTCTGAGCGCTAACGGGCTGTCCGTAAGAAAGGGAATGCATTCTGAGCGCTAACGGGCTGTCTGTAAGAAAGGATCAGTTACTGATTCAGGAAGAGGGACCGAGTACTCAGAGGCCTGTACCATTCCCTTTCTAACAGCTGGGGTGTAGAGGCTAACGGCCTCCAGGGGGCAGTGTGTGTGTGTGTGTGTGTGTGTGTGTGTGTGTGTGTGTGTGTGTGTAAGGGGGGGGGCAGCTCACCACCACGGGGGGGTTGTTCCACTGCTCGTAGGTGCGGGCGGCGTAGGGGTAGATGCGGTCGTTGATGATCTGCAGGGTCGTCATGCCGATGGCCTTCATGGAGCTGAAGTAGGCCTCCCAGAACCAGTGAGCCTGAGGACGGACACGGCGGCCGTTAAAACAGCTATTAAAACTTCTCAAAGTTAAAATGCCATTGACGTAACATAAAAACATATTTCACGCAGAGAAGCTGTATTTAACACATGAAATGGCATACTTAAAAAATGCTCTGTGCAACCAATAGTTCAGCAGAGTCGTGTGCTGTACTTGTCTGGTGTAGAGAAGATTCTCAACACTTCACAAGTCAGGGCTCAACAGTGCTCCCATTTTAATAGCATTTGCTCCAGAAAATTAGAGTGCCAACTGGAAAAATAATTTAAGAGCACAAGTACTATTTGGGATGCATCAGTGTGCTCCTAAATTTTTAAACTCAGGAGCACATGTGCTCCTTGGAAAAAAAATTAGTGTAGAGAGTAAAAACGGGTTTGCATGGGGGGGAGGGCTGCAGCGGTTGGGGAGGGCGCCATGGGCGTTAAATTTAAAGTGGGGGGCTGGGGGGGGGGAAGCCACACGTGGGACGCACGCGACTGTCCGCTGAGCAGCAGAGACATACTGGGGGGGGGAAAGAAGTCGTTCATCTGCAAGGGGAACTCACGGAAGCTTCCGGACCCAGGAGGCCAGACGTCCACAGTGCACGGCCCCCCCCCCCCCCCCACCCCCCCACCGCCCCACCGCCCGCTCACCTCCCTGTCTCTTAACCCCTATGACCCCCCCCTCCCCAGTGCCCCCCCCCCCCCCCCAAAGCCCATTAAACACCCCACGTTTGAGCAGTCAGGAGCCCCACAGAACATCAGTCTTCCAGCTCTTTCACCGAAGCCTCTCAGACGCCTGCCGGTCGACCCCGCGACCCCGGCCCGAGCCAAAGGTCAGAGGTCAGGCCGCTTCACTCCCGTCCTGTGCTCTCCAGGGATGGCCCTGAAACCCGGTTCTAAAACTCAGTTCAAAATGAGTAAAACCCTGAGTACAGAGAAGGTCCGACATCACTGGTTCTGCTGTCGGTACTGGAGTTATGGAGCGAGACAGCTTTCCAGAGGACAAAGTTTTGAGGAATTCCTAGGAAGGTTGTGAACATGATTTTGTTGCTTTCTCTCTCTGACTCCCGTTAACACCTAGCCTTTTCTCTGACTAGCATTAACGTGCTTTTTTTTTTTATTCCGGGAAGATATCCAGCTACAGATCGCACAAACGGGATCACCCTCTCTCTTCCACCAGAGTGAGGAATGACCAAACGTCCTCAGCGTTCACGGAACAACCCCACTGCGTGAGACACACAAAAAAAACGTTCTCAAGTGCAGCTACGCTCGAGACTACGCTCGTTGCCACAAATGTGACAAAACAACTGCCAGTACGAGCAAGTAAAATGAGCAAATGTATCCAAGCAGCCGACCAAACATAAATATGCAGAAATATGCCTGCAGAAATAACCTCAATGGGGACAGAGGTGTTCTCCGTTCCCCTCCCCCTCACACAGGCCGGGGGTGTTCCTTCCCTCCCCCCTCCCCACGGGCCTGGGGTGTTCCCCTGCTCCCCGAAAGGCGTCCCCCCGCAGCGCTGCCTGACACCTGACAGGCAGGAACTCGACACGGCAGGTTTCAGAAGCGGGACAGGGGTCCCGACTCCCAACAGCGGGTTCTGTTTGTTGCGGGGTGGCGGGGGTCAGTTTTGGAGCACATTCCTAACCTCATCCCTCCCCCCCCACCCCCCACGCCTGCACCGCTCCAGCCCCAGAGTCCTACGTTCCAGGGCCCTTGTGTGGGGAGTGCTGTTCCCAATTAGCTGCAGTGATCCAGACGGCTTCTGCAGTGCCCAATGAGGGGACTACAATCAATCAATCAATCAATCAATCAATCAATCAAATTTTATTTATATTTGCGTATTTCACAGCAATTGTCACAATATGCTTCACAGACAACCCTGGCCTAGACCCCCACAGGAGCAAGCCTAAGGCGACAGTGGCAAGGGAAGACTCCTGGTGGCTGATGGGAAGAAACCTCAGAAGGAACCAGGCTCAAGGGGGGAACCCATCCCCCTCTGGTCGGCTCAGGGTGCCGACTGGTGACCAACATGGTCAGTCAGTCAATGCTTACGTCGATAGCAGCAGCAGACCCGTATGATGGCATGTACACTGAGGCCAGCCATTCTGGCTCCTAGAGAGCGTCCATTCTGGCTCTGAGGGACAATCCCTTCAGGCTACAGAAACTGAACGTCACAAAATAACCATTCAGGAATGACACTGCTCTCGACCCAGCGAGGCAAGTCAAGGCTGGGGTACACTGCCACGCCTGAAACTGACCCCATTATTAAAGCCAAAAACCTCCTCACATTTACACTCCTAAGGGGGGGGGGGGGTCTTGACAAAAAGAAATAAATAACCGAAAACCTCTCCACCTGCGCAGCTGTCTCTGGTTGAGAGGGTGAAATGGCGGCGCTAACGCTAACGCCAAAGTGAAAGAAAAGCACCTGCAGCCTCAGGAGAGGGAGCAGGTCCGTTTATAAATCAGGGCCCAGACCGCACGGCGGAGGAACGCTGGCGGCCGGTGTGCCGTCTGACAGCCCTGCGTGACCCGTGTTTCTGTAAGGGGGGGGGGAAGCGGGGTACGCTTCATCTGTTTCCCTCCCCCCCCCGATTCAGCGGCAGATTTACTGGCCGCCGTATGTGCTGTTGTTGTTTTTGGGCGGTCTGCAGAGGGCCGTCCCCTCGGGCCGCTTGATCCCCCTCTTTTTTACGTGGGGGGGGGGCGGGGGCTGAGTGTACTTAAGACAACTTTTGAGTCCCGGAGGGAGTCGGACGGCCCCTAAATCAGCGAGCGACGAAAGCATCCCCCCTCCGAACGGGAGGAGGCTAAATGAACCGACACCAAACCTGTCGGCCAATCCCGACCCTGCGCTCTTGACTGCGACGGCTGCGCATCGGGCTCACTGCGACTGCGCAGCCGAGCAGCCCGACTGCAGGGGGGACTGCGCGCAGAGGCCAGGGTGCAGAGGACAAACCCCTGCCTGCGCTCTCCTAAAGCAGAGGAGGCGACAGCAGCGGGACGGGCCCGCAGTTACGACCAGGGTACAAACTCAGAGAGAAAAAGAAAACAGAAAAACTGGGTAAACAAAGACAAACAGTGATTCTGGGGCCAGAGAAGTGAAATCCAGTTTATCTGTTAGTGCTGATAAGGGAATGACGGCTCGGCTCTCTCTTGGTATAAACCGCCAATTCTGAGCCCCAGTCTGCTAGCGGACACCAGCTAGGGAACCCCAGTGTCTGCTCACGGACTCCAGCAGACACGGGGAGGAAGGTCACAGCAGAGGGAGAACATCCGTCCCACACAGGAGACTGGATATCACATTGAGAGCGCCCTCTGTTGGGCAGAGAGAACCACTACATGCTAAAAGCAGCACATGGTGCAGGCCTCTGGCTCCTGTTGGGGGCAGGGGGAGGGGGGAGGGGGGAGAGAGGGGGGAGAGGGGAGGGGAGGGGGGGGGAGGAGGGGGGGGGGGGATAGGGTGGCGGAGAGTTTTTAGACAGTGTGCGTGGGTCCCGTCCTGTAGAGGAGGGAAGGTGGGGTGTACTCTGGGGGTCCAGATGTGCATGAGTGAGGACTGATGGGTAATGGGGTCCCCCTCACTTCATCAATCCTGACACACACACGCACGCACACACACACAAGCGCGCACACACACACACGCACATACCCATACACACACACACACACACACACACACACACACAGACACACACGTGTATGCACACACAACCGCACACACACACGCACACACACAAGCGCGCACACACACACACACACACACACACATACCCATACACACACACACACACGCAGACACACACGTGCACACACACACACACACGTGCACACAGATGCACGCACACACACGCACACACAGCCTAACCTCACTCAAACCCAGCGAGCTGCATACAGCTGTGTGTGGGAGCTCTGGAATGAGAGGCTACACATCTCAGCCTTAAACACTGAAACCCATGTGAGCCCTAAACAGTGAAAGCCCTGCTTTTATCAGCCCAGACATTCATTTTAGTTCTGACATTAGCGCTACTGCTCAACTAGCGCTAGCGTGTATGCGCTGGGCCCACAGCTGCACAGACTGCGACTGCGTTTCATCAAACGCATCTTCCTGCCAGTGCGGTCAGCTACAGCGTGGAGACCTGCCACACGGTCTGGCACACAACCCTGACTGCACAGCTCAGCCGGGGGGCCGCAGAGTGACTGCACTTACCCCACCTCTCAAAATCAGGGGTCTGCTTTCCTAACACTGTTTGTGCAAGAGTCTCAACGCCAGGGCCCAAAATAATAATAAAAACAAAACCAACTGTTGCCAAAAACACGCAAATCGAGTTCACTTTTCTCTCACGGTAATCTTGATTAACTGCCATAAATCCTAATTTGGTACAAAAGTTTTTTTTTTCCTTTTATTTGAGTGCAGACAGGCTATTTCACACATTCAGGCTTCTCTGTCCCCGCCTGCAGGAAGTTCCTGGTACTGCAGCAAGACTTCACTCTGGAACCCCAAACAATATGTTTGGCTCCCTCACCAACCGTTTAGAGTAAGAATGTCCTTCAGTCTGCCTGACCAACTGAAGGTTTGACAGTGCTTTCACCAAAACCCCCCCCCCCCCCATCTTTTTTTGATATAAATGAAATCATAAGGCTGCTGTGATCATATTTTCAGCACATAACTACAAGTATCACTGATATTAAGACACAACTGTGACAGAGAAACCCTCCTAATGCTCACCTGTCTCTGCATCTCCTCCACCTGTCTCTGAGGGATGCTCTTCAGGATGGAGTACATCTCCGGCAGCTTATCCTCAGGGATCACCACCGATGCCCTGCAGAGCACACACACACACACACACACGCACACACGCACACACGCACACACGCACACACGCACACACGCACACACTTAAGATTTGCCTTCACTGGAACTAAGGGGCCTAGCCCAAACCATGAAAAACAGCCCCAGGCCAAGGGGTGTCCAGATATTTTTGGTCGCATAGTGTACCAATAGAGGTCTCTACATTATCCACAATAAGGCATGTAACACACTGAAACTGGTTTTGCCCAGCAGGGGGCGCTCTACCGTTTCCAGTCCAGCACTTCTGAGAAGGGCAGGATGTAGGAGTCGGCCACAATGACAGGGACACAGCCAGCCTGCATGACATCACTGAGCGCCGCCTGACCCAGCCTGGCCCCCCGCAGCACCACACAGAACGAGGACTCCTGAGAGGGGAGGGGGGGGGGGGGTGAGACAGAGAAATGATAACAGAAATTAAAGTTAATTGAGCTGTGAAAATACACATTCACATGCAATTTACAGGTGTAACAATATTTTTTACAGCTGAAATTAAAGCTTTAGAAACAAATAAGAACAGGGCAATGCAGGTGAGGAGGGTTTTACACTGCCCCCCCCCCCACCCCACCCCCACCCATCACAATGGAACATATCCCAGATGTGCAGGTAGGGATAAACTCACTTCCTGTCTAGACGAAGTGGGGTTAAATAGAGGCCATGGCACTGCTCAGGAATCAGGAATGCCCCCCCAGCCCTGGAGAGCCCCCCCTCCCACCCCCACTCCCATCTGGGCCGTGCTGTCACATCAGGCTATCCAAGTAAAACTCGCTGACCAATAGGCAGCGAGCATTTTTTTTTTCCATACACGTGGACGACAGCAGCGTGACAGCACGAAGGGGCGTGTCCGCCCGGCTCACCTGCAGGACCTGGGGGTAGTCGAACACCTGGCCTTTGTGACAGCGCTTGCGGGCGGAGGCCACGCCCTGCGACAGGTTGCTGCACCTGTCCAGCAGCAGCACCGCCTCCCCGTTCTCCGCCTTCAGCTGCTCCAGCTCCGCCCGGTACTCCCTGTGGATCGCCGTCTGCGCCGACAGCAGGAAGTAACGCCGCGGCCTACGGGACGGGGGGGGGGGGGGTGTTAGGGGTACGAGGTGTAGAGGTATTGGGGTACAGGGGTACGGGGTACAGAGGTATTGGGGTACAGGGCATAGAGGTATTGGGGTACAAGGGAACAGGGTATAGAGGTATTGGGGTAGAGGGGTTAGGGGTACAGGGTATAGTGGTATTGCAGTACAGGGATTAGGGGGACAGGGTATACAGGTATTGGGGTAAAAGAGTATGGGGTATAGAGGTATTGGGGTAGAGGGGTTAGGGGTACAGGGTACAGAGGTATTGGGGTACAGGGGTTAAGGGTACAGGGTACAGAGGTATTGGGGTACAAGAGTATGGGGTATAGAGGTATTGCAGTACAGGGATTAGGGGTACAGGGTATACAGGTATTGGGGTAAAAGAGTATGGGGTATAGAGGTATTGGGGTAGAGGGGTTAGGGGTACAGGGTACAGAGGTATTGGGGTACAGGGGTTAAGGGTACAGGGTACAGAGGTATTGGGGTAAAAGAGTATGGGGTATAGAGGTATTGCAGTACAGGGATTAGGGGTACAGGGTATACAGGTATTGGGGTATAGGGGTACGAGGTATAAAAGTATTGGGGATAAGCAGCATGGGGTATAGAGGTATTGGGGTAAAGGGGTTAAGGGTACAGAGGTATTGGGGTACAGGGGATGAGGGGACAATTTAAGTGAGATGTATTTTCACCAATATTCAGAACTAAAGTCTTCATATGATTGTACATTTTAAATAGCAGCATGCTTCACTATCTGGGATCTGCAGGGTTTTCACCAGGTGTGGGGTTGGAATACTTCTGTGTCTACCTGGCCCAGGTGTGAGGAGTAGAGCATTTCTGTGGGTACCAGGCCCAGGTGTTTGGGGTTGGGGGGGGGGGGTGCTCACCCTGGCTGTCTCTCGGGCAGCTCCACCTCTGCAGACAGGGGGCTGTAGACGGGGATGCTGACGTCGTACCCCTGCCGGTACGTCCATGTGGAGAAGCCCCCACCGGCCAGCAGAGCTCTGTGGGAGTGAGGAACAGCATCTCATATTCTGGCCTTCAACAGAAACACTTCACTGTCTCACATACAGCTGGGTACTCAAAGCGCAACGAGCAGAGCATTATAGATCTTTCCAGATCATAAACCTCTCCCTCTCTCTCCCCTCTCCTCAGACACACAGCACATAAACCTGCTCTCTCGCTCTCTTTCTCTCTCCTCTCAGACATATAGCACATAAACCTGCTCTCACTCACTCTCTCTCTCTCTCTCCTCTCAGAGACAGCACATAAACCTGCCCCCCCCCCTCCTCTGACAGCACATAAACCTGCTCTCTCACACTTCTCTCTGTTCTCAGACAGACAGCACATAACCCGGCCCTGTCCTTCCATAAAACAACACACGTGACAGCCAAGACACAGGCCTAAACACAACGCCTTACTTAAACGAAACAAAAACCAGTTCAAAGCAGGGGACAGAATTGAGGACCTTTTGAGTTAAATGCAAAGAGCAGGACAGGTGGCTAGAGATGTCATTACAAAAGAAGGGCTTTGGGGGGATCTGCAGTACCTGTCTCTGGGCACATCCAGGGCTGTGTTGTAGTCTGGGGGACCACCAGGAAGCAGGTTAAACAAGAGATGATTCATCCCTCTGTCCCATCTACAACATAAGAACATAATAATACATAATAAGAACAGGCCATTCAGCCCATCTACAACATAAGAACACATACTGAGGAGAAGAGGCCATTTCGCCCATCTAGAACATAAGAACACACAATGAGGAGAACAGGCCATTCAGCCCATCTAGAACGTAAGAACACACAATGAGGAGAACAGGTCATTCAGCCCATCTAGAACATAAGAACACATAATGAGGAGAACAGGCCATTCAGCCCATCTAGAACATAAGAACACATAATGAGGAGAACAGGCCATTCAGCCCATCTAGAACATAAGAACACATAATGAGGAGAACAGGCCATTCAGCCCATCTAGAACATAAGAACACATAATGAGGAGAACAGGCCATTTAGCCCATCTAGAACATAAGAACACCTAATGAGGAGAACAGGCCATTCAGCCCATCTAGAACATAAGAACACCTAATGAGGAGAACAGGCCATTCAGCCCATCTAGAACATAAGAACACCTAATGAGGAGAACAGGCCATTCAGCCCATCTAGAACATAAGAACACATAATGAGGAGAACAGGCCATTCAGCCCATCTAGAACATAAGAACACATAATGAGGAGAACAGGCCATTTAGCCCATCTAGAACATAAGAACACCTAATGAGGAGAACAGGCCATTCAGCCCATCTAGAACAAAAGAACACATAATGAGGAGAACAGGCCATTCAGCCCATCTAGAACATAAGAACACACAATGAGGAGAACAAGCCATTCAGCCCATCTAGAACATAAGAACACATAATGAGGAGAACAGGCCATTCAGCCCATCTAGAACATAAGAACACATAATGAGGAGAACAGGCCATTTAGCCCATCTAGAACATAAGAACACATAATGAGGAGAACAGGCCATTCAGCCCATCTAGAACATAAGAACACATAATGAGGAGAACAGGCCATTTAGCCCATCTAGAACATAAGAACACCTAATGAGGAGAACAGGCCATTTAGCCCATCTAGAACATAAGAACACATAATGAGGAGAACAGGCCATTCAGCCCATCTAGAACATAAGAACACATAATGAGGAGAACAGGCCATTCAGCCCATCTAGAACATAAGAACACACAATGAGGAGAACAGGCCATTTAGCCCATCTAGAACATAAGAACACCTAATGAGGAGAACAGGCCATTCAGCCCATCTAGAACATAAGAACACATAATGAGGAGAACAGGCCATTCAGCCCATCTAGAACATAAGAACACATAATGAGGAGAACAGGCCATTCAGCCCATCTAGAACATAAGAACACATAATGAGGAAAACAGGTCATTCAGCCCATCTAGAACATAAGAACACATAATGAGGAGAACAGGCCATTTAGCCCATCTAGAACATAAGAACACCTAATGAGGAGAACAGGCCATTCAGCCCATCTAGAACAAAAGAACACATAATGAGGAAAACAGGCCATTCAGCCCATCTAGAACATAAGAACACATAATGAGGAGAACAGGCTATTCAGCCCATCTAGAACATAAGAAGAGAGCGTCAGTCACCTGGGCAGCAAGGCTAGAGCCTGCGCGGTCTCCCGGATACGCAGCGAGTTCTGGTTCAGCACGTCGATGGAGGGGACGAAGAGGCAGGCGCGCGTGACGTCGTCGGTGTAGAAGTCGCTGTCGGAGATGGCGCTCAGCAGGTCGTTGTACTCCCGCGACAGGCCCGTGCTGCTGATGGCCACGCCCGCCTCGTCCACGTAGCGCTGCAGGGGGTAGATGTACACCTGCAACCGGAAGCATCCGCAGCACAGCAGGGTTAGTGACATCACCGCCCTGCACAATGACATCATTATCAGTGGTAGCAGGTGAGGTCATAAATAGGGAGGCTTCAGACGTTGAATGCAACCTTATGAGTCAGAAAAGTCGGCAGGCGGCAGTGTAGCATAACGGCTAAGGAGTTGGTCTTGTAATCTAAACGTCGCAGGTTCATTGCTCCAGCATATATCCAGCTGTATAATTGGATACAATAAGTAAGTCGCTCTGGATAAGAGCATCTGCTAAATGGCTGTAAAAGGCCTGCTCAAATGTGTCAAGTAAAAAAATGTTTTTTAAATTCTGTACCGGCCAGTGTGCGTGGGTGTTCTCTGGCTAAGGTGACTGAGTCATCATCTGCACTTCCTTCAACAATGCAAGACTTTATTTCAACCAGTGTGTCACACTTACGAGCAACAGCGTTGACAAGCCTAGAAGAGAAGTTCCAACATGTGGGGACATTTTCCAAAAATTCTGTCACATCTTGGCTGTGTTCCAAACTGTATTTTTTTTCTATCTAGAGTGCAATAAATGGTTTCGCAATACTCTAGACCGAACACCAGAATACAGTTTGGGACACCGCACTGGTCTCTTCCGACGTTGCCACTCGTTTAGCTATCTTAGGTGGCCTCCCTAAGGGTCTTAACACAGTCGCTTAAGACCAGGTTTAGGTGATGAGCGTAGCAATGCACAAAAACCCGCCTCGTGCCATTCCCTCGCTTTAGCCAGGAGCCCATTGGCCTGTGATACCATGACAACAGCGCCATCGCACGTCTCCACCACAACCCTATTCCGGTGGTCGAACTTCTACATTGACAAAGTCGAACGTAGACTGGGCATCAACGTAGACTGGGCATCTTCATCCAGAGCATTATAAATGCAAGCTATTTTACCCAGCTGATGCAACCGTATTCGTGAATACACATCCTTCTTTGGATCTCCATGTCTGTCTGAAGATCTACAGACACTAATTACGCTCAGCGCTGATGCTATTTTGCGTTTGCGCTGACTACGCACATTCGTAACCGCTTACCTTGATGCGGTTCTTCGGGTTGTAGCCGCAGCGGTACACGTCGAAGCAGGTGTGCATGCGGCAGCTGAGGTCCCCCCTCTCGGGTATGGGGCTGGAGAAGGGCAGCCGCACCAGGGGCGCGTCATGCACGCTGCGCTTGTCCAAGCTCCAGTCGGCCGTGGACTCTATGGAGTGGGGCCAGAACTGGAACATGCCCGTGGCGATGAGCCCCAGCAGCACCACCGAGAACAGGGCGATGTAGTAGATGCGATGCTTGGTCTTCATCCGAGGAATGAGAGCCGGGCCCCGCGAACTGTACTTAGCAGATGCGCACATGCTGAACCCGACGACCCGGCTCAACCACTACGAGCCCGAAACACAAATCAGGCGGACAGTCAAACTCAGACATAGACACAGCAAGACCGTGATCATGTTTGGAGCAGGAAGGCCAAACACGTTAACAAGCAAACATATGCCAATGTAAACACGATAGCTACTCACACCAAAGTTTACGGAAGTAACATACCAATAATAAATATGCAAACTGTAAACAGTTATATTAAGATTGCTAGCTCTGTCACGCGTAGTAGATTGCTCTCAATGTGTTTTTTTCATGAACCCAATCCCGACCCTGGTCAGGGCAAAAGTAAATGCTAAAGTTAGCTCGCTAGGGTAAGTATACAAATTAAACCACATTAGCGATGCTAGTGAGCATACAAGCAGGTCTGCGTGCGGCTAACCAAAGCTTTATAATGATGTTATTGCAAGCTAATTAGTCTAAGCAGAACTACAAGCTACCTAGCTAGCTGGCGATTTATCGTTACATTGACTGTCTAAACTTATTTAGGCTGTCTAGGTGGTCTTGTTCGCTTGTTAACTAGTCTGGTCTGGTCACGATAAAACAGAATGGATACGAGGCAGTTAACGGAAGCCACCAAGGAAAACAGCATTCACTATGCAGTTAGCAGGCTAATGCTACACAGACACGGACATTGTGCTAGCATTAGCGGTTCGGCAAGCACATACACTAGCTAGTTATCTAGTATACGTTAAAATTACCATGCTAATGTTACACAAGCAGCAAGCATGCAACTGTACACATCACGACGACACGTATGGATGCGATATGTACAATGGATATGAAAACAGAACTTGGGTCTGACCATAAACACATCGAAAGAACAATTCCGATAACCCACCCTGTTCATTTCTCCTTTATAAATTTACAGTCCACACACACTGACCTTCATAGACGCCAGACAGCTTCAGAGCCTAACTTCTTATAGTAAATTCATATCAGAGCTTCTCTGGTTGTAATATAAACAACTGACACGTTTATGTGTTATTTTTTCTTTCTAAAATGTCCAGTCATAAATTAACCTGACGAAAAATTCCATGGAAGAAATTCGCGTAAATCAGGAAGTGCGTATTCTTCTACACCATAGAAATGTAGGGGGTCTGAAAACGAGAATTATGCAGAGACTACTCTTCGAATGGCGACCTCTACTGCTCTGGAGTGCAATATATATCTTTCCAGCGGCACTCTCTCCATCCTGCTGGGCCAACTGAGTACATTTCCTGCCACTTTACTGTTGACTTCAACAACCAAGGCCCTCCCTGTAATCCCTGCTCCCTTCTGCACTGTCTGTAAACCCAAACCTCTCCATATCCTGTCACCACTTTAGTTACCCTGCAGTGTCGCCTAGGTGTGCACGCCCACCCCCCCCCCCCCCACTTTCCATGTCTGGATCCACCCAAGTTTTCTTCCTGTTACCTCCAGGGACTTTTCCCTTGCTACCGTCCCCATATCCGTCCATCCATTATCTATACCCGCTTCTCCTGGGCAGGGTCGCAGGGAGTGCTGGAGCCTATCCCAGCGTGCATCGGGCAAGAGGAATACACATTCGACAGGCTGCCAAAAAGGTATTTCATTTTGACAGTTAGCTTGTTGATATCATGAGAAATGATGTATGTTGCATGTTGTTGTGAACAATCAGACACACACAGGCAGCACTGATATGTTGTACAATACGCTTGATAAGACATACTCCTAGGGTGGCAGTACAGTACAATGGGCAAGGAACTGGGCTTGTAACCTAAAAGTCACAGGGGATCGATTCCCGGGTTGGACACTGCCTTTGTACCCTGGAGCAAAGTACTTAACTTGATATGCTTCAGTATATACCCAGCTGTAGAAATGGATGCAATGTAAATGCTAAGTAAGTCGCTCTGGATAAGAGCGTCTGCTAAATGCCTGCAATGTAACGTAATGAACTCTTCTTTGCATGGAGACACTGGCCAGGATTCGAGCAACATTTGTCTTTACCTTTGACTAAGATCAACAATCATTTTTTTCTCTACAAACTAGGTTTGGGAAGTTCAACAATTGCTAAAGCTAACTTACCCAAGTGAGTTTGTGAGGAAAGAGAGTCTTGCTCTTATTAATAAGTCAACATTCAGGAGAAATGATGATTGAGTACAGAACCAATTACCGTGCTCTGATTTACTCAACTCTTACATCAGCACTATGTAGTCTTGGCCCAATTTACCACATGTGTAAGGGTCATTGGTGTGTAATTTTAAAACATTGCTGATTTCATGAGCAAGTAGTTTATATATCATGAGGCATACATTAAGTATTTCAGCACATTAAGAAATCTTATGTGTATCTCAAATAGATTTGTAAAAAAAGTATTAAAGGTACATTTAGAAATATAACCTGACAATATGCAATTGCCTTCATCATAATTGACTTCAGGCATCAAATCAACCAAGGACACACATTACAGAACAATTTTTTAATATTATTTATATCTTTTTATAGATTCTAATACAAATGCAAACAGATACATTTCAGCTAAAGTCACATTACAGTTACTATAGCGATGAACAAATCACAACAATAACAACAGAAAAATGCACCAGAGGTTGGCTTTCAAGCTTAGGGGTGTGTGTGTGTGTGTGTGTGTGGGTGGGGGGGCATACAGCCATCATCTGCGGGACAGTTCTGAGCTGGTATTTATTTTATACAGCGAAAAACAAAAGTGGCTGGTGTGTGTGTGTGTGGGGGGGGGGGGGGTGGGCAGGGGGTTAGGGGTTGTGGGATACAGCCACGGTACTCAAACACGTACGTCTATACAGCTAAAGCCAACTTCCATCAGTATAAATATTCTTCATCCAAGGGTCAGTGCAGTGCCTTGCTCTCCGTGCTCTCCTTGTTTTCCTGCTTTGGGGACTTGGCAGTTTCCTGCTTCGTCTGGTCCGCTCAACAGCATCAGGACTCCGCTCGTATCTCAAACTCGCTTTTTGTTGCTTTTTGTCTTCTTTGTGTGTTTTTTTTGTTTGCTTGCTTGCTTGCTTTTTCATTTCAGTCTTTTTCCTTTACAGTGTATCCAGTACCTCAAAGGTCCAGCTGTGAAGTACGAATCGTCTTGGTCACTGTCAATCTTTTTTTTTTCTTTCTTTTTTTTTCTTTTCCAATTTGTCTTTATAAAAAAGAACAACATTAAAGATGTCTCCTTCATATTTTACAAGAATTGTTTTTTTTTTTTTTTGTTTACCACAATTTCCCTTTTGAAAAGTCCTCCTGTACAGTGCGGCCATTCTACTGGATCCCTCTGAACAAGCACATTGCGAACACCATGGCGAAGAGCTGTGGACAGAAGGGATCAGTTAACAGGGAGAATACACCGTTTCAAATGAGTTTTCTCATGCATTTTTACCATTACATGAACTCAAACTGTTAATACTAATGTTTATGGAACTAAAACTTGGGATTATTTGTTTTACAATAAATATTAGTATTCAGTGACTTGTGGTTATATTTGCTGTAATGTGAATTTGCATTCAGGTACAAACACCAATATACCAAACTAAAGCAAAATTATGTTGATGTTGCAATGGCAATATTCACCACAAGGTGTCTCTGCACTACACTAAATGGGGTCTCTGGAGTAAAAGCAGCCCTTTTTTGTTTGGTTTGTTTGACTGCTACAAAAGGAGTTTGTTGTCATGTATCCCTATCCTGTGTCATTCGTACCAATGGATTTTTTTTGCTACCTTTGGGGTTTTTTTCTTCTTTTTTTCCTTTTTTGTAAATACGAATGATCTGTTTTTGACAGCGACAAAATGTGATGAAACGAGCGTTCATACTTCAATTGTCAGCACCACAATGGCCAGGGCTCCAGCCAAATAGATGTACGTCTCAAAGTAGTCCACCACCGCTGAGTAGCAACCCTGTTATCACAGAAACAAATAAACGCAATAGTAAAATCAGGGAATGGAACAGAAAATCAACTGGTGAAACCAATCGAATCGCCAAATTCAACATGCCTTCCGCTCCACGTCAAAACAATCATCACAGAACGCGGACTCATCACAGGGAAAATTTATTTTGAATTTGTTTACTCTGTAGCATTCAAGGACAGTGTGATCCAAAGAGACATGTTTAAAGGCATACTGTTTTGTGTGAAGGGGGAGAGATGCCACTATTGCCCCCCGCCCCCCCCCTGTCTCTGGTGCATTTCCAAAAGAAGGAACTCCCCTTCACCCCCCCCCCCCCCATCCTTAGAGACTGAAGCATTTGCTGATTCACTAAGACTCAGCAAGGAACCCACAGCTCAGAAACCCATGAGCATTTTCTGCAAACTCTCCATTTTTGCTCACTGACATTGCCCCTGGACAGACTGGGAAAATGCATCATAATGTTGTTGTTTTATTGTGAAGGGAGAGTGGAACTTCCATGTTATATTCCACGTTCGCTGTAACTGAAGATTATTTGTGTACTGTATTACTTAGTGCTTGTTATTTCCTTAGTTTACCTGTGGACAGGTGTACATGTGCAGATGTGTGTGTGTGTGTGTGTGTGTGTGTGTGTGTTTGTGTGTGTGCATGCGAAGTAAGCCTGTCCTTAAACGGCTTTTACTGCAAGTGAATTTCCATCTCTGACAAGCACCTATTCAAGGCAATCTTTTCTTTCAGCAGTGCACAGATTAGTGCTTCATTCCAGGTCTTGTGGTTAAGCACATGACTGACGAGCCCTATGTTCTAACGAGATAGGCATCGCCAAATGTCAACCGCTGGTGACATTTGTGCGAAACAAACTGCATAATCACTTGACATATTTTGAAAATGCCACGGCACCCAATCACGGCAGACAGATGTATTATTGCGAGCGATACCATTTGCATATGAAAAGAAGGAGAAATACAATGCCTCTGACAGAATGTGCATCCTGTATGGCTCTGAGGGAGGAGCAGAGGGAACTGAAGGCTGTACACCGTGTAGGCACTACCTCTACTTCCGTCGCTCACGGTTATAAACAAATCAAAGCAGAAACATGCACCTGGTAAGGGGTCTAGAACCAAATGACACATGGTAAAAGGTCTAAAGCCAAACTACACACAGCAAGGGGTCAAGAACTAAACAGCACAAAGTAAGCGATCTAGAACCAAACTACACTCAGTAAGGGGTCTAGAATCAAATATAGTTTATATATAGCCGCTTTTCCACCGCATGGTACTGGCTCAACTCGACTCGACTCTACTTGCTTTTGGTACCAGGTACTTCGTTTTCCACTGCAGATAGTACCCCCGTCAATGTATCTGGTCGTCATAGCTACGCCGCATGAAACGCGTTGCTCTGACCAATCAGTGGTCTGCATTGTTTTCACGTCACCTTTTGGTATCGCCTCAGCTCACTTGGAACCTCAACGGAGGTGATACCAAAAAAAGTACCAGGTACCAGGTACTATCCACAACTTTTGCCCGATGGAAAACCAAAAAAGTCGAGTAGAGTCGAGTCGAGTTGAGCCGGTACCATGCGGTGGAAAAGCGACTTATGATGGGAAAACCAGTCTAGTGAACACAGGAATAACTCAGTTTATATACAAAGGGACAACAGGCCTAGTGAACACGGGAATGATTCACATTTATATACGAAGGGAAAACAGGCCTAACGAACACAGGAATAACTCACGTTTAAATACGAAGGGAACACAGCCCAAGTGAACGCAGGAATAACTCACATTTATATACGACGGGAAAACAGCCCTAGTGAACACAGGAATAACTCACATTTATACACAAAGGGAAAACAGCCCTAGTAAATGCAGGAATAACTCACGTTTATATATACGAAGGGAACACAGCCCTAGTGAACGCAGCCCTAGTGAACGCAGGAATATCGCTCAGTTTCTATATGATGGGAAAATGACCTTGTTGTTGCGGAACAGCATGCTGCCCATGAGACACTCCTCCCGGCTAATGTGGGCTCCGTCTCCAGGGTGATCGTTCCTCTGGCAACAGGCCTCTGGCACCACATCGTTCTGGTTCATGAGTCTGAAGAGGCTGTCCTCGAAGTCCTCTGGGCTGTTCACCCCACAGCATCCGAACTGCAGAGACAGAGGGGGGGAGGAGAGAGAGGGGGTTAGGGAGAAGGGGGGAGAGGAAGATAGAAGGGGAGAGAGAGAGAGAGAACGGGGGAGAGAGACAGAAAGAGGGGGGAGAGGAAGAGAGAGCACTGTTCACTCCATCACATCCAAACTGCAGAGGATACAGCGCTTGCATCAGCATCAGCATGCTTACAGAACTGGATATAACAAACTGAGAAGGACTGTTTGCAATCTTCTCGCTTTAAAATACTTGTATGACGCAAAGTACACACGTGTACAATACAGAACTGATTCAAAACAGTCATGATTCTGACTGGACACCATATTGGCTGACCTGTTTGAGCTGAGTGCACCGCCACGGAGGGGGTTTGATTAACTCACCGTGGTCATGATGGC
Organism: Anguilla pacifica; assembly: GCA_039654925.1. Lineage (NCBI taxonomy): Eukaryota > Metazoa > Chordata > Actinopteri > Anguilliformes > Anguillidae > Anguilla > Anguilla pacifica. The sequence continues at coordinate 40,929,372 of CM077299.1, forward strand.
GTTCCACGTGGAGGTGAACACGTCGGTGTTATTGTAGCCCTGGTACTTCCTCTTGAGCTCGTGGGTGAAGTACTCTCTGGTTAGCTGTGGAGACACACACGCCATGGAGGGAGGCGGGTCATTAGGCAGATTGGGAGGGGCAACCCATTATGACATCATCAGCACATCAGCACCATTCCATCTTACGCAGAGAAACAACTCACATGCTCCCGGAATATGAAGGCCAAGATGGCGGCGGCAAGCTCTGCCAGGAAAATGATGAGGATGAGCATGAAGAACTGGAGGGAGAGAGAGAGAGAGAGGATGAGCAAGGATTATAAGCACCGCATTCAGGATTAAAGATCCCTAAACACAAAAAAACTTTCAAAAACCCTCCAACATCACTGTAAAATGCTGATTGACTGGTAGTGGAGGACAGCCCCACCCAGCTGAGCTTATTCCGCTCCACCCAGCCCCCCCCCCCCCCAGCTCTCCCAGCCCTGCCCAGCTCTCCCCAGCCCCACCCAGCCCCGCCCCGCCTCGCCCCACCCAGCCCCGCCCAGCCCCACACCCCCCCGCTCTGCCCCGCCCAGCCACGCCCGTCAGACTCACGAACAGCAGGAGGCACTTGTTCTCGCGGATGGCCCCACAGCAGCCCAGGAAGCCCAGCAGGAACAGCATGCCCCCCAGCGCCAGGATGATGTAAGCGCCTGTGAAGAGGAGGGGGTTCGCGGCCACAATCTCCCGAAAGCCGGTGGGGTCCACCAGCACCCAGATCCCCACCCCCAGCAGGAAGGAGCCGCCCAGCTGCCAAACGCAAACAGAGAGGAGCCACACTCAGAACGCACACGGACAGGGGTCTGGACCCAATCTACACACGGTCAGGGGTCTGGACCCAATCTGCACACAGTCAGGGGTCTGGACCCAATCTGCACACAGTCAGAGGCCTGGACCCAATCTGCACACGGACAGGGGTCTGGACCCAATCTGCACACAGTCAGGGGTCTAGACCCAATCTGCACACAGTCAGGGGCCTGGACCCAATCTGCACACGGACAGGGGTCTGGACCCAATCTGCACACAGTCAGGGGTCTGGACCCAATCTACACACAGTCAGGGGTCTGGACCCAATCTGCACACGGACAGGGGCCTGGACCCAATCTGCACACAGTCAGGGGTCTGGACCCAATCTGCACACATTCAGGGGTCTGGACCCAATCTGCACACAGTCAGGGGTCTGGACCCAATCTGCACACGAACAGGGGCCTGGACCCAATCTGCACACGAACAGGGGCCTGGACCCAATCTGCACACGGACAGGGGCCTGGACCCAATCTGCACACAATCAGGGGTCTGGACCCAATCTGCACACGGTCAGGGGTCTGGACCCAATCTGCACACAGTCAGGGGTCTGGACCCAATCTACACACCGTCAGGGGTCTGGACCCAATCTGCACACCGCCAGGGGTCTGGACCCAATCTGCACACGGACAGGGGTCTGGACCCAATCTGCACACATTCAGGGGTCTGGACCAAATCTGCACACAGTCAGGGGTCTGGACCCCAACTACACACAATAAGGGGTCTGGGACCAAACTACACACAGTCAGGGGTCTGGACCCCATCTGCACACAGTCAAGGGTCTGGACCCAATCTGCACACAGTAAGGGATCTACACCCAAATGTCACACAATCAAATCATTATTAAGTTGGCTTAACACTGTTCTCCTGAACGTATCTTGTTCTTATTCCACGTCAATTTTTGTGCGTGTTTGTTCTTTTGATATAAACACTGTGTGCTCACACATTATGACTGCACAGAAACAGGCCCGGCCAGCGCCCACGCGCGCAGCACGTTCGATGACTGTGCAAGTCGTGCTGAGCGCAGCTACCGTGCGACCAGTCTGGCTCGGCTGTTTGTTTGAAAACCAACCGCTCTGAACGTCAGAGGCCAGATGTGTTTGTGTGCAACAGAAAATACCGGCAAGGGAACTGTTTGTAAATGCGGTCGTGGGTCCGACCACAACAGACACACGTACACAAATACACACACACACACGCACACACACACACACACACACACACGCGCACACACAGCTCTGAAGCTGCAGCATCGAGCAGCCGTTATGAAAGGACTTCAAATACGGAGAAAAGACTGAAGGCTGAGGAAAAGAATGAGCAGTAAATGGGAACAAAGAAAATAAGCATCGCTATGGAAACAGGAACATTTGAACATGTGTAACTGTGGGACAGCAGACTGGAACAGGTGGTGGTGGAGGGGGGGGAGGGGGGGCTGATGGAAATCACAGGTCACGTGATCAGCAGGAATGGGTCACATGGTGCGGGTTCCTCGCTGTGATCTTGTCCCCTCAACTCCTCATGAACAGCAGGGCCACTGACTGTGACTGTAATGAGCACTCTGATTGGCCTGTAAGAGCAAGCTGCAGGGACTGCAATAAGGGCTCACACACATATACACACACACACACACAAACTCAGATGCCCACGCACACGCACACACACACACATACGCACACACATACACACACACACATGCGTATACAAGCACACAGAAACACACACACACACAAACACATATAGGATACTTCCTTTGAATGCCATATTCAGGTTTACATTACGTGCAGACAGAGTAGCTGTCTGAAATATTAAGAGATTTCTCAGGGATAATTTAATTAGCAGGCCGAGTAAATGAGTCAGTTCTCTCCCAGTGCTGAACCTCCGCAGCCTCGCCTCCCCATGTTCCGGACACACACGCAGGACCTCAGCGCTCGTCAGTTCCAGTCCATCGACGGAGCGCTAAACTCGCCGAGCGGCTTCTCTCGAGCGCTGACGGGTCCTGAGTGGATTACCCGCGGCCGCGATCGGGGAGATGTGATTACAGCCCGATGGCACCGCAGAGCAGGACACCGCGCCGCGCTCGCTAAAGGCTGCCTGACAGACCTGCGCCCCCCCCCCCCCTCCACACCCCCCCCACCCCCCCTCACACACCCCCCCCCACCCCCCCCCCCCCCCCCGCCCCGTCTGACACTTCCCTCCCCTGCTTTATCCAGGCCCCGAGAACAAAGACCACCACCGATGGTTTTCACACCGAAATCTGACCAAGGACGGCGTCAGGACAAGTCCGTCCGTGCCCTGGATTTCCCTGCTGATAGGGTGATAAGACAGGTGCTGACAGAGGGTAAAAAGCACTCGATTAGTCCTGAGAAAGCTGCGATCACAGGCCCAACACTGTGTCCTTTTTCCCCCCAAGCAATGCATGTTTGAAACTGCAGAGTCACGCTCACACACACAAACACGCATGTCACAGGACTGCTGTAGCACTGTGTGCTACACCGTAGTGCTGAGACAGTGAAACGCGGCTGTATTTGTGAGCACAGGCCTGTGAACCAGGGGGAGGGGAGAGGAGAGGGTGAGGAAGACTCACAAAGATGAAGAAGTTGAAGACGAACATCAGGTACTTGATGCAGCTGAGGCAGTCTCCCTCCATGGCCGTCCCTCTCGCCAAAACCTCTCCGTGCCCCTGAGGAGACAAACAAGCACACCTGTCACACACCTGAACACAGCCTCAACACACCTGTCACACACCTGAACACAAACTGAACACACCTGTCACACACCTGAACACAAACTCAACACACCTGTCACACACCTGAACACAGCCTCAACATAACTGTCACACACCTGAACACAAACTGAACACTCCTGTCACACAACGGAACACAGACTGAACACACCTGTCAAACACCTGAACACAGCCTCAACACACCTGTCACACACCTGAACACAAACTGAACACACCTGTCACACACCTGAACACAAACTGAACACACCTGTCACACACCGGAACACAGACTGAACACACCTGTCACACACCTGAACATAGCCTGAACACTCCTGTCACACACCTGAACACAGACTGTACACACCTGAACATGGCTTTTCAAACATTAGTCACACTCCTGCCATACATCTGAACACAGCAGGTATTCACTCCTGAACACCCAAACATGACAGAAACACACTGACACACACACTCACGTGAATATACACTGACACACACGCAAACTCACTCTCACCCACTTATATGCAGGAACACAAGCACACACACACACACACACACACACACAGGCTCCAGCTGGCTTACACCTCATTACCGGCAGCCACACACGCACACATATATTCATGTGCATTCAGACACAACTGTACACACACAGGGCACACATGCACACACACCTCCTGCGATTTAACAACCCATTACTGCTAACTACACACACACACACACACACGCATGCTCACACACACACACACACACATACAGCATCAGCTCATTAACATCCCATTACTGCTAACTGCACACACACACACACACACACACACAGCATCAGCTCATTAACATCCCATTACTGCTAACTGCACACACCCACAGCCCCAGATCATTAACATCTCATTAATGTTAACTACACACACTTACACCTCCTGCTGGTTAACATCTCATTACTGATAACGACAAACACACACGCATACACACACACACACACACACTCACACCTCCTGTTGATTAACATCTCATTACTGCTAACGACACACACACTCACACCTCCTGCTGATTTACATCTCATTACTGCTAACGACAAACACACGCATACACACACACACACACTCACACATCCTGCTGGTTAACATCTCACTACTGCTAACGACAAACACACGCATACACACACACGCTGCCCCAGCTCATTAACATCACATTAATGTTAACTACACACACACACACACACACTCACACCTCCTGTTGATTTACATCTCATTAATGTTCACTACACACACACGTGCACGCACGCACGCACGCACACACACCTCCTGCTGATACGCACATGCATACACACACATGCAGGCATGCATGCATGTGCGCACACACACACACTCACACGTACATAGACTACGAGCCATAATCACTCAGTCTGTGTTGGGAACCAGGGAGGGGCTGAGGTAGGGTCTTGCTTTAAAGAGACAAAGAGCCCACAATTCCCCAGTGCATTTTATTCAAACGTAAAGATACATAAATGGAAATATAAAGACATAAGCATCATCCTCCATATTGACAATATGTGGTAACTAAGTTATGTAGCATAGAACACAGTATAGCATGATATACATACTAATGATTCTCCTCTACGGGTTTTCATGCAAACCAAAAATGTTTTATTTCTGAAACGGGCAGGTGCACTCATTCAGCATTTGGGACAGGTTTGGTGGATTTCGAGTAAATATTTCAGGGCGCATAAAACACACTCTTGCTGAGGCTGAGGAACGACAAAAGGTCTTCAGGGAGCCAGGGAGCAGAGCTGAAACCGTGAACTGAACGTGACGATAAAAGACGTCTCTTTAAAAGCAGCCCCCTCCGTGACCGGCGTCCGCGATGGCGGAACATTCCGGGCAGCGGGCGAGCCGCGAACGCCGGAGCGAGCCGCGACTCGCGCGGCAGGCGGCGGGTGGAGGGTGGCGGCGGGCGGCGGGTGGAGGGTGGCGGCGGCGGCGGCGGCGGCTGCTTTGGCATTCGTGAGAAAGCTGCGGCTCCATCGGGGCTGGCGACACACGCCGGCTCCTCTTTTCGCGCCGCTCCAGAACCGCGCGGAACAAGTAAACATGCCCCTGCCGTGTTCCCGCGAAAAACGCGCCACATGGCCCATCGCCTCGCCGGCCAAGGACGGCCCGTTACTAAGGCCCGCGCAGATCTGGTTGCTATGGGCCGTGTCCTTCCTCCTGCTGCCCAGGAACAGAAGCAGCCATTTGAGCTGGGTTTGGACCCAGAGTTATGTCTTTAACAGCAGCGGTGTAAGGACCATAAGAACATAAGACTACATAATGAAGAGAACAAGCCATTCAGCCCAACTAGAACATAAGAATAATAATGAGGAGAACAGGCCATTCAGCAATGCAAACATAATGTTTGTGCTGATGTAACAATTTCCATCCTGTACCTTAGCCCATGACCCCCTCCCCCCATCAAGCATCTTCCCAAACCCTCACGCCCCCGCGCTCCCCTTCATCCCCTGCACATACAAATGCCACCCACCAGGGGGCGCCATCCCAGTGCAAGGAGGTCCGGCCCAGCTTAATTAATTAACTGCAAGCGGGAAATCACCTGCGGGAGCCGTCCAAACCAGCGCTGGCTGCGAGCATGTTCACGCAGAGAGAGCGAGAGAGAGAGAGACAGAGAGAGAGAGAGAGAGATAGAGAGAGAGAGAGACAGAGAGAGAGAGAGAGAGAGAGAGAGAGAGCACAGCAGGGTCTGGCAGCCGGTAGGCTCTCCCCGGGGGAAGGGGGGGTGTTTGTACCGTCCGCTACGTTTTTAACAATGTTTGTTCTGCGGGGGGGCGGGGGTGTGGGGAGGGGGAGGAAAGGTTGGAGCCCCCCTGTGTAACATTAGACAGACGCTGTGTGTGCAGATGCACTCAGGGTAAGTAAGTGCGGCCCGCTAGGGGGCATTTAGCCTAATGAGGGGACACGCTTTTTTCATTAGCGCTGGGAGGCCCAGGATTGGTCCCGCGGCGCTGACTGCAGCTCTGCTGAAAGCAGTCCACCGCTCCGCCACCCTCCCCAAAGATTTACCAGCACCCCCCCCAGCACCCCCCCCAGCACCCCCCGGGGTCTGCTGCTGAGAACCGCCATACCGCTCCATCTGTCTGACTGACAGCGAGAACCACAGAGAACGTCCTCCCGCCCCTCTGTCTGACACCTGTGCAACAATGGCAGAGAACACAGAGAACCGTGGAGAACGTCCACCCAACCCTCTGTCTGAAACCTGCGCAACAACGACGGAGAACCACGCAGAACCGTGCAGAACCCTGGAGAACATCCCCCCGGCCCTCTGCAGCCGGGGCCAGTGTTGCTGGCAGCCCGGGCCCGTAGGGTCACCCCACGCAGCCCAGGAAACCCGCAGCGTTGAGTAAAACAGCCTGTCTGCCTTCCTGTCTCCCGCGGCGTACATACATACAGCTGTGCTCTCATACAATCCCATAATCCTCCCTGGCAAGGCTAAGCCAGCTGTCCTGCGGGCACAGACTGGGGAGTCCGGTGCTCCGCCCTACGAGGCACTGATTGGACATTAGAAGTATGTTTCGGCCAATGAGCTCCATAGCTTTTGTGTTTGGATCAGCAACCCATGACAACCTCCCCCCCCCCCCCCCCAGGTTCTTATTCAGACATTTTTGTGGGTATTATTCAGAAAGGAAATGCCATCCGTACATCAAATTCCGTACATCAAATACACACACACACACACACACACACACACACACAAGTACACACACACAGACACACAGACACAGTGAATATAAAACTGTGTGTGTATGTGTGTGCTTGTGTGTGTACGTGTGCAGTCAATAACAACAGTAAGGTATTGTTATGTGTGTGTCATTTCTCTGTGGAGCATGAGGACTTACGCGCCATTCTGCTCCACACAGCTAGTGTGGCATTAATTAAATCCTGCGCTGACAGACCCAACAAGTGCTTAGGAGGGCTTAACGGAAGATCACCCCACGTGCTGCAGCTCGAAGAGCGACTTTCAGAAGGGTGCGGCTACACCATTCACCATACCCCTCTCCGCTCACGCATTCACCCCCTCCCCCGACGCCGCTGCATTCGGGGAAATTCCATTTTTATGGGGGGGGGGGGGGGGGGGGGGGGGGGGGTGGAAAGCTGAACTTGTGTCAGAGGCCTTGAAATGCTGATCTACATCCAAATTCTCTCTTCAAGGAATCCCAGGAGGCTAAACTAAGGCCAAGCTAGTGTTCTTTACATTCAAATAAAACTGTCAGTTTGTTTGCATAAGACGAGGCTACATGCCAGAATGTCAAAGGCAGTTGGCAGATTAGCATTTAAATGCATGTAATACATCTTTTTTTTTTAAACATCAATGAAGTCACTTCTATTCCTTTTTTTTTTTGTTGTTATCACAAATGAGAGGAAGATCTACCTCTTTTGGAATTGTTAGTAATCTGTACTTTGTGTCTGAAGAGTAAAACCAAGGCTACAGTATGTAACCGCAGCTTAAAGTCAGACATTTGACCCAGGTTAAGGTCTCATATTTATCCCAGGCCTGGCCTGGGTGCTCTTGTTTTACAGTGAGAAATTACAGCTGTTATGAACGATCGGATCTTTAGAACTGCAGATAATATCTCTAATCTGCATCGTTGCCGGCCTCGGCTCTCTCTCTCTCCCTCTCTCTCTCTCTCTCTCTCTCTCTCTCTATCTCTCTCTCTCTCCCTCTCTCTCTCTCTCTCTCTCTCTCTCTCTCTCTCTCTCTCCTCGCTCTCTCTCTCCACGCTGATCCCAATAACTCATTTAACCGTAAAAAAAGAAAAAAAAAATGCTGCTAGCACATGATGCGCTGAACAGCCACGCCAGATCAAGAGAGCATCTCATGACCAACATTCCTCCACCGCAGATAAAACGCAGCTCAGGGGAACGAGCCGTAGAAAACACACCCGAGTTCATCTCCGCTGTGCACAACTGGAAGTTCTGTTGGGTGAAATGGTAATGGCGGCTGTCGTAACCGTACACCAAACCGACAGTTTTTTGCGACGCGAGCCAGAGAGACATTACATTACATTACAGGCATTTAGCAGACGCTCTTATCCAGAGCGACTTACACAACTTTTACACAGCATTTTACATTGTATCCATTTATACAGCTGGGTATATACTGAAGCAATTTCGGTTAAGTACCTTGCTCAAGGGTACAACGGAAGTGTCCTTACCCGGGAATCGAACCTGCGACCTTTCGGTTACAAGCCCAGTTCCTTACCCACTGTGCTACACTCCGACATTTTGGCAGGACTTTCCCCTTACGTTTGTCCTCTCGTCCGAGCGCGCGCCGAACCGACCCGTCGCGCCTGGAGCTCGGCGGTTTTAGTGGGTTAAACAGCGTCTCCAGAAGTATTATCACATTAGACAACATCAAAGGAAGGAGCCGGCATCCCGACAGAGCCTTCCTCTCTCTTTCAAACGGTACTTTTCTCTCCTAATGAAGGAAAATCTGATTCATCAAAGGACACGCCAGAGCTGCGTTTTAAAATGAGGAACGGTGAGAGAAAAAAAAAAAAACAAACTAATGCACGAGAACACAACACAGACCTCAAACGAGCCCTGATGAAATCATAGCCCGCCGAATTTAGTTCGTGTCCAGAGGTGACTAATTATTTTGTCGAAGACAAGACTCGGAATGCAGCGTGTGAAATCCATTACGGGTTTGAATAAGCAGGAACACGTTGCGGGCAAACTGAATCAGCGCGACGGAATCACCGCTTTCACCAGCAGTCGTCTCTACGGGCCTACGCGGCGCGTCGCCTCGGACGTTCACGGCGGTAACTTGACCCCCGAAAACCAGAGTGGCGGTTTAGGACGGCGCATCGCAACCGCGGCGCACACCGCCCGTCTGTTCAGCCGTCCTTACAAACCGCTAAACCGTCGCGTGAGAAAGCACTTCGGCTGGAGCGCGAGCCCCGTACTTTACCCTCGCGCCCCATTAACACCCGCTTCACAGCGCGTCTCGCACCCACCCCGTCTTATTATTAACTGGCTCCTCTCACGCCGGGGGGGGGGGGGGTGGATCGCTGTTTACTTCGACGTTCCCGCGTTCCACCTCACGAAACCGTCACAGTCTGCGCTCGTTTTGCCTCCGCACTTGCTCAGTTTCGCTCGAAACGAAACTCCTCCTCTGCGAATCTGTCTCACCCGCTTGGTTAAATTAGCGGGAACAGATTCCTAGACAACAAAAAAATAAAATAAAAAATACGAGTCCCATGATTCTCCTTGTAAACACTTGTGTCTTGATTAATTTAAATGACTACCGTCCCTCAGCAGTCTGTCAACACTACGTGGAAGACCAGCTGTCCTCCCCGTTACCTCCCCGTGTCCTCGCCCGAGAGATGTGATGGGCAAACTTAAACAGACCTCTGTCTTTAACGCCGGCCTGTCCTCCTGTAGACTCAGAACCCCTGAGGTATCACACCCCCTTTATCCTACTCCATGGTGAACCCGTGGGGTAGAACCTTTTGTGACTGTAATCATAAGGTTGTGGGTTCGAGATCACTTGATGCATGCTGTGAATTATAACTATTTAAGCAACGGTCAGAGAACCAGGCCAGTGTAACACCAGAAGTTCTGGGTTCAATTCCCAGGCGGGACCACTGCCGTTGTACCCTTGAGCGAGGCACTTAACTCGTATTGAGTCCAGCTATTGAAACTGACTGCATATAGAAGCTAGAGGCTGTGCAAAGCTCTGCTAAATGCTAAATGCCTCAGGTATACTTAAGCAGCGACTCACCAGAAAACAGCACCAGTGATTACCCCTCAGGGGGGTGTTCTTAATGCGCGTTAATCACTCCCCCCCCCCCCCCAAGTGTGCCCCGCACACCTGTTCCTTCATTCGCTCACAGACCCTGTGACCCGCCCCCCCCCTCTGTGTAACAATCCCATCAAATCTCACACATTGTCATCAAATGGCTGCTGTCCTCAAATCTCAATTTGCTTTAAAATAAAAAAAATAATAAAATACAAAAAAGGGAAAAAAAAGCCTTCAGAAATTATTGATTATTTCTGGTTATTCGAGCAGAAAGAAAAGATGAAGGGGAAAAAAAAGAAAACAGCCCTGGAAGAGAGAGTGGGGGAGAGGGGAGAGGAGGGAGGGGGGGGAAGGAGGGAGAGAGAGATTCCCCAGGGTCCATATTGCACATTAACAAACCTCTAATTAGATGGAACAAAACACGCTCTCCACTACTGAAATGGAGTGCCTTTGAAGAAGGAAAAGTGAGACTGAGTACTTAGCAGGAGAGTGAATGTTGGGGCTGAGTACTAAGTGTGTGTGTGAACGTTGGGCTGGGTACTAAGCAGGTGTGTAATTGTTGGGGCTGAGTACTAAGTGGGCGTGTGACACCTGCAGCAGAATCTGCAGTGGAAAATGGAGATGGTAAAGGTGAGGTCACATGGCCAGGACCTGTGACATCACTCACGGGACACATCAGGATGCAATTACGTCATCTGGCCCGAGGCCGTTCCTCAGATTAGCCGCCCGTGTTGGACTACAAACACGAACACTTGCGAGTCGACTTGCGCAGCAGCATTATAACCTGACATCTGGACCGAGCCCATTCAGACTAGCCTATAAATTCTAGACTGCCTTTGTGGAAAACCGCTTTCAGTGGCTTGACCAATCAGAAGCCTGAAAAAGAGCGTTTATCCGAGTGCGAAACACGACGGCCTTCTCCACTTCAAAACCCCGCACGCTCATATCCTAATAGCTGCCATAATGGTTTAAGTTGCGGCTTTAAAAAAAATGAGAGCCAGCGGGGGTAGGGAGAGGGGGGAGGGGGGCAAAGCTTTAAAAATGAGAAACTATCGCTTCAGCCAGCCAAAACACATCGCAAAGCGGAAGGAACCAGCCCATTACCACACACCATTCCCCTTACGGCGGGGGAAAAAAAGAGGACAAGCACTGCACCTCACAGAAAATCCAAAGGAAATTCAACACCGGTGCGTGCGTGTGTGTGTGTGTGCGTGTGCTAACGCGAGCCAGATATCGCTGCATAAGACACTTTCACCCTGCTAATCGCTAAATTGTGTACCTTAGCTGAAGGTGCTTAGCTATGCTTTCTAGGTATGCGTTACCATGGAGCACACCTTGTAGCAGCCAATAATGTAATAACTGCCAATAACGTAATAACTGCCAATAACGTAATAAATTTTTCCGTTCTTAATGTAATAAAAGCCAATAATGTAATAACTGACCAATAATGTAATAAAATTTCTGAACCAATAACGTAATAACTTTTTGCATATAATGTAATAAGTTATTACATTATTGGTTGGTTATTACATTATTAGCTACATAATAAAAGCCAATAATGTAATAACTGACTAATAATGTAATAAAATTTCTGAACCAATAACGTAATAACTTTTTGCATATAATGTAATAAGTTATTACATTATTGGTTGGTTATTACATTATTAGCTACATAATAAAAGCCAATAATGTAATAACTGACTAATAATGTAATAAAATTTCTGAACCAATAACGTAATAAGTTATTAGATTATTGACTGGTTATTACATTATTAGCTGGGTTAATAAAAATCATTAAAAACGTAATAATAGGAGCCGATAATGTAATAATTGTATCACTATGTATAAGTTTTATTTATTATCAAGTGTCTGTTGCTTCTTTCAAATAGCTGCTCAAAAACCAGGCCAATCCTGACCCCTGAATCTTAGTCCTAACTCTGAGAAAACACACACACACACCTACTCTCTCTCTCTCTCTAGGAATTAATTGTTTGTGTAACTTGATGGTTGGACTTATCTCCAGCCCTGCCTTATACTCCTTTGCCATTTGAATACCAAATTAAGTGGGAGCACGCATGTTTGCAAACACAGACAAGATGCTGTGTTCTCAAATAAAAAAGACCTCACTTCTTTCCATGAAAAATATAATCTTTAATCAAGTGTATTTAAATAACTTCTTCAACCAAACTGGCACTATTATCCCTTGTACTCAACTTTCAACCTCTTAATGCAAAATTCTAAACTGTAAAATATAGTATATAACATGACCTACAAAGATAACTTTGGTAACACATCTTTCAGTTTTATCATAATAATAAAGGATGGTTTACCGTCCCTTTTTTTAAAGAACTAAACATTCTCTTGATACACATTACATTTACAGTATCTATACCGTTGGTCCCAGCATCATGTTTTGTCTCAGAAAACAATATGTTTTATTTTATCAACAGACCTACTTTGTTAAATATTTTTTGCCCAAACTAATATAAAAGTAGTACTGATAATTCTTTTAAAAACATGTATTTTGCACACCAAATTAGGAAGTATCGATAAGAGTATCGATAAGTATTGGTATTGATAAGCAGTATAAATAGTGGTATTGGTATTGATAAAATCCGAACCATGCCCATCCCTAGTTGTAGAAACTAACTAACTCACAAACAGGTGCAGTTTTCTTATGACATGGCTTGCCATTGTGTCCCTTTCTCTCTTGTTTTAAGCACTTCTTTCATGGTGACTCGACTTGACTTGCTTGAGTCTAAACACAGTGACATGGGACTTGCTTGAGACTTGAAGGTTAAGACTTGAGACTTGCTTGTGACTTGCACAAGTGTGACTTACTCCCACCTCTGCCTCACTGTCAGGTGAAAAGAAGCAGTTGGCGACTCTACATGTATCAGAGGCATGTGGTAGTCTACACCCTCCCCAGACCAACAGAGGATAGCGCATCGACCAGGACCGTGATACACACAGAGAATTGGTATAACGACTAAAATTGGAGAAAATGGCAAAAGTAAAAAAGAATGAACTATAGATATCATTTGCTTCGGTTTTATACTCTTTGTTGAGCTTGTCAAGACTATTCAAATAGCCATGGATGTCAATAGGGCAAGGATTCTGATTTGGTAATACATTTTCATGAAACCTTTCAGGAGTCAGGTTTGGTATATATACATAGAGAGAGAGAGAGTGCTGAATATCTATAATAGTGTGGTTGAAACAGTTTGCTTGAAAAAGTTATTTAAATACATTTAATTAAAGATGACATTTTTCATGAAAAGAAATGGTGGTCTTTGTATTCGTGGACAAAGCATCTTCAAAGAGGTATAGATTTCATATTATATGACATAAGAGTAATTGTCTGTGTTTGCAAACATATGTGCTCGCACTTCATTTGGTACTCAAATGGTTAAGGAGTAGAAGGCAGGGCTGGAGATAAGTCTAACCAAGCACCACAAACAAATAAATAGTCATAATTCCTAGAGAGAGAGTAGGTGTGTGTGTGTGCGTGTGCGCGCGCGCGTGTGGTCAGGTTTTTGAGAAGCTATTTGAAAGAGGAAGCAAGGGTAAGTGTCATAGAAGTGTGACACTTTATAGCCAATAAATAAAACTTAAAGCGATATAAGTATATTATTACATTATCGGCTCCTGTTATTACATTTTTTATGATTTATTTAAAAACCCAGCTAATAATGTAATAACCAACCAATAATGTAATAACTTATTACATTATATGCAAAAAGTTATTACGTTATTGGTTCAGAAATTTTATTACATTATTGGTCAGTTATAACATTATTGGCTTTTATTATGTAGCTAATAATGTAATAACCAACCAATAATGTAATAACTTATTACATTATATGCAAAAAGTTATTACGTTATTGGTTCAAAAATTTTATTACATTATTGGTCAGTTATTACATTATTGGCTTTTATTACATTAAGAACGGAAAAATTTATTACGTTATTGGCAGTTATTACGTTATTGGCAGTTATTACATTATTGGCTGCTACACACCTTCAAAAAAAAAACTTCCTTGCAAAAAATTACAAGGAGATAATAAAAAAAAATACAAATAAAAGGAAACCGATGTGGGCTTGAGACCCAGTTTTTTTTGAGCGCTGGTGTTATAGGAGTTCTGGTAGAGTTGTGAGTTCCGGTGGAGTTGTGAGTTCTGGCAGTATTATGAGTTCCGGTAGAGTTATGAGTTCCGGTAGAGTTGTGAGTTCCGGTAGAGTTATGAGTTCCAGTAGAGTTGTGAGTTCCGGTAGAGTTAGGAGTTCCAGTGGAGTTATGAGTTCCGGTAGAGTTGTGAGTTCCGGTAGAGTTATGAGTTCCAGTAGAGTTGTGAGTTCCGGTAGAGTTAGGAGTTCCGGTGGAGTTATGAGTTCCGGTGGAGTTGTGAGTTCCGGTGGAGTTATGAGTTCCAGTAGAGTTGTGAGTTCCGGTAGAGTTAGGAGTTCCGGTGGAGTTATGAGTTCCGGTGGAGTTGTGAGTTCCGGTAGAGTTATGAGTTCCGGTAGAGTTGTGAGTTCCGGTAGAGTTATGAGTTCCAGTAGAGTTGTGAGTTCCGGTAGAGTTAGGAGTTCCGGCGGAGTTATGAGTTCCGGTGGAGTTGTGAGTTCCGGTAGAGTTATGAGTTCCGGTGGAGTTGTGAGTTCCGGTAGAGTTATGAGTTCCGGTAGAGTTGTGAGTTCCGGTAGAGTTATGAGTTCCAGTAGAGTTGTGAGTTCCGGTAGAGTTAGGAGTTCCGGCGGAGTTATGAGTTCCGGTGGAGTTGTGAGTTCCGGTGGAGTTGTGAGTTCCGGTAGAGGTCACGACCTCTGAAGAGCCTCTGTGCGCGTGACGGCGGGGACGCCTCGGCCAGCCGCGAGGCGCTAACTGCTGCCGGGCGGACCGATCGATGCGCGCGGTTCAGGCCCCCGCCGATCGATCCGCCCGCCATCGACCCGCCCGCAGCTCTTTCCCTGAGGCAGCAGTGGGGGGGGGGGGGCACAACACTAGCCGTTTCCCCCGGAGACAGGCGTTCGACACCCCCCCCCCCCCCCCCCCCCACCACACAAACACACAGAACAGTCATTTATGAGGGCCAAAGGGTACGAACCCAGGGATTCAATTACTGCGGCAGCCCAGGGAGGCGACTGAACTGCTTTTCCCCTGAAAGAACAGAGATTAACAACAGCAGTAAAAACTGCTGCTCTCGCCTCACTCTCTCCCACTCTCTGAAGAGCAGACGATGCGTTTCATTTTATTTATCCTTCATTTTAAACCAGGAATACCCCGTGGAGATGGAGATCTCTTCTCCGATGGAGAAGCCGACGGACAGGAAACTCAAAGTCAGGACAGACGAAGACGGTGCAGCACAGTCAGCGTGACCCCGACACACAGAAACGGGACAGGTGTGCAAACAGGAGGTAACGGCAGAAACCGCAGGAGCTCCCTTCGGTCACCGTGTCACGAGCTGTGCGCAAAACCAGCCGCTGGAATGCTAATGTCAGGGTTTCGGGGTTTTAAGGTCACCTGGCCTAAGCCCTGTGACGAATCCTGACCCTGCTGTCCTCCCACCCCCGCACACCCACCCCCTCCCCTGCCATTTTTCATCTCAGACCACCACCAAGGGCTGCCAGATGCCCAGTTTTTTGACCGGAATGTCAGTCTTTTTCAAATGAGTTGAAACCAGGTCGGGTTTGTGGTCCCAACCGGACAATATAACGTTCGGTCTGAGTCCAGTTTTTACAAACTCTTAATCTGGCAACCATGCCTACCCCAACCCAGCTGACCCCACCCCAGGCCCGCCCACTCTAGCCGCCTGTCTTACATCCAATCAAAAACTGACTGACTGTCTGTCACTGAGTGCTCACACCCAGAGCTGGCCTGAGGAGTAACCCCCCCCCACTGAAACATTTTCCTCCCAAGGTTTCTTCTTTTTTGCCCCCCTGGAAGAGAGTTTCTTCTTGCCCCTCTTGCCCCCACTGCCCTGTGTTTGCTTTTGTGACGGTTTTAGGCAGCCAAGGACATTACGACAAGTGTCCCGTAAAGTGTGTGCAATACGAGTGCATTTGATCTGTCTTCATTTGATTTGATACGGCCCGTGTAATTACTTAATTTCTGCACCGCTCTCCAAGGACCAGGCCCGACACGCACCCTCACGCCCTGGGGGGATCCTCATTTTTAGGGGACGACGGACAGCCCCCCAAATTCAATTAAGCCGGAAAAAAAACAGCCGTCTTTTATTGGCCAGTCTGAGTCCCTTCTGGATAAATCAATCCGGAAGTGCCTGAAGTGCTCCCTTCCGTTAATCTGTTTGGTTTTTATCTCCCCTGTCTCGTCCGAGAACGGCGCCGGAGACGACAGTCTCTCAGAGAGGCCGGGACTCAAACGAAGGACGAAACCGAACAGAAAGAGAAGAGAAGAGAATCCCAGTGAGCGAGGGGGAGGGGGGGGGGGTGATGGGGGAGGAGAGGGGGGGCCAGTTATTTCTGCTCAGAGAGGGCCGTGGACTGGACGGGCTGGCACAGTTTTACCCCAGGCCCCGGGCCTTCTCCTCTGATATCGCCGCTCTAAATATATACGCGGCCGACGTCAGCGACGACTGTGTGCGCGGGGAGAACAGAGGAGGAAAGAACCGCAAATTAAGGGCGAGCGGCTTTTTAAAAATTTGTTCTCCCTGAACGGACCGCGGCGCACAGCGGCGGCGCACAGCGGCGGCTCACAAAGAGGCCCACTGTGAGCGCCGATGCCCTGCGGGAGAGGAGAGCGCCACGGACCCAGCGTGGGGGGGTGGGGGGGTGAGGGGGAGGCCGTGCATTAACTGGCCTCTCTGTCAGCCAACCAACCGCTAACCGCTAACCGCTAACAGCATCCGCGCGCTCAGACGCTAAAGCGATCACGCCGCTTCTCAGATGCTGTGCTGTGCTCACCTGTCAGCGATTTTTTTCTCTCTCTCTCTCTCTCTCTCTCCCAGGAGCCCTTGCTGCTCAGCACAGAGCCCCCCCCCCCCCCACAATCCTTGCATTCAGGGGGAGCAGACCAGCGAAAGGCTGGAGTCTATTTTTCTTTTTATTTCTCCCATAAATCATTTCCCAGGTCCATTTCCTTTTACAACACGGGGCCACGCTGGGCCTGGAGCAGGTAAAAAAAAAAAAAAACCTGGGATCTTTAACTGCTGTTGGATGAAAAAAAAAACCAAAAACCCGCCATATTGCAGGTGAATAGACTCGGACGCAGCATTTTTTAAATTGTGAGAGCGCGGGGCTCTGATATTCCCCGCTGGGGGGGCGGGGGGGGGGGGGGGGCGGGTGATTACCGAAAAGTTGAGAGGGCCTCGACTGAGAAACGCACCGTTGGCAGGAGACTTCGGTCTCCTTGGCAACAGGACCGAAAGTGGCCTTTGTCTGCAGGTTGGTGTTTTTCGGGGCCTCATTTTAGAACGAGAGAGAGAGAGAGAGAGAGAGAGAGAGAGAGAGAGAGAGAGAGAGAGAGAGAGAGAGAGAGAGACAAAGGAAGAGGGAGTGAGAGTGAGCGAGCGAGAGAGAGCGGAAAAGAAAAAGAGAGAGGGATGGGGAGAGGTGGAGTGGGGGAACAGGATAGCAGACAGTGAGAGTGAGAGAGGGCAGACGGTACAGGCAGAGGGATGGCTGGTCTGTGTATCAGACAGAGGGATGGTTGGCCTGTTTATCAGGCAGAGAGAGATACGTGGCCTGTTAATCATGCCTAATCACTGATTGCTCACATACTCCCACAATGCCATCTGCCAGAGCCGTGTTTACACAGCCAGCGTTTGGGGCTCGGACAGGCAGCACACTTTCGCCTCTGACTCATTCATTAGCCTTGGAATTTTTCTCTTCAAAATCCTTCGGGGAAAATTAGGCTACTGCAGCCTGGATAAGATCCCTGTGCAGCGCCATTTAAGATCACACCTCTAGGAGGGGTCACGTAAGAGCTTTTGAGGTGTAAGGTAACCACAAGCAGTCTATTCAAATGTCTTT
Source organism: Anguilla pacifica (assembly GCA_039654925.1). Lineage (NCBI taxonomy): Eukaryota > Metazoa > Chordata > Actinopteri > Anguilliformes > Anguillidae > Anguilla > Anguilla pacifica. Next base: position 40,947,712 of record CM077299.1, read on the forward strand.
TTTTCTTTTTTTAAACGCACCATAATATATTCATACTAAAGCGTCCGTGTATCCAGGATGTTTGCGACTGATTTACCAATGCGAGTTGCTGAAAGAACACTGAGGCCAGAAGAAGAAAAAAAACAATTTCCAAGAAAACAAAAGCAATCTGGTAACAGTGAGAGGAAAAAAAAAGTGGTAAAAAAATAGTTTTGGTTTTGTCATGTTTATGTAGCTTTGAGAGGACCGACAGGCTCGTGGAGGTTTTAAGAGAACACACAGTTACGCAACGCGATGCGCTGGCAGGGCACTGTCTGCGCTAGCAGCCTGTTAGCGCCCTCATTGTGAGCCACTTTAACAGGGAGGGCTAAAGGCCTGCTTCACAGGACAACAGTCCAAACAACACCCCAGCTGGGAGGGGGGCGGAGTGGGGATGCGGGGGGGCGGCCCTGTGTGACTGCACCATCTGCCCCTCCACACACAGACACACTGCACCTCTGAGGGGGAGGGAGGGAGGGAGAGAGAGAGAGATGAGGAGAGAGAAAGAGAGAGAGAGAAACATGGGGAGAGAGAAAGACAGAGAGAGATCATCCAAACCCACACAGCCTGACCCAGAGAATGAGGGAGGGGGGGGGGAAGAAATGAAAAGAGAAAAGCAGAGAGAAAGAAAATGAAAACAAGGAGACAAGGAAAGATAAATAAGGAAAGAGAAGGAAGAAGAGAGAAGTGAGACAGAGCGAGAACGCTAGTGTGTGTGTGTGTGTGTGTGTGTGTGTGTCTGCATTCTGTGCTCATATCTGGGCCAGAGGCAGCAGTATTGTAGGTATTAATAAAGTGAAGAACTCTGCAGTGTCCTCTACCACTCTCCCCAGCCCCTTCTCTCTCTCACACACACACACACACAGGCGCGCACACACACACACACGCGCACACCTTTCCCACAGATGGAGACCCTGTCACATTCCACAGAGAGAGGGAGGAAGCGAACGAGGGAACCAAAGACAGCACCTGTTCGAGCTGGAGGGGGGGGGGGGGGTATAGGGGCTTCCATTGGGTGCGCTGAACGCACTTTTATACCCCCAAAACAGCCCAAAATCCCCCCAGGAAGCAGTACTCCCACACCCTGGCATTACCGGTGAGAGGCAGGCTTATTTCACAGCCCGGGACGAAGCCGTTCAGCGGGAGAGATGCGGTACACGGGTCACGGGTAGACTGGAATCACGGCTGCATGACTGCATTCTGGGTGAAGAACCGCTATTAATAGACTGCCACTGTTCTGGGGTGTTCCACAAAAACCGGCAGCTCAACAAACCATCAGTCATCATGAGACAAAGGAGCAAAGAGAGTAGATGTAGAGGTGGGCTTTCCAGCCTCTAACAGTTCAATATTTTGAGAAAAGAAGCACTGAAACACAATGAAGATACAACAAATAAAACCACGACGACCGTAAAGAAATACACAGAACCAGGCAGGTTGCTGTGGATACGTTCAGGTTCTGTTGTGCCTCGAGAGGAATAATTTCAACAGCGAATATAAAAAGGCTAATGTGTGTTGCGAGGACGAAGTTCTCCCCAGGAAAAACATGTTTTCTCAACACTATTGCAGAATCTCACCGCACTTCTCAACGTCTGCAAAGTATTCAAGATTTAAACCAGTTTTTTTTCCTGAGAGGCTCAAGAGAGAAACAAAAAAAAAACCCCATAAAAGTGCGAATTCTGGCCTGACACTCGAAGTTTGGCTGACAGAATATATATCACATAATTACACATCCCGAGCTTTGTGACATGTGCTTGCACTTAAAACTGAAATAACGTACATTAGGAAACAGGCTCCCACAAAGTAAAATCTGACTGAATTATGGAGTATAATCTTGAGCAAGAATGTCCGCAAATACCGAACTGGATGCCTGACGATGGGGGTAGTGACAACAAGCCCATGGGCATAAATCTGCAGACAGCGTGCGCTTTCAGACAGGAATAACACACACTCAGGAGCAATACCTACACAAGCAGCCAGGGGCCCTTTCCTTATGGTGGAAATAGGAATTCACAGCTGTACCCCAAACCCACCTGCGCATTCACCTGTTTAGTTTTCATTAATTCCCTCGCAGGGAAAATCACATTCAAAAATGAATCATTCATCATTTGCTTTATTATTATTTATATACCAAGCAGATGCCTTTAAACAGAGTGACTTACACAGCTTAGATGTTGATATGCTGTCAGTGTCTCACCTTGGATTTGAACCTGGAACCTCTTAGCTAGAACCACAGCTTTACAGAACCTGCACTGCCACCCACTGCAGTAAAGATCATTTTTGAAAGATCTGCAGTCAGTAAAAACAAGGCTGAACACATCAATGTTTCAGCCCATTGCCTCCACCAGGGAAAGGGCGCCATTTGCTTCTATTGACCATATAAACCCTAAATGTCTATAATTGCCATAGATGTACAGGTAACTACATCATTAAAATATCAAAATATCCGCACGAAACATTTTTTTCTAAGGAAAAGCCGGCCGCTGGAGAAAATTCAACACAGTCAATTAGGGTCTCAATCATCCCTGGGCCACACAATTCATTACATTACATTACAGGCATTTAGCAGACGCTCTTACCCAGAGCGACTTACATTTATCTAGCATCCATTTAAACAGCTGTACGTATACTGAAGCAATGCAGGTTAAGTACCTTGCTCAAGGGTACAACGGCAGTGTCTTATCTGGCAATTGAACCTGTGACCTTCAGGTTACAAGACCCATTATACTACAACTGCCACCCAATTCAAGTGTAAGTGGTGGTTGAGATTCATGTTGGAGCACTTTGGGGCCACCACAACGTTCTTGTTTAGGGCCATCAAAACCCGAGAGCCGGTTCTGATCCTCAGCTCCCAGGGAAATTCGAAACGTGCACCCCTCCCCAAAGTAAGCAGACCCTAACCCTTCCTCCCTCCCCCTCTCCTCTCCTTTGCTTTGAAGGAAGCTGTAACCAGTCGAGCGTTTTTTGGAAAAGCACATTCTTCTGTTCCATCGGCTGTGAAGGAATGCGCTTTGTGGCAAGGTGGTATTCCTTCCTGGCAATGTGAAGTCAAGTCTCTGCAACCTTTTGAGGTCCTGTGGCCAATATGTTCTCAAGATTTGATGCAAATAGAGTTGCTCGCTAACAGAGCGACCGCGGCATGGCTAACTCACTGCTAACAGAGCGACTGCGGCGTGGCTAACCCAATGCTGACAGAGCGACCGCGGCGTGGCTAGCCCCCCGCTAACAGAGCGACTGCAGCGTGACTAACTCACCGCTAACAGAGCGACCGCGGCGTGGCTAACTCACCACTAACAGAGCGACCGCGGCATGGCTAACTCACTGCTAACAGAGCGACTGCGGCGTGGCTAACCCAATGCTGACAGAGCGACCGCGGCGTGGCTAGCCCCCCGCTAACAGAGCGACTGCAGCGTGACTAACTCACCGCTAACAGAGCGACCGCGGCGTGGCTAACTCACCACTAACAGAGCGACCGCGGCATGGCTAACTCACTGCTAACAGAGCGACTGCGGTGTGGTTAACCCAACGCTAACAGAGCGACTGCGGCGTGGCTAACTCGCCGTTAACAGAGCGACCGCGGTGTGGCTAACCCAATGCTGACAGAGCGACCGCGGTGTGGCTAACCCACCACTAACCGAGCGACCGCGGAGTGGCTAACCCAATGCTGACAGAGCGACCGCGGCGTGGCTAACCCACCACTAACCGAGCTACCGCAGCGTGGCTAACTCACCGCTAACAGAGCGACCGCGGCGTGGCTAACCCAACGCTAACAGAGCGACCGCGGCGTGGCTAACCCAACGCTAACAGAGCGACCGCGGCGTGGCTAACCCACCGCTGACAGAGCGACCGCGGCGTGGCTAACCCAACGCTAACAGAGCGACCGCGGCGTGGCTAACCCACCGCTGACAGAGCGACTGTGGCGTGGCTAACCCAACGCTAACAGACGACCGCGGCGTGGCTAGCCCCCCGCTGACAGAGCGACTGTGGCGTGGCTAACCCAACGCTAACAGAGCGACCGCAGCGTGGCTAGCCCCCCGCTAACAGAGCGACCGCGGCGTGGCTAACCCAACGCTAACAGAGCGACCGCGGCGTGGCTAACCCCCACGGCCCGGAACAAGACCCCCTGCTTAGGCAGCTTAGATTGGATTTCCCGCGCCATTATTTTCTCCGATTGAGTTCGCAGGCGCCCAAGCTGCACCGGATCGATCGGCGGAGAGGAACGGCTCAGACCGCCGCAACGGCCGTGAATCACCAAATGAGGCTTTAAATTGCGAGATTACCGCGATCGCTCCGGAGAGGTGAAACGGGCGGGGCGATCAATGGGAATGTGACTCGGGAATTCTGGCGTTCCTATTTCGGAAAGCTGGCGGAGGAGACCGACATCGCGATTCCCGGGAGCGAAGGATGAAAAATCAAAAAGCCGATTCCTGACTCCGTAAGTCGATGGATCTGAGTAGGTTGCCGCCGGAGACGCCAAAAACACGTGACGGAACTAAAATTAACGAAAAACCGTCGTACCATATGTACCTGAAAATGTCTCTCCGCCGGGTCAGAGGTGAAGCTCGTAGACTCTTCGCTGCTCCCGGTCCTCGCCCCTTTTCATTAGCTGTGGATGAAATCAGAAACAGGGACACCGGTGACTTTTTAATTACCCCTAATAAACCAGGAGCATTCCACATCCGCCAAGGCCCGTGAAGCCGTCCCAGAGGACCTCGGTTTTAAATAATTTAAAAGGACAAGCTTTTGAATATTAATTATTTATAGCGCGTATAGCTTTTTTTCCCCGGAAAAATGTAGCCCAAACGTTTTTACCCCTGTGAATATTTCACGTCACTAGACGGCGAAATTAACAGGGACAGGGCTACAGCCGAGCGCCTTTAATTGAAATGCACTAGAACTGAGGCGGAAGTCGATGAAATATTTATAACTGCCACTAGATATTATGGTCTGTTTTTCTCTCCCCGCTGTGGTAATGAACCTTTATTGTTACATGCTCACGTTTGCTGTAATCATCTTGTTATTTTTACTTTCTGCCATCAACCTTAATTAGCCTCCAAATCATGAATAATTAATTGAAAACAGCATTCACTGCTAATTACCTGTAGCTTGCTCTACTGCCATTGGAGATGTACTGCTACTGCAGGCTAACGCAGCTAAGTGCTTTAACTTCCATTGTTTTAACCCAAGGTTTAATTCCCGGTGGAAAACAGCATTAGTGGAACGAGAGGCGGTTAAAATGAGGGCGCTCGTACTGCATCACCGATAACGAGTTCCGTTCATTTTTAGTGAAAACGCTTTCTTCCCCAGGGAGTCGAACTTCGAACACATTTTCCATTTTTTAAAATATTTTTGGAGTTATCACAAAGTGCCTGTAGTCCACAACGAGGAAGGGAGTGTGCCTACAGGGAAGTGAAGAGACACAAACTTTCTTCCGCTCCCCTTAAAAAGTTTTGGATTCGAATCCCATTAGGTTCCAGAGAGCTGCCAATTAAGGAGGAAGAGGGACTTCTCCTGAGGAACTGGAGCCATCAACCCCGCTGCACACCTTAAGGTTCGGAGACTGCAGCGTCTGTGTGGTCACTAGGACAGACACAAGAGCCACGCCCCCTTCCCTGTGTCCGTCTGCCACAGCCAATCAGGACTGTGCCGGTTCCCTGAGTGGCGGCTGGGGAATGAGAACGGCAGGGACTCACACTGCTGTAATTAGAGATTTCAGCTTGATGTCGGGGAGCCGTTTCTACCCGCTCTCTTGGCTTTCATGGCGCATTCGATCTGCTGAGAATACCGGCAGCTTTATCGGAAAAACGCCAAGCGTTCTCACTGCAGGGGGGCAATGTTGCTTCCTTCAACGGAAGAAAAACTGTCTTAAATGAAAGCTTTAACACCACTATTGTACGATTCTCAATAACCTGAAAGAGTGCCTTTCAAAAAACACAAAAAAGAAAGTGTGGCTCCATCAACCCCTCCAATGACGTTTTGAGTTAACGCAACTGAGCAAATGCACGGATACTTAATGTCACTTAATGTTTACGGATCAATAAATATGGCTGGTGGCCTTTAACACCAGAGTGGACCCGACACACACCCATGACAAAGGTCACAGGTCACAGGTCACAGTTAATGGCCCTAGAGCGAAACCAGCCCCCTCAGCCTCGTTCACCGTGACCTCTGACCTCTGTCTCCTTCCTGTATGGAGCTCGCCGCCACCATAGAGTGGCTAAAGGCAAGTGTTTCCAAGAGCAACGCTGACACCAGCCACCGTCGCCAGGGTCAACCGTTATTGTTCGGTTACCGTGGCAACGAAGGGGGGAAAAAAAAAATGGAGGGCCTGAAGGGTATGTGCTGGGAGGGGGGAGGGGGTGCGGGGGGGATGGGGGGGTTAAATTAAAGGTCGACCAATGGGGTGTTCTGGATCACACAGAACCTGCTCGGGGAGATCAGGGAGATGTCAGCCTGCTGGGAGGCTGTCGGAATTAAACAAGAGAAATAAAAAAAAAAACCCATCTCCTCACGGCAGGAGTTTAACCGTGACCTTTGGGTCTGTCCTCTCTCTTCGCATCTCTCTCACCCCCCCCTTGACCCTCACTCCACTACCCCCCACCCTTCTGGCCCCTCCCCCAGCGCTGAGCTGTGACTGCCCTAGCAGAAAGGCAGGGACTCGCACTCACAGCTGGGGAGGCCGGTGAACATCCTCCAAGAGGAAGCAGGTATCCCAGAAGTCCCGGGGGCACGGTGGCATGGCTGGGCGGGCGGGGGGGGGGGGTTGGCGGGGGAGGATGCGGCAAGCCTGCTCACCGCTGGTGCTACCCCCGTGATCCCCATGACCCCACACCCCGCCCGGCGTTCCACACTTCCAGTGTTCACTGCCTGGCAACATCACTCCGGACATCCCGGACACGGAGAGACAATGGGCAGACAATGTTCCTGCTCTAACTTTTTTTTTAAAACACCAGAGTGTAGCGATGGAGAAATGGAGACGATGGAGACATTTTTCAACCGCCATGCAGCTACTTCGTCGCCGCCCCGCCCAAATGCTCCAATATCCAGCAAATATTACATCTCCCAGCTCGCTGCCTACGGCTGTTCCGCTGTTGGGCGGCAGGATGGGGGACTCCGCACTTCTCTCCCCCCGTTTCAGACACCACATGGCCCGTAATTGGGATGTGCACTAAAACCATGGCTGCACTGAGCCACCAGAGCCACCGGCCTTCCATCATCAGCACACACAGATCCGCTGGCTAGAGTCCCCCTCTGGCTCATCGCCTCAAAATCACGCCAAGCCAACGGGTTTTTAGGGTTCGCCGTGTCAGAAGCTTCAAAGACGGACGGGATGGCGGTCTTGGGTTCCACCAGGCAGCCGAGTTTCAGTGAGTGAGAGAGAGGCAGACAGAGAGAGAGAGAGAGAGAGAGAGAGAGAGAGACCTTTGACACTCCTTTATTGCAACCATCTCTCCATCGCTACACTCATCAGCAAGGTCTATACATAGTTACACTTAAAAGCTAAATAAAAACTAAACAAACAAGACAAACAAAATGAAAATGAAAGAAAACTTGACAGTTCAAGACACTACACGTACCTTAAAGCAAACACATATACCCCCCTCAGAGAGAGTGAGTGAGAGAGAGAGAGAGAGAGAGATGGAGAAAGAGACCATCAGACAGACAGAGAGAGAGACAGAGAGGGGGAGAGAGAGAGGGATGGAGAAAGAGACCATCAGACAGACAGAGAGAGAGGGAACAGAGAAGGGGAGAGAGAGAGGGATGGAGAAAGAGGCCATCAGACAGACAGAGAGAGAGGGAACAGAGAAGGCGGCTGTGGTTGAGGACTCTGGCGCTACCAGACGGACGCTGCTGCGTGCGCCATCGTGCCACGTCATCACACGATCGGGAGATGTGGAAAGATTTACGCGTAAGCCCGCGTTTCTTATTTCCACAGAGCTCAAAATCCCAACTAAACCCAAACTCTTGGCTTAAAAATGCACCAATTCTGCCTTCAAAGCCTCTGGAAATCCAGAGAGGTCACTTTGATTAACGCGCAAGTATTTCTGGAGCTAGCAGCTGGGCCTCAATGCCAGAACTTGTGAATTTATTAATTGTGTTCTTTACAGCTAAAAACATTTCGCAGATGTTCTTGGCTGAACCCAAACTGACCCTGATGGGGTAAATAAGCTTAAATTAAATTTAGGGACAGTGATCAGGACAGGGTTTGACCAGGTGAAGTCTTCTCATTCGGGACACAGGTGAAGGATCAGGTGAGGATGTTTTAAACAGGACAGCTGTCTAAGATCACCTTTCACACAGACACAAGCACTCAGGAATCCATCCTCAAACATGCCATGAATGTTACTCTCCATCCATTAATGGCGAACATAACCCAAAAATATCAATTGTATGTTTAGGCAAGCAAACTGGCCTCAAACTGGCAGGTGCTCCCTCTCAGTATTCAAATCCAGTTGGACTTTTATTTGGCAGTTTGCTTGTAGTGCTTGGAACTTGATGTAAAATGTTGGCTGGTTATAAAAAATAAAATAAAAACATCACAGTGGTCCAGAGAATTTCTTTATGGACTAGCCACACTGGCTGAGTTCTGAGAAACAAACAAAAACAAAAAAAGAAAAAAGGTGATGTCATGTTCTGTCTCCCAGGAGAAAGTGCTGATGGAGCAGTTGAGGTCTCATGTGGTGGGGTTGGGGGGCGGGGAGGGGGGGGGGGGCAGGGGGTGTCAGGGTGGTATCTGGAGAGTTCTAAGGTGCTAAACCTCCAGGGTGCAGTGGAGCCAATCACGCTGAGATTGACAGCAGGGGTGAGCTCGTGTGTGTCTGAAAGCGTGGTTGCTCGTATCGCGTTTTCTTAACCCGGGCCTCCACTCCTCCTCCTTCTAACTTCCAGGTGTTTCCTCCCTTCCCCAGAGGTGCATCCGAAATTTGGGATCTGCGGGAGAGACCTGGAGGACCGGCGTTCGGGGGGAACAGGAAAAGTCGAGAGAGAGAGAGAGAGCGGGGCCCTCGAGACGTAATTAGACCAGTAGAGAGTTTTCAGAAGAGGGTTACAACAACATGGCCCGGGGCGGGGAGTCTGGCTTCCCTCTCAATACCGCCCACAGGTCCTAATCAAACGCCAAGAGCAAGGGGGGGGGGGGGGGAGACCTGCCCCCTCTCCACCTCTCTCCATCCCACCCAGTTACAGACACCCTCCCCCCCATCATATTACACTACTGTCTACTGCCTCACCTCTCCTCCCACTTACAGACACCAACACCCCACCCCCCTCATACAAACCCTCCCCTCACAACTCCCCCACCTCCCCCCCCCCAAAAAAAGAGTGGGGTTACCAAATGTGACCAGCAGCAGCTACCCACGGTTTGGACCAATCGGTGTTTTGCAGTGAGGATCACATTCCTTTTCTTCGACTGGTTCGTACAAGCTGGAAGGGCGGAGTTACAAGGCCCCACCCCTTATGGTATCACGGGATCATCAGTCTCACGCTGTCCTCAATAGCCATGGTTACCCCAATGTGTGGCAGAGCAGAGTTGCATTGTGGGATTTTCCTTCTGCAGACACTTGGGCCAGATCTTCCCGGAGGTCCACCGACAAGAATGTGTGCCCAGACACGACCTTGTGACAGCCAGACATCATGTGAACAGTAATTACCAGCATCTGACTGCCCTACAAACAGGCCAAACAACAGGCCAGACTTCCCCCTCTTCCCCTCTTGCATACCCACTGCTCTGCTACCCACAGGCAAACTGCTGGCACAAACCCAGTAAGACCCCACAGCTAGCGGAGTGTCTGCTGGTTTAACTCCAGTCCTGGAGGGCCACAGCGCCCGCAGGTTTAACTCCAGTCCTGGAGGGCCACAGCGCCCGCAGGTTTAACTCCAGTCCTGGAGGGCCACAGTGCCCGCAGGTTTAACTCAAGTCCTGGAGGGCCACAGTGCCCGCAGGTTTAACTCCAGTCCTGGAGGGCCGCAGCGTCTGCAGGTTTAACTATTGTCCTGGAGAGCCGCAGTGTCAGAAGGTTTAACTCCGGTCCTAGAGGGCCGCAGTGTCTGCAGGTTTAACTCAAGTCCTGGAGGGCCACAGTGCTTGCAGGTTTAACTCCAGTCCTGGAGGGCCGCGGCGCCTGCAGGTTTAACTCCAGTCCTGGAGGGCCGCAGCGCCTGCAGGTTTAACTCCAGTCCTGGAGGGCCACAGAGCCTGCAGGTTTAACTCCAGTCCTGGAGGGCCACAGCGTCTGCAGGTATAGCTCCAGTTCTAGAGGGTCGCAGTGCCTGCAGGTCTAACTCCAGGGCTGGAGGGCTCATCATTGGTGATTTGTGGTTATGAACACCCCAAAAACAAAGCACTCATTGCACCTGAGCTTGCTGCCAAGACCTTTCCCTTTGTGTCCATTCTGAATCAGGTCTCTGTCAGGTCTGCAGCCCAGGTGCTGGACAGCCACAGGGTCTGTGTGTTTTTGTTTTCACCGAAAAATCCGCAACCAATTCAAACCCAAGAAGCCAGGAGACTTGCTTGTGTAATCAACTGCCTTAACTGATCCATTGAGTGCCGAGTAACAACAGAAACCAGTAGACCCTGTGGCCCTCCGGGACTAGGGTCAGGGACCCCAGTAGACCCTGTGGCCCTCCAGGACTAGGGTCAGGGACCCAGAAGACCCTGCGGCTCTCCAGGACCAGGGTGAAGGACCATTGTGTTAGCCGCGGACCCAGCTGACCGTGATCTGAATGGAATGTAAATGTGGGCATTGCTCTGTAAGGCTGGACACTATGCCAGTGACTGGCATACTGTGAGATTTATGGGTCGGGGGGGAGGGGTGTCAAATCTATTTTAATCTATTAGCAAGCTGGGGAAGTTAAAACTCCCAGAGGGCATTGCTCTGGTGATTTACTGCGACATAGGGGTCACCGGCTGCAGAGTGCTGTCCTGTTCATTCGCTGCAGACCTACCCAATCACAGACCAGTTATCCAGTTACCGGCACTATGTGAACCTTCCGGAAGGATTTTTAAGGCTAAACTTTTTGTCCTTTCGCCCAGACACGTTTCACAACTATGGGCGAAGTGTTTCCACATCTGGGCCCAGTTTACTGTTCTGGTGGAAGGAGGTAAACAGTGGAGTCCATTAGGGTTGAGGGCAGGCGGGGGGGGGGGGGGGGGGGGGGGGGGGGGGAGGGGGGCAGAGAGAACCTCAGTGTGCTCAGACCGCCCATAAAGAGCGAAACTGTGGACGTCTGCGGTCACGTCCTGCCCAAACACAACTCCACAAAAAAAAGCTCTTTTCTTGTCATCCTTCTAATCAGACCCACACGACCACTGATCCACCAATCAGAGAGGGGCCCCCTTCAAGGCAGCCATGTCACTCTTATGTCACCTGCCACCCAGAGTTGTTTTTTCCCGCTAACGTTTAGAGAGCAGGGCGGGCAAACAGCGCCGTAAACATTTCTCCCCTCCGCCATCTCTGCTTTCTTTTTTTTTTTACTTCCTTAATCAGCACCAGGCCAGGGTCTTTGTGCCGCTTGTCCTTTCACAGAAAGGTCCGACTGTGGAAAGAGACCCCCCCCCCCCCCCCCCCCCAAACCCCACTCACCCCTGTTTTCTGAGGCGGTGGATGTACAGAAGTGGTCAGGGTCAGTGCAGTACCCACCCCCACCCCCCACCCGCCCAGCATGGCCTTTCACTGAGCAGCTGCCCCCCCCCCCACCCCCCACCCCACCCCACCCCAATCTCACTATGGCTGCAAGGCACCCCCTCCCCCACCGACCTCTGTAATTTCCTACCAGCAGCTGGAAAAAGCGCTTCACAATAACAGTGGCAGCATTGAGAGGAAGCTGTAGGGCATGTCTAGTGAAACTCCAGAGGAGGTACGACACCACATATGCCCCCCCCACCCCCACTGACTGCCCCCCTCCCCCCAAACCCCCCCCCCCCTCCCAAATCTCTCGGCTCTTTGCACTGTGGGGGATCCCACGTCTGGTTCTCATTGTCGACGGTCTCTGCCGTGTACCTTACCACACACACCCCATGCTGCCCTTTTTTCTCTTTAAACACGTACATTTGGGGTTGAGCAAGTTATTTAACATGTGCTGCCTTCTGTACACAAGCACACAATGGGGGAAAGGGTGGGCGGGGGGGGGGGGGGCTGGGGGGGGGATCAGGGGTGAACTCCCGAGTTTGTGTTGGAGCTTAACATGAAACGTGTGAGCTGGCACTAATTACACCACTAAGCAGAGGGGAAAACAGTCAACGCTGCCAAAACATGATAATCAAAAACACGTTTTTAAAAAGGGATCAACAATGCTGGAAGCTACAACAGAAAAAAAGAGACTGCCTCCCTTTGATTCTCAGCCAGAAAGGGTTTTCTGGGGTAACTGAGCTTTCTGGGAGAAGTGCACTGAGCATCGAGGTGGTCTGGATGTGCACTGCTCTGGCCATCTCATGGTGTAGCAGTTAGGGAAACTGCGTGTGTAAGGCTGCAGGTTCAAATCCCAGGTGTGGCACAGCCATTGTACTTTTGCATAAGGTGATTATTGGGAATAAATTATTATTCCGTTCCCTTGTTTTGTGGAGTGTCCGGTGTGTGTGGCTGTGCGTGTGGGGCCTGCAGGTGAAGCTGAAGGATCAGCTGATTGCTGGTGGTGCACACCTGTGTCCCCCTGAAGACCCTACATGTCTGGGGTGCCTTTGCTTGCTCGCTCATGGGCTTAACGTTTCACAGCTACAGTGTTCTACTGCATGTTTGTCTGCAGTTCAAGTTTCACGCTAGTGTATTTTTCTGGAAAGTGGAAAGGCAGTTAATTTTCTTTGTTTTTAACACTTTTTTAAAATTTAGATTTAGGTCAGATTAGGAAAGTTTTTTGCCGGAAGACTTTTCCTTTGCGTCGGAAGAGCGGGATAGTGTACCGTCTTGACTTTTCGGATGTAGCAATTCTGTTTTTAAAAATACAACTGCAAAAATTAATTGAAAAAAAAAACAATTTCACAGGTAGACTGCAGGAATGCAGGTGAGATGCAGGTGGCTGACTCATTCCTCCACCAGCAGGAAACTCCATTTTACAAAGCATCACATGCACAAAAACCTGTCCCAGCATGCACCTGGGCCCCACACCTCAACGTCAAGGAAGGGGCCCTGGTGGTTCCAGGTTAATTATCTCAGAGACAAGCCATGCAGGTCATGCACCCGTTCCACTGAGCTAATATCAGCCTAAAATCTTATTCAATCATCCACATTTACACAACAAAGTCCAACTCAACATGGACACAAAGCGTCCTGTTCCTTGCAAGAGCAGACTACGAATATCATAAACTAAAACTGTAAAAAGTGCTATTCTTCTAAAACTATGTCAATGCCTGCATTTACTAGTCACGTACTTGTATGGCATTAGCCTACTTTTAACAAACTATTTATTTGAAATACCCAGTTACATTTTAATTACTGTGCTTTGAACAGAGATTTATAAATAACCATAGTTTATTATTATTATTATTATTATTATTATTATTAGTGTAATGAGGGGGAAATGCTGAAAATGCCAGACCATGGCTGGTCAGGGGTAGATGCGTTTTTCCTCTGGGAGTTCAGCTCCCCCCGAATAATTAGACCAAACATAAATCTGTAATATGAAGCACCACAGCTGCTGCAAGAAACTGAGAAAAATGTAGTACTTCAAGGAGCAAATGAGTTTGAATAATAATTATTATTCAAACTCATTTGCTCTGAGAATAACGTAGTACTTCAATGAGCAAATGGGTTTGAATAATAATAATAATTATTATTCAAGGAGACGCAGGTGAAGTTTTAAATGCTTTGACCTGACTTTTAAGGTTTTTTTTCTGGCTTTTTTTTTCCAATCGGCAGCTAAACTCAGCCTTGGAATCAAGTTGTGTGCGTGACTCTTGATTCAGTCAAGCAATTATCACACAACGAAACCCATCAAAAACACCACCATCTGCCTCCAGTTTCCACCAATACCACCGCCAGTCCAAGAACAGAACGTTTCGACAATATCGAAACATGACATGATCACATTCAAACCAACAGCTTTCTTGAAAACCAGATTTCATCTCAAGCAAAGAACAAGGCACAGACAGAAACAATAGGCTTCTGGTGGTTAACTTTGGAGCCCCCCACCCCACCCCTGCCCCCCCCCCCCCCAAACCTGAGAAAGCAGGATATTTGAGGGAAAGGGACCAAATCAGTAACTGTAAAGCTCTCACAGACGTCAGGGCCCTGGGAATCGAGGGTCTGGGGCTAACTAGCCGCTCTGAAACACTTTCGCCGTTTTCCCAGTTCCCAGGCAGTGGGGGAAAAAACCAGCTAGTGGAGTAATTTATGGAGGAACGTGTTTGGGAATGAAGAGGAAGCCGTTTTTTGGAAAACTCCACCTCTACAGCGAGGTCCCCGACGATCCACCAGGCTGTACGTGTTCCCCCCATAAAAACCCGCAACGAGACCCGACAGGCGTGCTGGAACTACCCGCCCTTCCTCCGCAAAGACGGATAAACGGGCTAACGGCTAGCCCTGCTAGCGCCCAGCTGTGGCGCGAACAGGGTCAACGGCAACCGACCCCAGGAATGCGTATCGTAAATCAACGGTCCGATTGGGCGACACGACCGCTCACGTCTAAAACGCAGGACTTTCCACTCTTCCGTTCCCATTCGACGCTCCTGAAATCAACGCCTCTGACGGGACCCCTGACACCCCACAACTAGCAGAGCTGGCCGCGCAACTGAAATGCAAGCAGCAATTCAGTACAGTGACACCGTTCAGAATTTAAAAGGAAAGGATGACCACCTTCCCAGTCACTGAATTCTGCGCCCTGTGCCCCTTGCACAACACAAATATACTTTCACAAATATGGAGTCAATATACTGACATTCTTGCGTCATCGTGTTTTTGTTTGTCCCGATAATTCTTTCCGATAAAACAGGGTGGCAGGGTAGCACATGGGCTTGGGGCATTGCCATAGTACACTGGAGCAAGTTACTTAACCTGAATTATTATAAATTGATTATTAGAAACGATTAGGCTATATAAAATATAATATGCATAAGTTGCTCTCAATAAGTGTACCGGCTACAAGTCAAAATGCAATACATAAAAGTTCATAAGGGTTGAGGCGATAGCTTACAGTAACCAGTTTTAACTGGAATTAACTGCCCTTTGAATGCCATGTTTTTTAAAAACAATTTGTTCAGGGAAAAATAGCAGTGAAGCAGTGACTCATTCCTTCTGAAACACTCCGTTTTTTAATTTGGTTAGAAGAATTCAGCCTTACCGCTGTACTTTTAAACGATCGGTTAGACTCTGCTGACACTCTGGACGCAGTTTGGCTACCAATTACGCTTTGTCTAATGATGAAATATAGGCACAATGTTCCAGACGTGGAGATTTAATGAGAAACACCCAACTTGTATTTTGTAGAATAAGGACAATGCGGAGACTGCAGTGCTGTGTACCAACCCACTCAAGAAACACAGGATCACACAGAGAGTGAGAGAGAGAGAGACAGAGACTGAGAGACAGAGACAGAGTGACAGAAAGAGGGCCAGAGACAAAGAGAGAGACAGACAGAGAGAGAGAGAGAGAAAGCGAGAGAGAGAGATTGTGAGAGAGACAGAGAGAGAGAGACAGAGAAAAAGAGAGAGAGATTGTGAGAGAGACAGAGAAAAAGAGAGAGAGACAGAGAGAGAGAGAGACAGAGAAAAAGAGAGAGAGACAGAGACACTGCTCCTGCTGGGTCTCTTCTAAAGGGTCTCATTTAATTAACCCCCACAGGGCACCCCAGCTGGACCCGCTTTATCAGGGACCCCATTCTGTCGGCGAGCAGAAAGATCTCCACTCTCTCCTATTCTCTGTGCCACACGCGCTCTCTTCCCGTTACTGTGAGGACTCAGTGTGAGCGGTGCCAAGCTGGTACTGTGGGTAACAGTGACTTTAGTGGGGTGGCTGGGGGGGCATGGGGGGGGGGGGCATCAATGCGCTGATTCTGTAGTCAAAATCGGCAGCTTAATAAAACAAGCGAAGCGTCGGAATCTTAATCTGCAGTAAAGTGATTCACTCCACAGAATCAGACACACACACACACCCACACATGCACACACCCGCACACAAACACACACACACCCAAACACATGCACACACCCACACACAAACACACACACACCCAAACACATGCACACACCCACACACAAACACACACACACCCACACACAGACACACACACACCCACACATGCACACACCCGCACACAGACACACACACACCCACACATGCACACACCCGCACACAAACACACACACACCCACACATGCACACACCCACACACAAACACACACACACCCACACATGCACACACCCGCACACAAACACACACACACCCAAACACATGCACACACAAACACATACAAATACACGCACACACACACCCAAACACAAGCACACACACATCCAAACACACGCCCCAAACACAAATGCAAGCTCATGCACATGCACACACACCAAAACACACATCCAAACACAAACACACGCACATGCACACACAGCCACAGAGAGACGCACATACCCAAACACACACATACACACACACACGCACACAAAGAATCTGAATCGCTATTGAAAAACGCTCCGGGGGATAATGGAAGGCCTCACAGACTCCAGGCGGCCTCAGATCACGGGGCAGGGAAATTAAAATAAAACCTTTTTTTAATCCTTCATTAATTTAAATGCAGGAGCCAGCGGGCCTTAACAGAGGGCTTCAAATGAGAAGGAGAAAGGGGAGGGGTGGGGAGGGGAGGGGAGGCACAGGACAGAACAAGGCCCAAAAACCCTGCCCTGAACCGAGGCAGGAGCAGACAAACAAACCCCCCTCCGTCTCTCACTCTTAAAATAAAAAGCTCACCCGCCAGTCCCCCACCGCTACACCCTCCCTACCGCTAAGCACCATGGTGAGGGGGTCCGGCCTCGCGGCTGCCACAGAAACGGCGGGGTTTTCGCGGTGAGGCCTTGCCGGCCGAGCGAGGCCTACTCAGCAGGGGGCTAGATTTGACACCGTGTCCAGGGGGGTGAGGGGGGATCTCAGGTGAAGAAAGCACAGACTGGCTGGGGGGTGGGGGTCGCTGGTGGCCATCTGGTTTTTATTTAATTGAAATGAGTGCAGCTCTCGGTTGCCTGGGGCTGTTAAAACAGTCAGTGTTTAACAGTTTAACAGTTGCTTGTATATAGCAACTCTTCCTTCTGCATTACAGCTGCTTCTCACTATCACCGCCAAATCTTATAACCAAACGGTGTTCTGAGGACACGTGAGTGTGTGTGTGTGTTTGAGGGTGTGTGGGCGTATGTGTGTGTGCATAGTTTGTGTGTGTGTGGGGGTGTAGGGTTGTGTGTGCATCTGTGTGTTTGTGGGTTTGTGTGGGTATATGGGTGTATGTGTGTGTGGGTGTATGGTTGTATGTGAGTGTGTGTGTGTGTATTTGTGGGTGTGTGTGGGTATATGGGTGTATGTGTGTGTGGGTGTATGGTTGTACGTGAGTGTGTGTGTGTGTATTTGTGGGTGTGTGTGGGTATATGGGTGTATGTGAGTGTGTGTGTGTGTATTTGTGGGTGTGTGTGGGTATATGGGTGTATGTGTGTGTGGGTGTACGGTTGTGTGCGTGTGTGGGTGTGTGTGGGTATATGGGTGTATGTGTGTGTGTGTGTTTGTGGGTGTGTGTGGGTATATGGGTGTATGTGTGTGTGGGTGTACGGTTGTGTGCGTGCGTGGGTTTGTGTGGGTTTATAGCTGGATGTGCACGTGTGTGTGTGTGGATGTGTGTGTGTGTATTCATGTTGCAGGGTGAATGTGCACGTACGCATTTTTAAACGCGGTTTTCTCTCTTTCCTCCGTCCCTCAGCTGTCACGCTCGTCACAGCCGTGATTAAACTCTGACTCGGGCGGTGCTTTGGGCCTCCGGTGCGCGTGATTGGATCTGGCTTTGGGCCTTCGGTGCGCGTGATTGGATCTGGCACAGGGGCCCTGTCTCAGCTGCCAATCAGGGGCAGATCGGCGTGAACGGGGGGAAGATTCGCCCAAAACGAGCCCCGTCACTCACATTCGGACCTCAGCCGCCGAGCCCCCCGTCGCTCTGGGACGTCCGAACG
The DNA here is from genome assembly GCA_039654925.1 of Anguilla pacifica. NCBI lineage: Eukaryota > Metazoa > Chordata > Actinopteri > Anguilliformes > Anguillidae > Anguilla > Anguilla pacifica. Next base: position 40,965,858 of record CM077299.1, read on the forward strand.
GACGACGCCCGAAACCCGTCAAGCGAAGAGGCGCTGCCTGGCTCTCCAAAACCGCTAAAACCGCCAAAAACCCGCCGCCAAGGCCCTCGGTTCGCCGCTCGTTTCTGGGCGTCCGTCCCGCGCACAGGTGCGCCCCGATTAGCCCCCTGCTCGCCACACTGTTCTCTGGCACCGCAACAAGACCAATCACAGCGCGGAACACACCCAGAGCTGACAGCTGACCGGGTCTTTGATTTACCCCGTAAAAATCTGAGCAGGAGAGACAGTGAGCGCGCAGGCTAGCATTAGCGCTCACTCCGTTAGCACAGTGTTCTGTTTAATTGCTCACCCTTGGATGTTTTTTTTTTTGGGGGGGGGGGGTTGAGGAGGGCGGGGCAGCTTCTGTTCAGGGTCACACGTGCAACATAAGGCCCGGTTCACACATTTGCGCTGTAATTGAGTGAATTTCTGCACGACTGCGGACGCCCAGTCACACCTCCCCCCCTCCCCCCCTCCCCCTGCCAATTAAAAGGGCAGATTACTGAGAATTATAGCTGCCACCCCCCCCCCCCATCCCCCACCCCCAACCTCCACTACACTCCAGGTGTAATTGTCCCTGGCATCAACCATACTCCACCCCCTCTTCCTCCTTCTCATGTTCCTCCTCCTTCTGTTGATTTATAAAAGAGTGTAATGGTGGGTAATATTGCGCTGTCCATTTTCAGGAGTTTTCTATCTTTCCCAAGCTAAAGCTTACATACAGAAGCCCCGGTTCCTGCTCACGAACTGCGACGGATACCAAGTGACCACGGTTACAGGAAGTCCCTCTGGTTGGTGGAGGGCGGGTGGGGGGGGGGGGGGGGCTGAGCGAGAATCACTGCCGCAGGGAAAACATGGCGGTCGGACTTTGCGGACTCACAACTTACCGCGGCTCTCCTCCCGGCCCGAATCGTCGAACCCGAAGCCGGCGCTCACCAGCCCCCTTCCAGCGGCGCGCGCCCTCACCACCGCCGACCCGCTGGGCCGCTTCAGCGCAGCCTCACCCCCGCAAACTTCGCCAAAACGCTCGCTCGCTCTTAAAGTGACGGCGGCTTGAAAATTTTATGAAGATGCATCAGGAGGCTCTCTATAACCCCTCTAAAGTATCTCCCTAACAGGAGTACATAAAGAGAGAGAGAGAGAGAGAGAGGGAGAGAGAGAGAGAGAGAGAGAGAGAGAGAGAGAGGGAGAGCAAGAGAGAGAGAGAGAGGGGGAGAGAGAAAGAGAGAGAGACAGAGAGAGAGAGAGAAAGAGAGAGAGAGAGAGAACAGAAACACAAGGTAAAAATAAGATCAGTGTAAAACTAACCTCCCTTAAACTTTCTGCCCGCTAAGTAGTCTGACATAACCTCCTCTGGGAGGGGGGGGGGGCAGTGCTAAAAGTGCAGAGAGCACCAGCCCAGCGAGTCCATAGGGATGAAGCATAAAACGGGATGGAACAAAAAGCTTTTTCACAAGAGCAGGAACCATCATGGATCTGAGGGCCTGTTCACGCTGGACAGGGTGCTGCTGAGCCTCCCAGCCACGCAGAACCCAAAGCCTGGGAACCGGTCAGTGCCGATTCTGTGGTATAGGTAGTTTGGGGATGGTCAGTGCTGATTCTGAGCTGTCTGTGGCTTGGGGACTATCAGTGCTGATTCTGTGCTTCTCAGTAGTTTGGGGGATGGTCAGTGTTGATTCTGGGCTGTCAGTAGTTTGGAGACGGTAAGTTCTGATCGTTATGGAGCTGCATATAGTGGGTGAAGGAAGACAGATGAACACACACACACACACACACACTCACACACAAACGCACACACACACACACACACGCACACACACAGGCTAAGAGTCATTAGCACAGCCCCCGGGCAGAGCAGGTAGAGGGGAGGGTGTTAATAAGGACCTGATCAGCCCCAGAGCTGCTAACAGCCTCTGTCCCCAGTGCACAGATCCAGAAGGAACACGAATATCACTATCCCCAGGAGGGATACTGAAAGACCTGGAGCCGGAGTGCCACTGGACCGGAGCCGGAGCTGGAGCCGGCCTCCTGGGTTTAGAAACCCAAGCCTGCTGGTTCCAGCAGTTTTTAGTGACCCACAGTTATATTCCAGTGACAAACATTCATCACCAGATAACAAAACAAAACATTATTATACTCCAGCTGAGCTCAGCAAAATTCATGATTACCCAATCCCCAGCAGAGAGGAGGATTCATGCTTCTGGTTTTTTCAGTCCTACTGTGGTGGGCAGATGGGCAGAGGCAGTATGGCACTGGAAGAGGCGGTGTGTGTGTTTGTGTGTCTGAGTGTGTGTATCTGTGTGTGTTTGTGTGCTTGCATGTGCGCGCGTGTGTGTTTGTGTGTGTCTGTGTACGCGTCCGTGTCTGTGTGTTTGTGTGTGTGTGTCTGTGTCCGTGTCTGTGTGTTTGTGTGTGTGTGCATGAATGTGTGTGTGTGTGTGTGAGTGTGAGTGTGTGTGTGTGTGTGTGTGTGAGCTCTCCTTACAGTCCAGGCCCTCTCATTCTCTCTCAGTGAGTAAGTGCAGACTTACTCACTGACTCTGTTTCACGTTGGCGGGGGGGTGAGATTAGGCCTCTCCCTGGCGTTCCCCTCCCTCTCCCACAGATGCTCAGGTAATCCCGCTGAGCTGCCATCCCTCCACCTGGCCTGTCGATCAGCCCCTGCCCACTCCAGCTCACGGCACCTAAGCTAACACCTCGGGGTGATTCGGGAAAGAGCTGCGAATTAGAGCCGGGGTGTCCGGATAAGGGAACAGAAGACTGGGATGATTCCGGATAGATGCGCCTCTGCAAAAGAAAGGCACCCATAGCCAAGCACCTCACACAAAGCTTTAGTTTTTGAAGACCAGACTGTGGCAGGTTTTAATGGATGGATGAGTGAGCTCCCTGGGCTAATAAGAGTTTGACAGGTGGGGTGGGGGGGGGGTGGGGTGGTGGGGGAAGGGGTGGTTGGGAAGGAAGGCTGTAGAAAACTGTATTCCCTACAGTTCTGCAAATACATGCCGCAGGTCTAGAGCTGCCAGACAGATCTCCTCTCCTGCTGGACTCCCCCCCCCCCCCCCCCCCCAGCCAAAACTCATTCTGCACTTATCACGTCTGTGATTGGTGGAAATCATCGAAGCACAGGACAAAGCATAAAGAACCCTCAGCCATTTATGGGGGGGGGGGGGAGGCAGGGGCAAGCCTGTTTCCTCTTGATAAAAAGGGGAATCCGTTAACTAGCCCCCGAGGACGTCCCCTGACCGAGCCTTTCTGTAGCTCATCAGCACAGGCTGAGATGAGACGGTGAGGACAGACGGACAGACAGACAGACAGACAAACAGACAGACAGATCGAACACAGAATATAGAGATTATACAGCTGAGCCAGAGGAGACACAGACACACACACACACAAAGACAGAGAGACAGAGGGATGAAGAGAGAACAGCGGAGATGGAAAGAGACAGAGGGATAAAGAGAGAATGACAGAGACAGAAAGAGACAGAGGGAGAAAGACCAACAGAAAGAGAGACACAGAGAGACAGAGCGATAAAAAGAGAACAACAGAGAAATACAGAGAGACACAGAGAGGGAGGGAGAGAGAACTCTGCAAGGGCTTTTTTTTCCCTTCCTACTGAATTTGGGAGAGTGAACCTGTCCTTTCGGGCTTCTGGGGGGTGGGGGGGGGGGGAGTGCACAGCAGATCAGCGGTGACTGGGGGTGGGGGGGCAGCTAACAACACGGTGCTCGGCCTTGAGAAATACGATTGGGCGGGAGGGGGGAACAATGGGCGTCCTTGTTGCCGTGCAACAGGGCACTTTTTTTTTTTAGGAAAGGCAAAATTGGGAGAAGGTCGGGCTGACACCCCCCTTCCCCCAGCCCTCCCCTTCCCCAAAGAGGGAGACGCAGATAAGACCAGACAGACAGAAGCCGTCAATCATTAACCCGCCGTCCAATCCCCGGCTTCAGATGGAACAGCGAGCAAAGTGCACCACCGCCAACGCTACTGTTCAAGAGCCAATAATAAATATTCCTCTCTTTCTCTACGTAAATATCCCTCTCTTGCTCTCTACTTCTCTTTCTGTCTTTCTCTCTCTCCTCTCTCTCTCTCTCTCGGACATAAAATTTTCCCACAACGCACCGCATTACCGGGGGAAGCTCTAAGCCGAGCCGGACGAAGGCCGAACAGCCCAAAGTCAAACACGGTGGGAAAGGCGAGCTGTTTGCCGATCGAAAAAGCAATTTTCCCCTAAACCCAGAGATGTTCCATTTAGCTCAGGCATCTCCGAGGACCCCTCCCCTGGCGAGCCGCGGGCCCTAATTCACTCGCCCCGCACGTTGAGTAATGACCTGGCATTGCTTTCCTGCCCCCACTCTCAGTCTCATCAATACTACAGCACACTGGGGGGGGGGGGGCGAGCAGGGAAACATCCGAAACGAAGCGGTGAGGACTGCTCAAACCAGAGCAAACCCAATGACCGACGCAACTGTAGGTCTGTGCATACTAACAACAGAGAGAGAGAGAGAGGGAGAGGGAGGGAGAGGGAGGGGGGAGGTTCTGGGGTTATGCAGGGGGGTGAGCAGATTGGGAGGTGCTGGGGTGGGGGGAGATTTGGTGGTTCCAGGGAGGTGCTAGGCGGGGCAGATTGGGAGGTGCTGGGGGGCAGCTGCTATGTTTTCCTGCCTTCTGGATATAATGAAGGTTGAGGAGCCGCACTCTAATAAAATAAACACTACGAAAGGCACGTCTGAGCCCGACCTTGGACTGTCAAAACATATACGCACACTCACACACTCACACTCACACACTCACACACTCACACACACACACTCACACACACACACACACACACACACACCTTCAATTCAACAAGAGCATTTCCCTTTTCCTTTCTATGGATGAGGGTCTGCTGTGAGGTTAACGCACTGCGGAAGGCCACATTAATAACAATAATAATACATTATTGTTTTTAAACATATATTTTCGCTTTATTGGACAGGGCAGTGTGGAGAGACAGGAAGGACGCTCCCCGTGGGAGAGGGAGAGATGTGCAACAGAGGTCACACCGCCGGATTCAAACCTCCAAAGCCGCAGCTCACAATGAGCCTTTGGACAGTGCTCTACAGGCTACGCCACGAGACACTATTATTAAATTATTTCTTCTATTTAGTTTTATTATGTCTAGTTTTTTCATATCCAAAAGTGCTGTGCTGTGCAAACACTCATTATTACACACTTGGAACCAGGAAGTGCAAAGCTGAGTTCAGCGGGTACAACCCTAAACCCCCCCACAAACACGGAGCACGGCGCATATGCTTCCTGTTGGCAGAATCCCCCAGAATCCCCCACTGCAGATCACTGCGGCTCTCCCTTCAGACGCCGCCAGAAACTTTCCGTGCTGAAACGCTCGCTTTCCGAAGCCAAGCGCCCGGCGAGGTTAAGTGCAATGCGTGGCTCGACTGACTCCCTAATGCTGAGTCTAAGCAGAAGCAGATGACTTAATGGAAGGGGGGGGGGGGGTTGCTTGGGGGAGTGGGGGGGGGCTGCTTGCCCTTTCTTGGCATGCAATTGAAAAATACATGACTACAGGGAAAAACTTTACTCCGCAAAGTTAGCAAAAACTTGACTTAAATTGCATGTAATAACACCTGCATTACAATGTAATAAGCATGATATAACAACTGTTATAACCAGGCATGGCATGTATTACATGGGTTTGATAGCGCATTCAACTGCTGTTAGATTGCAGTTATCCTGAATCTGATGTATGATTTGTCGCACACATTACGACAGTGCTATGACATTTCAGATGAGCTGTAGCACACTGTCATAGCACATAGCTGTCATGGCAGGTGTTATGTCCTGCCTAGTCTTTATGGTACACCTGTGCCCTCCAAATAATGAATGGCATAATCCATGTCTCTACCGCGTGTTGCCACAAAGTTATAAGGCTATTTATTTAAGACTAGTGCAAACAAGGAGGAAATTGTCTTTTTAACTGTTTGGGGTTATGTGGTTAAAGTGTTTCTGTAAATTAAATTTCGGCTATCTCTGAGGCCCTAACCATTCACCGAGTACATTTTCAAAGACTCCCTACCTGAGCCCCATGCCTCCCCACCTGCAGCTGGAAAACTGAAACTTGATTGGCAAAGAAACCTTGAACCCAGAAGCACCACGTAGGAGTTTTGCCCCCATGAGCCCCACCAACCCAGGCCAATCAGCCAATCAGAGCAGCCAAAGCAAACTGCAACAAACACCCATCAGAGGTCAAAGATCAGGGCAGTGAGCAGGTTTGTGGTCATTTTTCTAAAAAATAAATACAAAAAAACCTTTTGATGTCAAGTGTGTGGTGAATATTGGCCAGCATCACTCACCTCTAACACTAAAACTCGAGCATTAATCGTTTATGCGACATGGCAAATCGATGAAGGACGTTTCAGACGGTTAGCACGGAGCAGAGGACGCCGGCATGAATCACAGCGGGTGGCGCTGTCGGTCCGGTCAGCAGCGCTGTTTTACGCCCTCAGGAGAGCGGAGGTCCCGCGGGATTGCGTTCGGCCTTTCCGAGGCTCAAACCGCCCGCTCCCGGGCCCGCCCGAGCGGCTCGGAGACAAAGAAGCCGAGGGAATGAGATTCTAAATCACCGCTATCAGCCGCGGCCGAAGAGCGACGCAGCGCTTCCGCGGAGACAGGAAGTGGAGAGTCACTGCGTTTCCTTCAACTAGAGGGAGGTTCTGCCGCGAAGAGAAACACAAAAAAAGGCAGCCAAGGGTGACCTTGTGTGTCAGAAGAAGCACCTTCAACCAGATATGACAGGACTGCTCTACCTCACACGTTCGGAGAATACCCCCCTCCTCCTCCTCCTAGGAACGGGAGACATACCGCCTCAACGCATGTGTGCCCCACCACGTGTGCGTGTGTGTGTGTGCGTGTGTTTGCGTGTGTGAGTGTGTGCATTGTGTGTGTGTGTGTGTGTGTGTGTGTGTGTGTATGTGTGTACGTGTACGTGTGTGAGAGTGTGTGCATGTGTGAGAGTGTGCATTGTGTGTGTGTGTGTGTGTGTGTGTGTGTGAGAGAGCATGCATTGTGTGTGTGTGTGTGTGTGTGTGTGTGTGAGAGAGTGTGCATTGTGTGTGTGTGTGGGTGTATGTGAACTAGTGTTATGGATATAATAAGATTTTTAAATATTTACAGAGAAATTGACACAAGCAGCAGTGGGTTTATTGCCTGTCCAGACTGACAACAGTTCAAGCTGGTCATGGAACCCAAACATTCTTCATCGACCACAAACACAAAATACATCTATCCTGATTCTCCAACGCCAAGGAGTGCATTCAAATTAAGCTATATGTCTTTATGAGGACCAGACGACATCAAAAAAAGCTGACTGGTTTTCACTGGAGCTTGCAGAGTATAACTACAGAGCACAGTCCCTTTGCTTTCAACCCCACGTGTCCACTATGACAGATATCTAAATATATATATTTTTTAAAAAGGAACAGAAAAAAATGTAATTTGGCAAATTTCTTGAGGCCCCAGATGGCTGTTAATTTCTGAAAAGCAGTGATGTCACCCATATGTTCCTCACATTTATATGCTTACAAAAGAAAAATAAATTATTTTATATATTGAATGCTTATACTAAGAACGTGGGAAGAATCTGCAGAACCACAGACAGTAGAAAAAGACAAAAAAGCACAATATCAATTCATCTGAACAACACATCAAAGAAAGATATTGTTTACTATAAACGAAAATCAATTGCATAATTTCTCCTTCACTGATACAGAGTTCAATGCGGAGTTTGTAGAGCTGTAGCACTTTTTTATTCCGCAAATTTAAAGATTCATGCAAATACACAGTACACAAGAAAGACATTAGACATGGCCAGAACTAAACATAAAATATCAAATATGCAAAATATGTTATGAGCAAATAACAAGTGGTCACGGCTATGTGGTGGTTTGAGGAATTTTTGTTTTCAGCAACCTCTTAAAACCTCTCTCTCCCCCTTCCGTATGTCAGCATTCCTAAGACTGTATCAAAATCATCATTGCTTAATTCAGCAGCAAAATTAAATAATAATGATAACCTCACTCTCTTTTTCATACAGAGTGCACTTCAAAAACATATAAACCCAATTTACAGAAACTGTAGCCGTTCTCCCCTTTTTCAAAAGTCCAAATAAAAGTGCTTCTGAAAAATGTGTTGGCTGTGAGCTTATTTTAATAAAATTAAATACTGACACACATTGATCAGCAGAATGAGGCTTGGTTCAGTCACCACTCTTAATTTCCCGTAATTTATCTAGTTTCACTCGTTACCCAGGTGTATTTTTTTTTTTACACGCGAAATTTGAGGAACTGGCGCAAATCTCATTTACCTTAGAAATATCCCCGGGCAGGCTGCAATATAATGCCAATCAGCTCCACAATGTTGGATATACACCACTACACCAAAGCCACGCGTGGGAATGGGATACGAGCCAACGCAATGAACAGAAAATCGTACCATGTTTTGGAAAACAACACAACTAACCAACGCGCAAAAACATCCGGAATATCAGCCACAATAGCTGCCGCGATTCAAAAACAATTTGCTGTCACGAAGATGAGTTTATCCTAAATTTGATTTTTTTTTGTGTGGTAATCGTGAACATGTGTTTGTGGTAAGGCTATAGCGGATTGTACTGAAGTGTGTGGTAACTTGCGATGCGTTTAAGTCGCGTGTTCAGCGGATACCGACGTGGATGCCACTCCGGGCACATCTTACGACTGCGATCCTGGCCGTGCATAACCGCACTTCGGTGGGCACGTACTGCCAGAAACGCCAAATGCACCGCGGAATTGCGCGATAATCGGAGATTCTGCGTTTCAAAGAAACTCTCGTGCAGGAAATCGTTGGCCGAAGCTCTTGATCTCACTGGTCGAATCGGTCATAAACTGTAACTCTTTCAAGAGAACGTCCACTCGTGGACAACAAACTGTGCGTAAAACAAATTATGTCAGCCAATAAAGCAAATCTGAAATATATGGTGGTGGGTGTTGTGACACTGAACACAACTGAAATTGAGAAACAGCTCGCATAGTTGAAAGAATGTGACATCGGCGACATAATTTTATGAACTGAGATACACTGCTTCTATCACACGGTTGTATTTCATCCAAACGTATTGTTATGCTTCAGTCAGTGGCCGAACACAAAATATATTTAATTGCCTGCTGCATTCGCACATGGTGTGTTTTGAGTACTTTCCTCCCGTGGTGAAAGCCAATATTCCAAGCATGCAAAAACCAACCAACATGAAACTGGCAAAAAATTACAATATTCTTGTATCTGCATATTTGCGACGTTCCTTTGAGAGAAACTGACTCTCACGCGCTCAGCTTTGCCTATTTACAATTACAATGTGTTCTGAACTTCTGTAATGAGTCTAAAGTAAACAGACTCTAATCACGAACACACGCTAAAACAAAATCAAAACAACTTCGGACGCAATAAAACCAAACTGATAGCCAAGTCCTTACCCCCACAATGCAGTTTAGTCCTCAACCGTGCGCGATCCGGGCAAGAACTACTCCAAAAAGTGTCAGGTAACGGATTCTTCGTGGTTGAAATCAACTATCTTCACAGATAAAACAACTGGCGGAAAACAGCTCAAGAAGCAAAATATGTGTCCCGCAAGCTTCAACTTTCAGCTAATACATTCCAGAGCCTGAAGTATCACAGCCCCAATTTGGTCATGCCTTCTTCCAGGGCGATTGGTATGCAAACAGCTTTCTTTCGAGCTCGCGCTCGATACGAACATCCCAGACAGTGTTCAGCCCCCGAGGGCGGGTACTCAATTTGTGTTCACGCCCCCAGTTAACCCCTTCGGTTAATATGTGAATTTCCAGAGCGCCGCCCACCATTGTACCGTTCATTAGATGTAGCATCGATCTGCCTCGATTGACTTGGTTCGATTGCGCAAATGTACCCAAGCGATTTCGACGATCGATGGACAGTCACATGGTCCTTTGGGACTCGATCCTTTGAGGTAGGATGTCTTTGCCTCAGGGAATTAAAGTGGGTTGCAAAAATACATTATTATCCACTTTCTCTGATTTAATCAAAACATCACAGAGACACCACAGTGACAACTGTAAGCATTCCAACACCTTCACGGACTGCTGTCCTCTAGAACCCCTTCTTGTTACTCAAGGTGTTTGGATTGGTTAACAAGAACTCAGAGGCCGCCTGCTTGCTTATTTGACGTATCAAATGCCTTAATTTCCCTGTTTCGTTAAGAAAACATGTCTGATTTTGCCAATACAAATAGACTTTGATTTACTCAGTCAACGTAAAAAGTGGCCAACACCAATTCACGTGACATCCTTGATGGAAATCTGCAATATACTGGAAGCATGTGCGCTTAAAATAAACGTATCATTAAAAATGACTGAAAGACTAAAACTTTCGCCTCACGGAAGTGTAACGCAGATCAGTATGTATTTTAAAGATCAAGTTAATTGCGATATGCAAAACCATAATTGCAATTCTCCCATATGATGAAAAAAAGTGTTTCGATATGTTTTCTTTTTACTTGACTATATATTTAATATCAATATATTTACGGTATATTCCACTTCCGTAAGGGGTGCTAAAGTGTTGCACAGTAATATCATTTCAGGTGAATTTCACATCAGCGTCCCCGTGCCCGCAACAGTAATTAACAGCGCATCCCGCGCGAGCGCAGTGTATACGAGACGCTCCGGCTGCGAGGAGTTGTCCCCGTGCCAGCCCAGCACAGACTAGAGAGAGAGAGAGAGAGCGAGAGAGAGAGAGAGAGAGAGAGAGAGAGAGAGAGAGAGAGAGAGAGAGAGAGAGAGAGAGAGAGAGGCCTTGCAAAGCTAGGGTGGGTCCCTGCTGGGCTGTGACTTCCCCTGCCAGACGGGGTTTACCGATGCGTTTAATTTCAGCGTGAGTTTTAGAATGGACCCCTGTTCACTTGCCATTTCAACCATCCCCACTGGATTACGCGGCAGACTGCGAGACGTTGCTGACGTAATATTTATTCTTCCCAATCCCGTCCTCCGTCACCTCCAGGTTTAAGGAATTGGTTTTTTTTCTCATATTGAAGAAGGGTCTTATTTGTTTCAATAATTTTCTATGTATCACATGCAGTTCAAAGTCTGAAACTGCGCCGAGTGTGTCAGCTTTGACACATAAATAAATATACTAGCTGCAGGAACGCAGAAGGGTTTCCCGCGCCAGACAGAGGCTGGCTCCATTTTGCCCTGGGCCCAGTAAAAACGACACGTGGTCACAACAAACGGTGCTTATTTACACTGTCGCCCAGACAGGCTGTAGACTCCACTAAAGGAAATAAAAGTTCTCAACATCCACAGAAGAGCCTGGCACTAAAAGAGAACAGGGCACTGGGTTCATTGCCCTAGGATAGTTGTTTATTTTCACAGACAAAGACAAAAGATAGGACTTAAGGATAGTGTTCACACATAGCACTTGTCATGAGAAGTTAATGGAGAATCCACAACATGCAGTAATATAAATAAAAGTCATAGTTACGAAATGTTATACAAAAGGCCTTTAAGGGGTTGGCGGGGGGGGGGGGGGGGGGGGGGGGTGGGAGGGGGGTGGGGGGTGGGAGGGAAGGGGGGGGGGGTGCCCAACTGGCCTAGAGCATATCACTAAATTGGTGCTTACTGTAAATAGAGTGATTCTTCTGTATAAATAAACCATTAGTCACACAAGCACATCAGGGCTATGGCATGCTATTTTTGACGACGACACACACTTTGCTTCGTACTCACAGCCTAACGATTGGGTTACAGCTGCCCAATATTTGCCCAGCAGTTGTGGTCGTCATTTTTATGAAACGTCCCCTTCAAGCGGTTTGTTTATTATATGCATATGTATGAGCATATTACTGTAGTCACTGACACTGCTGTAGTGGGGTCAAGGTTGAGATACAGTAGCGTTGCTGGATGATGGCATAACATGACATGCTGTGGCATTTTGGATGGTAGATCTCCTGGAACAGGGTTGGGCAGCTGTGCTCTACCTGTTGAACGAGGTGTGGCTTTGTTAGGGTTTGGAGTGAAAACCTACTGGATGGTAGATCTCCTGGAACAGGGTTGGGCAGCTGTGCTCTACCTGTTGAACGAGGTGTGGCTTTGTTAGGGTTTGGAGTGAAAACCTACTGGATGGTAGATCTCCTGGAACAGGGTTGGGCAGCTGTGCTCTACCTGTTGAACGAGGTGTGGCTTTGTTAGGGTTTGGAGTGAAAACCTACTGGATGGTAGATCTCCAGGCACAGGGCTAGTTAGCGCTGCTCTGCTTCACAGAGTCTGTGAGTGGACGTCACTCCTGCAGGAACTGGAGCACAAGGTCAAAATGAGCCCAGAGGAAGGGAGGACGAGGCACAGGAAACCAGCGCCACATTATTATTATTATTATTATTTCACATGCGTCGCTCACGCTTTCCACACCAGCAAACGTCCTGTCTGCACATTACAGACCGAAGTACAAAAGAGCAAACATCTCAAATTTCACCAGCGTCTCATGATTGCGTGTTACATTTTGGTTTTTGCAGCAGTGTCTCATGATTGCGTGTTGCATTTTGGTTTTCGCAGCAGCGTCTCATGATTGCGTGTTACAGTTTGTTTTTTTTGCAGCGGTGTTGTGTTAAAATCAGGGTGGGGATTTGCTGGAGCACTCTCACATTTTACTGCCAACTTTTATTAAAATATTTAAAAACGCTGTATTTGTTGACCCAGGTCTGGTGCCACAGCTGGGCTGAGCCCTGAAACGACGTTGTTACAAACCGTATTAACATATTAAACACTCATATTCAAGCCCTTTCTACTACAAAACAAGGCTATAATGAAGACATTCAATGTAGGCTAATTGTAGTCCTGGCCCTAGAAAATTAATTTGCCTCCATTAAGCTTGCACCACCACCCCCCCTCCAATTTCATAGACTTCAGAATTACCCGATGTTCCTAAGGGAGGTTGATGAAGGTGCACGTCCGTGTGATTGATCTCATTCATAGGGAAATGAAAGCCACAGCACACAGGAACAGCTCTTTATTTTTTATAATAATTTTTTTTTTTTTTTTTTAGAACGCTTGCGCTCACGCAGTTCCTTCTCGTACAGGTTTTTGTTTTGCCGTAGCTAAGCAACCGCTGAAGCATCTGGTTATATGAGCCTGGAGAAGGAAGGTCTGAATGCACACAGCCATAATAACAATGTACATCCCCCACTTGCATTTTTAAAAAGCCATACGCACATACCAGAGTGCATATTGCACTTCATAAAAATTCTATTCAAATTCTATTCATTTTTAATTTTTAATTTTTTTTTTTTTTTTTGTTGCCCTAAAGGTTATCTATCAGAAAACAGCTAATGAATTCGCAATGGTAACAGTAGTATCGTTTGTGCTAATTCACCCATTCAAAGCTTTAAATATGGAGGAAATCCAGCGGGGTCTCTCTGAAGGCAGTGAGGTAAATCAGCACGTGCTCGCTCCAGCCCTGCGGCTGCTTTTAATTGGCTGATCTGGGTTCGACGGGGTCCCGTGGGCAGGGTGTAAACAATGGCTCCAGGCAAGGTGATCCCAATCTGCATCATTACAGGTAAGCTCGGGGGATGGTGAAGATATGTACAGACCTGGCTGGCTACAGGTACGCTGTTCTGTTGCTAGTCACTGTAGCAGAATCACCTCCCTTCAGCCAACAGTCCCCCACCCCCCCCCCCCCCCCCCCCCCGCCCCCAACTCATTAAACCTTGAGCACTACACTGATTATTTTAACTCGAGAGAGGTCCACAAACATAGCCTGTCAGCTCAGAGGTATGGCGGATTCTGTCAAAAGCATCCAGACTAAATGAACTGAATCTTTGCGAAATGAAGATGGATCGCTTGCGCAAACATACTGGATAGTTCTGCAGGCATCACTACCTGCCAGTCTTTAAATCGTTATTAAAAATGTAATATTTTATTTCATAATTTCAAATATTATTTTTTTATATATCTGTGAAGGCCTCATGGCAGATTATCCCTGCACTTGACCAAAGCAAGGTCACATCCTGCTCTTCTCCACAGGGTTTTTGGTCTACCATGCAAGTTAAAGTTGTGGCGTTGAGCCTCTTCAATGTGAGCGTGGATGTGTAGAGCTGCAGCCTGGGAAGAATGGCTGATCTGGGGGGTTGAGCGTTCAGTTCGGAGTGGTGGAGAGTTTTCAGCGCTGCAGCGGACGAAGTCGGGCGAGATCTCCTGCTTCATTAGGCCCTTCAGATACAGGGTCACGCTCTCACTGAGTCCTGCATCATCTGCCTCCGCATCGGCTGACAGCGTAACGAACAAGTTAAGAGGATTTGCCCAAGTCCGAGGTGGGATTTGACCCCGGGCCTCTCACTCGCCCATAGACTTCGTAGCCAAAGGCGTTACCAGTCAGCTGAAGGCAAAATCACCCCTGGGCAGGGAAAACATCGTTATTTTTTTAATTTGAGCGTTGCTTCGCCTGGGAGCATTGTCAGGGTAACCTCCACTTTTGCCGCCCCTTTACTGCACTTCACTAGCTAACTAGCCAAACTACACCCTCTACAACAGCAAACTCAAAACCTCCGTCATGTGTTTGTCTGGCATTGTGGCGAGCTGCAGTGCTTTGCTAACTGACCCGGACTCCGGCACGCCAAGGATCGCCGTGTCCATATCCTCGCGGGTAATCTGACTGGTATCAGAAACGGCTAACGGCTAACCGCGGCCGACCGCAGCGGTCTTCATTGGAACTGGCTCACTGCTCGGTCTGTTGAAGTTAAAAGCAGACTATCCAGATGCGGAATGAAGGAATGAAGGGTGCCCCCGTATACCAAGAGAAATACTCTGCAGGTTTCTTTGGGTTAGCTCCTGTGAATCCAGAATAGGCACGGAATGAAAGGGGGAGGGAAGAGAGAGCAGAGAGAGAGACAAACAGAGAGAGGGAGAGAAAGTGATAGAGGAGAAAGAGGGAGAGACTGAAAGAGGACTCAGGACATGGAGTGCTGGATGATGTTTGTCATCCAGGCTCGCAGTGGTCATGGCTGTGAGCACAATCAATTAAGTACACACTCTACCCCAGCTGCCACCCCCCCCCCCCTCCACCGACCCACCCCCAGGGGGCCTGCATGGGTGCACTGTGTTCATTCTCACGCCTCCTGACCCATGTCCCGTGGGGATTGGCTGGCTGAGAGATGAAACTGGGTCAGAGGCGGCCATTTTGTCCCGTCCCCCTGATGATTAGATAAAGCACAGAGAACTATGTTATCCATTTCCACATACGCTGTTTTTCAGTCTCATCATTTCGCTCAAACTGTTGTCGCAAAACTACGCATTTCAGATAAAGATTTTGGAGTGCGGTTTAGGCCAATGATTTTTGATAATATTTTAGTTTTGATTTATGATCATCAATAAATATTCCATCCAACTGGAGATGGATTTGATCACACCACGTTGTACCAAATGTACTGAATTTACATACCCGTGCTAGCTACAATTGCACCTTCCCAGTGGCTATACTTCTTGGTGTTTGGCTTCTACACACTTCATATTTGCAATTTTGGGAATTGTGAGCATAACCGTCAGCTCTGAGACCAGTTATGACCAGACAAAACCATAAAGACCCGTTAACTTTGACCACAGACCCCCGCCTCCCCCCCCCCCCGTTGGCTCCAAGAATAACCCTGGTCTTATTTGTAAATCTTTTTTCAGGCTGCTGCCGGAGCTGTTTGGTCCACTTGTTTAATGGTTCAGATGGCATTTTAAAAGGCCTCTGATTGCACTTACAGATGGGCCGTTGAGGATGAAGGTGCTCTGTCCACACGTGCTTAAAAAGACCATCAAAGTGGTCGGGCTTCTGCGATGAGCCACCGGCCGGTTTTTGCGGTTTTTTGTGGGTTCTTTTTTGGGGGGGGGGGGAGGACGGGGGGCGGGGGGAGGACGGGGAGAGCGGGGGGGAGGACGGGGGGGGGGGGGGGGGGGGGGGGCTGGGGTAGCGGGAGACATGGGACTGCATCGTTTCACGCAGTCTGGCGACCAGACGTTCCAGAGACGCTGCCAAGAGTCGAACGGCGGAACATGCCGG
This sequence comes from Anguilla pacifica, assembly GCA_039654925.1. Classification (NCBI taxonomy): domain Eukaryota; kingdom Metazoa; phylum Chordata; class Actinopteri; order Anguilliformes; family Anguillidae; genus Anguilla; species Anguilla pacifica. The sequence continues at coordinate 40,981,977 of CM077299.1, forward strand.
TTAGCCCCGCGGCGGCGGGACAGCGGGGGGGACGGCAGGGGCGGGGGGGCGGAGGGGGCGGCGGGGACTCCCTAACCGCCACGGTCGCGAGCGGGCCGGGCGCGGCGATGACGAGCGGTAATGAGCTTCACAGAGCTCAGCCCGGCTCTCGCTTCTTCCCCCAGCTCTGCCTCTGAGGAGCCGGCCTGAAGAATGTGGGGGCTCCACGTGCATGCGTTTGTGTGTGTCTGTGTGTGTGTGTGTGTGTGCGTGTGCGTGTGCGTGTGCGTGTGTGTGTAAGTATATGTGTGTGTGTGTGTATGTGTATGTGTGTGTAAGTATATGTGTGTGCGTTTGTGTAAGTATGTGTGTGTGTGTGTGTGTGTATATGTGTGTGTGTGTGTGTATGTGTGTGTGTGTGTAAGTATATGTGTGTGTGTGTGTGTGTGTGTGTATGTGTAAGTATATGTGTGTGTGTGTGTGTGTATAAGTATATGTGTGTGTGTGTGTGTGTGTGTGCGTGTATGTGCGTGTGTGTGTGTGTGTGTGCGTGTGTGTGTGTGTGTGTGAGTATGTGTGTCTGTGCGTGCGTGTGCATGTTTTTTGTGTAAGTATGTGTGTGTGTGTTTGTGTGTGACTGTGCGTGCGTGTGCATGTTTGTGTGTAAGTATGTTTTATGTGCATGTGTGTGTGTGTGTGTCTGTCCGTGCGTGTGTGCGTGTGCGTGTGTGTGTGTGTGTAAGTATATGTGTGTGTAAATATGTGTGTGTGTGTGTGTGCGTGTATGTGTGTGTGTAAGTATGTGTGTGTCTGTGCATGCATGTGCATGTTTGTGTGTGTGCATGTGTGTGCACAGACAAGCACATCCTGTCCTCCAAAACGTTTTATGTCAGTCTCTGCTCCTTCTCACTTTTCAGTCCAGGTTTGACTGCTTCAGACGCTTCTGATCTTCATGCAGTGCTTTTGTAGGCCGACTGCAGGTGCCAACCTGACCAGAGGGGGCGGTGGTGTGCAATACAATACAAACTGAAATCCGACCCCCCCCCCAAGTGAGGCTGGGGCCAATTATTTGCTACCCCGCTGGGCTGGCAGCCGCAGCTGCCACTGGCACGGTCCAGATTCGGTACCAGACCATGTTTTAAATGGGTGAGTGTCCCTCTGCCACACGGTCTGGCGCCCTCTGCCCCGCTCATCAACTAGCTCCTGGATACCAGCACTTCCTTAGCAACCGTGTAGCCAGGTGCTCCTTGGCACAACTCTCAAGCCTCAGCTCAGCTGTGAGCCGAATAAGTCGATCTACCTTTTCATTTCTGCCCCCCCTCCGCTCCTACCCAATCTCATTTTGCACGGAGGAGCCTCATCTGGGATTTCAAATTCAAGTAGCACAACACAGGAAAAAACACAGTTCATCTGGTTTAAATGGCGACTCACCGGTTTGCTAAATCCAATGGGTAAGGACAGGGCAAACCACCATGTTCTATCAATGCCCTGGAGGAAGCATCAGGACACAACAAGAGCAGCTAGATTTATCAAAAAATGCCCAGACACAGAGCATTTAGCGTGGGCAGTTGAGCTAGTCACGTTTGAAATCTTGCTTGTTCGTTCGTTCATAATTATAGGCCCTACTCTGTGGTCATAAATGCATATTCACAAAAAGTTGCACATTACCTCATTCTCGGAGGAGGCTGACCAAGGGTGGGTTTATGCGAATGACATGGTTAAAGATGGTTGTGAAGAAGAAACCGCGGCCAATTCTTAACGGAACTTTTGGCCTGGAGATCGTTTTTCTTATAGGCCTACCGCAACAAAAGAGTGAAGTAGAACAGTGCATATTTTACCAGCACGTAACTATGTAAGTATCATCCCGACACTGCACAATCAATGCCAGAACTCCGATTTTCTAAGACATGGGGACCTTTTTAAGAAATAAAAAGTTCAGGCAAAACGGAGCAGAGATGTTATGAGTGTGCAGAGGAATTTCGTAACACTGTGTGCCCTGTATATCCGTCTGGAAATGAGCGAAGCAGTGATCTTTCTGAGCAGCTACAAGAAATTAAGAAATGCCGTGGCATTTGGCGGTAAAAATAACCGGAAGACAGAAAGAGCAGCTTGTTAGCAGCACAGCACAGATGGCTGGAGGCAGATCAGCAGTGTGAAAAGCGCGGGCTAACGCTAAGCAGGGGGGGAAATCTGCAGTGTAAAAGCGCAGGCTAACGCTAAGCGTGGGGGAAAATCTGCAGTGTAAAAAGCGCAGGCTAACGCTAAGCATGGGGGGGAATATCTGCAGTGTAAAAGCGCAGGCCAACGCTAAGCAGGGGGAATATCTGCAGTGTAAAAGCGCAGGCTAACGCTAAGCATGGGGGAAAATCTGCAGTGTAAAAGCGCAGGCTAACGCTAAGCGTGGGGGAAAATCTGCAGTGTAAAAGCGCAGGCTAACGCTAAGCGTGGGGGAAAATCTGCAGTGTAAAAGCGCAGGCTAACGCTAAGCAGGGGGAAAATCTGCAGTGTAAAAAGCGCAGGCTAACGCTAAGCAGGGGGAAATCAGCAGTGTAAAAGCGCAGGCTAACGCTAAGCAGGGGGAATATCTGCAGTGTAAAAGCGCAGGCTAACGCTAAGCATGGGGGAAAATCTGCAGTGTAAAAGCGCAGGCTAACGCTAAGCGTGGGGGAAAATCTGCAGTGTAAAAGCGCAGGCTAACGCTAAGCAGGGGGGGAATATCTGCAGTGTAAAAGCGCAGGCTAACGCTAAGCGTGGGGGGAAATCTGCAGTGTAAAAGCGCAGGCTAACGCTAAGCGGGGGGAAAATCTGCAGTGTAAAAGCGCAGGCTAACGCTAAGCATGGGGGAAAATCTGCAGTGTAAAAGCGCAGGCCAACGCTAAGCAGGGGGGGAATATCTGCAGTGTAAAAGCGCAGGCTAACGCTAAGCATGGGGGGGAATATCTGCAGTGTAAAAGCGCAGGCCAACGCTAAGCAGGGGGGGAATATCTGCAGTGTAAAAGCGCAGGCTAACGCTAAGCGGGGGGAAAATCTGCAGTGTAAAAGCGCAGGCTAACGCTAAGCAGGGGGGAAATCAGCAGTGTAAAAGCGCAGGCTAACGCTAAGCGTGGGGGGAAATCAGCAGTGTAAAAGCGCAGGCTAACGCTAAGCAGGGGGGAAATCAGCAGTGTAAAAGCGCAGGCTGACGCTAAGCGTGGGGGAAAATCTGCAGTGTAAAAGCGCAGGCTAACGCTAAGCAGGGGGGAAAATCTGCAGTGTAAAAGCGCAGGCTAACGCTAAGCAGGGGGGGAAATCAGCAGTGTAAAAGCGCAGGCTAACGCTAAGCAGGGGGAAAATCTGCAGTGTAAAAGCGCAGGCTAACGCTAAGTGTGGGGGAAAATCTTCAGTGTAAAAGCGCAGGCTAACGCTAAGCGTGGGGGAAAATCTTCAGTGTAAAAGCGCAGGCTAACGCTAAGCAGGGGGAAAATCTTCAGTGTAAAAGCGCAGGCTAACGCTAAACGTGGGGGAAAATCTGCAGTGTAAAAGCGCAGGCTAACGCTGAACGTGGGGAGAACGGGGCCCGTGATCGCGCCTCGCTCCTGCAGACGACACGCCTCGCGTCTCGCTGACGGAGACTTCCCCGTTGGCTCGTGCTCAGCTGGAGCTAACGGGGGTAATTTGTGCAAAAAAAAAAAATCCCGTAGGCACAGCGCTGAGGATGTTATTAAGGAGTTATCCATCCATTGTTTATACCCGCTTGTTCTGGACAGGGTTGCAGGGCGTGCTGGAGCCTATCCCAGCATGCATTGGGTGAGAGGCAGGAATACACACTGGACAGGCCGCCAATCTATCGCAGGGCTAAGAGCATCTATTTCAGGGGACATGCCGGCAGGGTTGGCTGCTCAAACCTATTTTTTTGTAAAATGATGTTGCTGGGCCAGTGGGGGGCAGTGTTCCCTCTGGACCGAGTTAAAAAAACACCCTGCCTCTGTGCTGTAGGAGACACTGTTTTGGATTAAATGAGTTCTGACCTTGATCAATGTCCCGCAGAGTTTATGGGTAAGAGTACAGGGCTTCCAACCTGTCTCCAATCAGGTCACCCAGTTTTCATCAGCAAGTAAATCACTCCCTCCTTCTCCACTCCTGCTGTAAAATGGCTGCCATGCTTCGCTCAGGTGGGGGCTACACCTTGGTGGTGGTTAAGGTGAGTTTCCACCTTCACTGTAACACTGAACTGCTATATTAGCACAATCCATGATTATGATTGTTGGCATTATCCTTGGGTAATTTTATTATTATCATTATTCATAACAATAATAACAATATCTAGAAGAAGAAGAAGTATTCCACAGGGGAAGATGACATCATAAGTGATTTCAGTCAGGCAGCTCAGAGGACTGGGTTTGTTTGGAACGTACGGTCTCTCAGGACCCAGAGGCCGAAACCACAGGACCGCCACTGCGACCCCAAACCGCCGCTCTCGCACGCACGCGTGTGGGGTCACGGCGTGCGAGGAACCCCCAATATCGACCCAGCGCTCGCTCGCACACACGCGCGCCCGCGGAGTCCTCCTTTGAGGAGCCGGCAGAGGCTGCTCCCTCGCGCGCTCCCTCTCCGGGGAGGGGCGGCCCCGGCTGGCGGTAGAAGGCCATTACCGTCCCCCAGGCAAAGTGGCGGGAGGTAAATTACAGGTTCCAACTCAATTACACCCTGCGATCGCCATCCACACTCTCAGAGACGCAGGGACAGCGGAGGGACATTTCCCAAATGTACCCTGAAAGTGCAATAACGTTCTCTCTGGGTGCAAATCGGGACCTTTTACAAGCAAAAAAAAAAAAAAAAAGAGGTACAAATGGGTTGTGTATTAAAGTGGCTAGGGAAACAATTTTGTGTACCTACAGGGTACCACCCCAGTGAGCACCATGTCTACCTTTATGGGCCCTTTTTCCGTACCTTTATTACTGAGATTGTACCTAAATGGGTACTGAGTGCGGTTCGGCCTATACGATACGCGGATTGCTTTTTAGGGACAGACCAGCAATTTGGAAAAAATAAATAAATAAATAAAACAGTCGCTGCTTAATCTTTAGCCGCTGGTGCTACCCAGGCACTCCGGGCTGGGTAAGCCTTTCACAGGCAGTAGAATAGACAGTCAACTAGCAGACATGGCTATCACATCAGCCAGGGGAGAATATTAATTGTACAAATATGGAAATAATATAGAAAGTTACTGTAAAAGATATGATTGTGTGGTTAAAACATCCAGAGAAAAAGTAGAGATGATTTTTGATTTTAGAAATGATGAAAGCTTAATCACTTCAAGCTGCAGGACTGGACATAAAATTCATCTTTGCTTCATTTGCTCTGATTAGACTCAGATTGATGTGGGTGTGTATACGGGATAAACAATCATGGAAAAAATTCCTTTGAGATTGAAAATTTGACATTAAACTATTCCCCACAGCTGTCAACTCAGTCAGTTGGTCGCCCCCCCCCCCCCCCAGTGAAGTTTTCAAGCAGTGGTCTGTTTGAGCAGTAAGACTTCTTCTCTTTTTCTGTGGTCATCGCATATATTTTCCCCCCCCCCCCGTCGCAGCACAATTTCCAGCCAGTGTGGTGGTGACTCAGTGGTAAAGATGCAGAACAGAGCTAACGAGGCTTCCGGGCGATCACTCACAGCCTGGAAACGGCCACAGATGAGGGGTTGCCCAGACAAGGGGATTCCGCAGATGAAGGCGACAATCCTGCCCGCCCCAATCACAACCCTGAACCCCACGCCCTATCTCCTCAGGGTACGGACCTCAAACACTGACTGCAGCAATCCCACAGTCCTCTACTGCTGTCAAACCAGCAAATGGTTCGCCTTCTCATTACATATCTGCTCAAATGTTTTTTGCTGAGCATGGTTAGGTTAAGAGAAATGCTTGGTATGGGCTTCGGGAAGTGGAATCGGTCCAAAAGTAATGACTTTTCTGGCTCTGATAACGACTTAATTATATCCTGAACAAATACCCAGAGCTGGGTGAAATACTTTATGTGGAATATTTTAACCCTTTTTTTGTGTCAACATAAAACCTGCAGAATGCAGACAGTTCTAAAATAAACTACAATGTTTGCCGATATTCAAAGCAAATGTTCTGCTTTCTTATGATGTCCATTTGGGGTCAGAACATGTCACACTGACACTAAATGTTCTGCAGGAGTTTCTTTTATACCAGAGCGCAGTCTTATTTTAGCTTTGAATGGCATGGCCTTGTATTTTCCATCGTAATGTCTCAGAACTCCTCAGATAATTCCACTGAGCCACCACTTCTATTCGACCTGCAGTCCAACTGCCGAGCTGCGCAGTCCACCGGTCGAGCTGCGCAGTCCACTGGCTGAGTCGCACAGCTGTTGCACGAGAGGACTGCATTTTTTTTTTGCACAGACCCTGGATTTCCAAGCAAGCAGAGGAATGCCTTTTGCACAATGAGGTTGGGAGTGCATCCTATAGCCACGACAGTGCTCCCCTCAACATAACCCTGCTTTAATTCTATAGGCTGGGGGGAGGGGGTTCTCTTGAGATCTGGGGGGCTTGCACTCCTGGTCATGGAAACGCTCCTGTCAGGAATGAATCTCCAACACTCTGTCATGAGTACTCTTCTCTATTTTTGCCATGATCGAGGATGATAGTGTGCTGTCTGCTCTGGATAACTGGCTGATTGTGTATGTGGGGTTTGTGTGTGTGTGTATGTGTGTGTGTGTGTATGTGGGGTTTGTGTGTGTGAGTATGTGTGTGTGTGCGTGTGCGTGTGTATGTGTGTGTATGTGGGTTGTGTGTGTGAGTGTGGGGGGGGGGGGTTTGTGTATGTGGGGTTTGTGTGTGTGTTTGTGCTTGTGTGTGTGTGTGTGTGTGTGGTGTTTGTGTGTGTGAGTATGTGTGTGTGTGCGTGTGCGTGTGTATGTGTGTGTATGTGGGGTTTGTGTGTGTGTATGTGTCTGTGTGTAAGAATAGGGTTGAATGTATGCAGACACACGTCACCACACAATGCCTTCACTTTCAGGCCCTTTGTAAAAGCCCATATTCTGTAAAACGTGTTGACTCAACATCCATTTTATCTTCCCCTCGCATGCAGATGAAAGTGACAGCCTTACTGTTCACTGCTTCTACACCGCCGTTTCCGCCAAGACGTCTGTGACACATAACAAACCCGACCTTCTAAAAGACAGAAGGGCACAGCAAAGTGAGAAGTGCAGGACTATGTTTTGACTCTTACACACACAACAAACCAAAAACTGAATGTCTTGTCATCCTATTCTGAGAACCGTAAGTTTATACAAACCAAATTTGACGTCATAGTGTGCATTAAAATGGAAGGCTGCTGAAAGAATAGCAAGCAGGTGAGTCATAGAAGGCAAAGTACTATATAACAAAGGCCCTGTTGGCCCTTCCCTGGGGGGTAACTGCAGCTGCCCCCCCCACCTTGAAAAGGCCAGACAGAAACAGACAGCTGTGTAGACAGGATGGAAGCCATGATCAGCGCCCCTCGGGGAGCCCGGCAGCTTTTTCGGGGAACGCTGATGAAATCACCTGGAACATCTGTCCCAGGACAGCGAGGCTCCGGACCCCCTGGGTCCCCATAAACCTCAGCAGGTCCTCACAATGATGTCCACTCCTCAACAGCTTCACCGGTCACTGTCTGGTCACCATGGTAACACTGCCTCCCAGTCCACCAGAGCTATGAGACAAAGTGTCGTGCAGACAAAGATGATGCAAATTCGTCGGTTCTGACGTCAAGCCGACACTTTTGAGGATTAGCGACGGGCGGCGCGCACCTGCCGCAGATTCCCGCCGGAAGGGTCGTGATTGGCCGTGATTGGTCGGCTGAAACGAAGACAAAAATGTTGCCATGGCGACGATGCTAGCGTACTACTGCTCGTTTCTACGAATGAAGATGTTTTGTTTACATGGCTAGCAAGGAAAATGGAGGGGTTAGAGGAGAAGCTGGCAGAAGAGGTGGGGAAATATCCTTTACCTTAGCGATTCTGCAAGGGCCGACTGCGGAGACCATGAGAAGGCAAACAAATTATTGGAAGGAAGTAAGGGGTTCAATACAGAGTTTCTATAGCAACAACGTGCACTTTTGCTCAACTATAAATGCAAAAGGTCATCCGACAAAGTTCTGTCAGCTGACACTTTGTCGCATGACCCTTTGCTGCCGAAGCGTAAATTAGGCTTTAGCGTGTTTTTTTCTGCAGCACCATTTACAGACGAGCCGATACGCGGCACTCCCCGGCCAGCCAGGTGACAGGTGACCACAGGTGTAGGTTTTATATACTCGAGGTCAGGAGTTGAACCGGGGACTAAAAAGGTAACTTTAGAGTCCTGGTTAAGTGATGCAGATGTCACCAAATCCACCAAAACTGAAAAACTAAGGATTGACACTTGAATGATTGCACATTTTGGTTAGCAATGTGCTTAGCTGTTCAGAAGGACTGTTTTTCATATCTTACTGGTACCTAAATAGTTAAAGTATTTTAAATGTATATTTGACCCAGATCTGATCTCTAAAGTGAAAACACTTTGAAGTCCATAAAAATAAACCCCACCTTTCCTCCATCCTGCAAATGTCTGAAATGTTTTTTTTTTAAAGTCCTTTATGAAAAACCTGACCACATAAACCTCAATGAACCTGCTTCCTTCCTCCGGTTTCTAACAGAAAAAAAGTCATAAATCAGTTTACACCACACACCTTGCTTCCCGAGCTTACATTATTGCCTTCTTCCTCTTATTAAATTGTTTACCCTCCAGAAAACACGTCGCTAATTACCCCTAACAATACAGACGCGACTGCTGGAGGGGGAGCTTCCATAATTAAAGCGGTTTCCAGTCTCCTGTCGGAGAAATGACAGGTCGCGGTGGGGAAACAAGAACAAATTAACGCACGTTTCTCCTCTACTCCAGCGATGATTAACACATGCTGTAAAAAAACAACAGTATTACGCATACTTCTTTTGTAAACCAAAAGGCTCATGTTCATTTGTTTTTGCCTTTAAAAAAACTGTGCAGTGCTATCTTTAGCGTGGGAGGGAAATGCGTCCTTGCATTGACCGGCCTCAAAATAAAAGAACAAAACATTCTCTCCTGACAACGTCAAAGCCTCCGTTCTGAATCATAACATGGTAGCTCACAAAAATCAAAGCCTTTCTTTTTTCTCTAACGGATAATCGGAATTCAGCGCGTTTGGCTGCCGCTGGAATGGTCTGTCTTTCGGACGAAGATTCTGTGGAACGGAGAGCCGGGCACGCGCTCATGCGCGGAAGACAAACTGTCAGTTCCGACCGGCGTGGCGCGCGAAGCCCAGACGTCTCGCAGCGGTCAGATAAATGGCAGGTTAATTTCCAGCGGTTGTGGTTTACGAGACGTGTTTAAAATAGGGTACGAGTGGACTGTAAAACTGGGGCGAGGGGGCATGCTAAATCACAGACCCGACGGGGAAAGCATGCAAATGAAAAATACTTTTTCCCCCCCATGAAGCCAACAGAGCATAAAAATAGTTTCTATGGGATTCAAAGAGCCCTACTTATAATGTAATCTCTTATAGAAGTGACTATGACAGAGGGCTCCTGGGTTTGGCCTTATTACACTTTCCAGCAAAAAAAAAAAATGGAATTGCCTGTACCATGCCTAAATGAAGAATGAAGGAGTGGGAGATGACAGGAGAGAAAAAGGAGTAATAGAAAAAGAGGGGGAAAGGAGGAAACAGCCCATTAGCCTCCAAACAGAACATAGGAGTCCCACGAATAAAATGTTTAAAAATACTAGATCGATGCAAGGTGGTCCAACAGTTTGTGGGAAGATGGTTGACAAAGACAACACACAGGGGACTGTCACTCAAAACCTTCGCCTTATAGAAACAGCAGAGGCTTTTACGCACAGGCCTGGGTCAAACATGTATTTGAAATACTTTAACTCTGTAGATAACGGTCCCATCCATCCAATACCTATACCCGCTTATCCTGGACAGAGTCGCAGGGGGTGCTGAAGCCTATCCCAGCATGCAAGTCTCGAGTGGAGGCCCCCGTGGAAACGGAAACGAGGCGACGTGCACGTGCCGGCGCTGAGCGCTAAACAGCCGTTGCCACGGGAACACCACAACCATGACCTCATCCGCCTCTCCGACGGGCGCTCTTAATTTCACCGCGTTCCATAGGACCGTGGACACAGAGAAATGGGGGGACGACGTTTCCACGGCAAACTGACCCGCCCACCCGTCCGTACCGGTGCACTGAGTGGGTGTGCGTAAAAAGAACACGCGTTAACACGTTAAAGCATTGATCTAGTCATCCTTAAGGGAAGTGGCCCCCCCACCCCAACCCTCATACACACACACAAGGCCCAATGACCCGCTCTGGAACTGGAACACCTCCTGCACTGCAGCTCTGCAGGGGATGACGAAATAAAATACAGCTGTCATTATCACCTGAGCACAGGTAAACTGTTGCAAGCATGATAGGAATGGGGGTGTCACAGAGCCACTGTAAAAGGCTCTGGATGAGAATGTCTGCTTAATGGCAATGAAGTGGAGGTGCTGTGGTGCACCGCCTCCATGTCAAAATAGATTGAAAAATGATCACCCAATTTGAAATCATATCAGTATTAATTACCAATAAATTAATAAATAACGCTGGACATGTGTCTTTTATCACAGATTGTGATATTGTGGTACAGCTTATTTTTTGGGATGAGGAAGCTCAGCACCTCACATGCTCTCTATGACCTCACCGTCGCCATGCCAACGGAGGCTTTTGGCTTTGGAGGACCCATGTGCCTTTCTGCGTTTCCCTGGCCTGGCGTACTCCTCCTCGTTGGGCAGTCTACGCCCGGAAAGCAGGGAAGGGTGCTGCTACGCACATCGAAACCAAACAAACAAGCGAGGGACGTGCATGTGGACACAGAATGCGTTCGGCCTTTCTGCTAAAGCGCTGCGCGAAGATCCCGGCAGACATGCCAGGGGAAGTATCTTTCTGACACTTATAAAACAGGCATTGTTCCCTGCCCTGCGTCCTGCTTCCTGTCACACGCTAGCCAGCAAATGGAGAACACTTTTCACGCTTGATAAAAATCATTTTATAGAAAATTTAAATGGTCTAACGAGATTAAATCAAAATATATAAACTATATATATATATCTTTACCGTCGTGTGTTTTTTTTTTTTGTTCTTGTGTGCTTTTTTAAAATTTATTTCCTGTTTTAAAACTTCCCGTCAGAAACCTGGCGGTGGAAGGAAGCCAAACGGAGAAGTCTGGAATCTCGACGGCGAGATGGAGCCCTCTGACACGGCGCCGGGTCTTCTGGGGCGTCTCTTTGGGGGGGGGTGGAGGGTGGGGGGTGGGGGGTGGAGGGTGGAGGTGGGTGGGTGCGTGAGCGGGTGCTCATCCACGCGTGGAGACGAGAGGGCGTCAGGAAGAGCTGATAACACGGCGGAGAGGGGCGTCTGAAAACAAAAGGGCCGACCGCGTGGTATTGAAAGTGTCTGTGTGTCAGTTTGTGATTGTGTGTATCCGTGCAGCTTGTGTGGATTGTGTGTATCAATGCAGCTCGTGGGGATTGTGTGTCTCAGTGCAGCTTGTGGGGATTGTGTGTCTCAGTGCAGCTCGTGGGGATTGTGTGTATCAGTGCAGCTTGTGGGGATTGTGTGTATCAGTGCAGCTTGTGGGGATTGTGTGTCTCAGTGCAGCTCGTGGGGATTGTGTGTCTCAGTGCAGCTCGTGGGGATTGTGTGTATCAGTGCAGCTTGTGGGGATTGTGTGTATCAGTGCAGCTTGTGGGGATTGTGTGTCTCAGTGCAGCTCGTGGGGATTGTGTGTATCAGTGCAGCTTGTGGGGATTGTGTGTCTCAGTGCAGCTCGTGGGGATTGTGTGTATCAGTGCAGCTCGGGGGGATTGTGTGTCTCAGTGCAGCTTGTGGGGATTGTGTGTATCAGTGCAGCTTGTGGGGGATTGTGTGTATCAGTGCAGCTTTTGTGTCTCAGTGCAGCTCGTGTGTCTCAGTGCAGCTCGTGGGGATTGTGTGTATCCGTGCAGCTTGTGGGGATTGTGTGTCTCAGTGCAGCTCGTGGGGATTGTGTGTATCAGTGCAGCTTGTGGGGATTGTGTGTATCAGTGCAGCTTGTGGGGGATTGTGTGTATCAGTGCAGCTTTTGTGTCTCAGTGCAGCTTGTGGGGATTGTGTGTATCAGTGCAGCTCGTGGGGATTGTGTGTATCAGTGCAGCTCGTGGGGATTGTGTGTATCCGTGCAGCTTGTGGGGATTGTGTGTCTCAATGCAGCTTTTGTGTCTCAGTGCAGCTCATGTGTCTCAGTGCAGCTCGTGGGGATTGTGTGTCTCAGTGCAGCTCGTGGGGATTGTGTGTCTCAGTGCAGCTCATGGGGATTGTGTGTCGCAGTGCAGCTTGTGTGTCTCAGTGGAGCTCGTGGGGATTGTGTGTATCCGTGCAGCTCGTGGGGATTGTGTGTCTCAGTGCAGCTTGTGGGGATTGTGTGTATCAGTGCAGCTTGCGGGGATTGTGTGTATCCGTGCAGCTTGCGGGGATTGTGTGTCTCAGTGCAGCTCGTGGGGGATTGTGTGTCTCAGTGCAGCTCGTGTGTATCCGTGCAGCTTGCGGGGATTGTGTGTATCAGTGCAGCTTGCGGGGATTGTGTGTATCCGTGCAGCTTGCAGGGATTGTGTGTCTCAGTGCAGCTCGTGGGGATTGTGTGTCTCAGTGCAGCTCGTGGGGATTGTGTGTCTCAGTGCAGCTCGTGGGGATTGTGTGTCTCAGTGCAGCTCGTGGGGATTGTGTGTCTCAGTGCAGCTTGCGGGGATTGTGTGTCTCAGTGCAGCTCGTGGGGATTGTGTGTCTCAGTGCAGCTCGTGGGGATTGTGTGTCTCAGTGCAGCTTGCGGGGATTGTGTGTATCCGTGCAGCTTGCGGGGATTAGGCATGTATGTCTGGCAGCTCTAGAGGCTCTAGAGAGAAGGGCTTGCTGAGGCTCTTTCTAACCCAGCAGCCATTCAAATGCCCCCCCCCCCCCCCCAGAGTGCATACCTTGGCTCGGCTGGGGGGGATTATAGGCATAAGACAGTGTCGGTTGTGTGGGCCAAATGAATGCCGTCTGTCAAGACTTGTCAGAAATAATTTGGAGCATATATTTGTGTGTATTTGCATCTGCACATGAATTTATATCCTCCGATTCTATATCCCCGGATTAAGGCTCCCAGAATGCAACAGCTCTGTTTTTCCAGCCGGGTCTGTCCACGGAAAAGTGACAGTTGATTTAAATTCAGTCCTTTCCAGGAACGACACACAGGGGACTGTCACTCAAAAACCCCTTTGCCTTATAGAAACAGCAACAGCTTTTACGCACTGGTCTGGGTCATATATGCATTTCAAATACTTTAACTCTGTAGATAACGGTGAGATTTAAAAATGCGGCTGCAGATCACCGACAATTTCCTGTGAGGCATTTTAGTAACCGAAGCAGGATAATTCAAGAAATACTGATGGAAACGGACGCGAGTCACAGGCAGGAACTTGTTTAACATGTTTTCCAAATTATTTTTCAGTCCGGGCCCATCCCAGCTCGTGAAGCCCAAGCTCGCAGGCCAAGCTGCTGGCCAAGAGGAAGAGGAACAGTGGGGACTCCCTCAGATCAGAGAGCGCAGCCAGACCGGGGAAAACGTTTCACCCCCCAAAAAAACCTGCTACATCATGGCATACAGAGACAGTGGTATCAGCACAGAGCCCAGAGAAACCAGCCCCCCCCCTTCCCCCTTCCCCAATCACTCACTTAATCCTGCAGTTCATCTGGCTCTGTGATTGGCTGAGAGAGTTGGGGTGAGTCTCAGACTCAGGGCTAATTTGGATTTTCACGGGATGTGACAAGGTGTCCAACCCCCCGTCCCGTTTCAGGATCTGTCACTGTACCCATGTAGTGCTGACAGCTCTACACCGTACCCTGGGCGGGGTGGGAGTACCCTGACCCGTTACTATGGAGACGAGGGAGGGATCACCAGTCTCCGCCCACCCCCCCAGACACTGCCCCTCCCCTCCCCTGCCCTGCCCTGCCCTCCCGTCCCCCAACACAAAGACGAGGGGGCAGTGGGACACGGCCTAAGGCACAGCCAGATCCGGGACAGACTCCCTGTGCCACTAAAACAGGCCATCGACGAAACCTGACCTAAAAAAACCGTCTGGATTCAGAGCAGGGTGCACCGCTATACCACCCCCACACCCTCCCCACCATGGCACCACCACCCCCCCCCAGCCCCCCTTGGCTCTCAAACGACGTCCAAATTAATTAGCGCACCCCTCTGCACACCCGAATGGACACAAAACAACATCCGGCAAATAAAACCCGGCAGCTAACTGCCTGTCCTTCAAGTGCCTTTCATACTTCAGCTGGCAGCGAGAGGAGAGGAGACGATCCTCACGTCAGGACTCTGACAGAAATGAGTCCGGAGCTCATTTAATCTCATTTAATGGAGAGAGAGAGAGCAATCGCTTGATGTTGGGCATATGGTGCTGAATACAGGGACAGCAGTTTTTTGTTTTGGGGGGGGGGGTAGCGATGGAACCCGCTGTATCACGTCCCCCATGTGGTTGAAGTCACGAAACGGTCATGAATGCAGTCCTTTTAATTTGGCTTGGCCTGGTGATCCCTGGGTGCCGCACACAGTGCGTACTCGCTGGTGCTTTTGGTGGTTCCTCTGGGTTCACCTGAGCAAGGTTTTTTTGTGGTGCTCCTGAAGCGAGAAGTTAGAGGATCAATACCCATAATGCACCTTGCCTCTAATTCCTCTGAAGAATTCTCTCTCCCCATATATTCCTCCCTACTCTCTCTCTCTCCTCTCTCATCTCTGTCTCTAATTCTCTGACTCCCTTTCAGTCCCTCTGCCTCATCACATCTCTCATTTTCTCTCTCTCCATCTCTTTTCTTTTCCTTGTTTGCACTCTGTACTTTCCCTCTTTTTCTATCTCTTACACACACTCAACCCTGCACCCCTCAAACTTCCTCTCCCCCCCCCCCCACTTTCGCTCTCTCCCCCCTCCCCTCTCTCTCGCTCTCTCTGATTGGAGCAGAGCCAGCGCTCTCACTGACCCGCAGTAATGAAAGCCAGACGATGGAGAAGAAGTGGATAGAAAAAAACACAGGGACTCCACTGAGCGCGCTCCCAAACAGTCCCCAACAGCCCGCAGCTTTCTCCCCCCGATCCCTCGTTCATCTCCGTTAAAGACACAAGCTCCTCTGGGACGTTGGCTGGCGAGTGGGCATCGCCCGCGCCCCCCGTGCGCCAGGTTAAGAAAGCGAAACGACAACGACAACATCAGTGGCCGCCACATTCACACTGTGGACAGCAGTATACAGCGCTGCCATTGCTCATTAGCACTTAAGTGATCAACTAAAGAAAGTGATTTACACAGTCGATGACTCTTCTCATCTGGTTTCTTTGGTCTGAATTTGTTGCTGATCTGTTTTTAAGGCAAAAAGCAAAGCCAGGCAGGATGAAATACCTGCACCTGGGAGCAGGGGGTGGGGGATGGGGGGAGGGCCGGGGGGTTGCGGAAAAAAGGGTCGATTTGTCCTACATTTTTCTTTCCTAATCCTCGTGTCTCTCAGTCAGCCTAAAGAAATGAAACATTCACCCTCAGAACGAGGAACAGCTTTAGTATTGATCATGGGAAGGGGCCAGAGGCATCTTGGCTCGCAGTGGGTATATTTATACAAAGCGTTCCCCGTGGACGCATGAATATGGATGGCCAGATCATCAGAAAATGAAAAAAAAAAAAGTATATGCCTTGCAAAATCAAATCTGATATAAAAGGCTTAGCTGGCTCTTCGAAGTACAATCGGTACTTTCATCACTCACAAGGACAGCATGGACATGGACAGCATGGACAGCAGGGTCAGTATCAGCGATACTGACCGTCAGTACCGAGCCCTTAATGAAGTTTCAGGAAACAGTGCAAGCAATGTTGTGAAGTTCTTAAACGCTGTGAATGTTTGATTTCAGTTTCTTTTTCTGTGTCAATAACAGCAAAAGGAAGTTTGGCAACAGCAAGCTCACTTCTACAAGAAAGAGAATCTTCTCTTAAGTTTCACTTGCCCCATATTTGCCCTGAATGAACGAATGCACAATTGTTGCTGTTTTTACACCGTTGCTAGCTTGCCTCGCAAATCAGTTTCCAGTAGAAACGAAAGGATGCACATTCATTTCCTTCCCGCGTATTGTACTGTGTTACCTGCGAGGTCCCACGCTAATGAATATGCATGAGGCTCAGTAGCATAACTGTCTTTGTTATCAGAGAAGTTTTTGGCACAGAAACAGGACTCTGCAGTTTGGTAAGGAGGAGAGAAGGGAGGTAGAGAGGACAGAATTCCTGTGAATAGGTGCAGGTGCCGATAGCAGCCCAGCCCAGCCCAGCCCAGGCCAGCCCAACCCAGTCCAGGTCAGTCCAGTCCAGTCCAGTCCAGTCCAGTCCAGTCCAGCCCAGCCCAGCCCAGCCCAGCCCAGCCCAGCCCAGCCCAGCCCAGCCCACAGAACTCAAATTTTTCTGATTGTTCTGAGCATGTGCACTGACCACCTGCCCAGCGCACGCATCACAACAGCGTTGCCATGGTGTTCCGGTGTTGCCATGGCATTATGATGCCAACATCATAAGAACACTTCGATCGGAACCTTGCGTTTGCTGGCAGGTTGGGGGCTAGCAACCTGAACATGGCTGCATACGTTTCAGCTGGTACAGCCCAGCCCACAGACCTGTGAACAAGATAATGTAGGAATCAAGCTCAATAGAGCGCCATCAGTGCTACGGTCAGCTAGCGTCTCCACAGCTGGGTGGGTACAGCAGCATAAAAATGACTTCGCTCACAATCTGTTGTTTTCTCCGCCTCATGCACTCCCTGGCTTCCACTCACCGTTTGTAAAATGCTCATTTAATAACACTTATTAGCGAGCAATTCCAAAATAAATGGAACACAATTTACTTGTAATTATAGGGTTCTTTCTGACATTTTTGTTTAAAAAGCAGCTAAGAGTGCTCTTTGCCAAGTACTTCGGTTGTACAAAAAGTTAAAACAGCCGATGGATGTTACCTTTCAAGTGTACTAAAATCATATACATATGTGCAATGCAAAACTATGTGACGACACCAGATTTCAGTACTTTAAAGCCTGATTGCTGAAAATGCTGCTCTCTGCAGACAGATCCCTTTAAACCCGACTTCCTGAAAGGACCGAACTTTACACACAGGGGCCGTTTAATTCCTGTAGCGTAAGATATACGGAACCTGTGCTGGACTGCAGACAGCGCGCTGACATATTGGGGGGGATTTTGTAGAATAATCCAGATGAATTTCTGGAAACGTTTCCACTGTAAGGATGAGGTCATCCTCCGTTCGGAAGGACAGGGGCCAGCTAGCACTGGCGACAGCTCACGGCACAGCCATTCAGCTTGAGCTCAGCTCACGGCACAGCCAATCAGCATGAGCTCAGCTCACGGCACAGCCGATCAGCATGAGCTCAGCTCACGGCACAGCCAATCAGCTTGAGCTCAGCTCACAGCACAGCCAATCAGACCGTTTGTGACCGAATACACCTGAGGCATGAGGTCACCTGGGGGCATGGTGCACTCGGCTGACTGAGGGTCCCCTCCGATTGGCCGTTAGACAGAGAGGACGGAGAGTGCCGGAAGTTTTCCTGCTAGCACTTGGAGGGACTCTTGGTCTTATCGCTCCCTCTTGATGAGAGGCGGATGTGATGTGACAGGCATCTCAGGTCTGGGAACTATCTTTATACAAGGACAGGAACTCTCTCCCCTCACCTGGACACCAGGAAATAGCCTCTCGCTTCTCTTTAGGGAGCTCTGCAGTTTTTTCTCTTGGCTGCTGCTGTGTCTGGAACGACGGCCCTACTTCATCCTGCCGCGGACTGAAGGTCGCACTGACCGCTGAAATGTGTTACTATAAATATAAAACACTTAATAGCAATTTCAAGAGCTATCAAAACTTTTACTTATTGATGTGTTCCGTTACTATGCTTGTGTATGATGGAGCTGGAGAGAGAGAAAAGAGAGAGAGAGAGAGAGAGAGAGAGTGCACCATTGACATTTGCAGTGGAGAGCAGGAAAGTATCTTGAGAGGTTTTGGCAAGTCCACCTGATGTGGGGGGGGGGGGAGGGGCAGGAGAAAGGCTTAAAGCAGAACCTCTGCTCTGACAGGAACCCCAGACTCCCACATTCTGTCCCACATGCACACACACACACACACACACACACACACGCACACACGCACACATGCACACATGCACACGCACACGCACACGCACACGCACACGCACACGCACACGCACACGCACACGCACACACACACACGCACACACACGCACACGCACACGCACATGCACACACACGCACATGCACACGTGCACACACACACACACACAAACACGTGCACACACACGCACATGCACACGTGCACACACACACACACAAACACACGGCCAGGATTTCTCTGATTTTGCCTCTCTGAATGTCATTAAACCTGCAGGAGGGAACAGGGCTGCCCAACGCAACTCTTCTCACAAATTTATTCCGTTCCACTCTGACGACAGCCTTCGCGAAGCCCACCGTGTTCTTTTAAAAGATGCTTTCGTGCAGACAGGGAAAGTCATTTTTCCTGCCCCAGGTTCTGATTTCTCAGCAGATAAGAGCTTGTGGAGTATACTGGTGGGGGGAGACCAAACAACAATCAATTCCTCGTGTGGACCGCGCTTGCCACTGTTTAGAGTCAACCTGCCTCACTGGCACATCCCATAATGCACTGCAACCAGGTCCTGGGTCTGGAGAGCCGCAGGGTGTGTGCCGGTTTCCATGGTCACTCTGCATTCCATTCATAAATGTATTCATTTAAAGCAGAATGACCTCACAGTCACCTGATCTGGCTTTTACTGGTTCTGAATGAACTGCCGAGATTTTAAACGTGAACACGAAACCCAGCGGTCCCCCACGGCTCTCCAGGAACAGCGCCCCAGACCCCCACCGCAGACCTTCTGAACGTACGCTTGTGGTTCTGGGGCTGGCTCGCATGGAAGTTGGTCAAATGACCAATCCTTGCGCCCAGCGTGTGCCTCCCGACCCCATTAGTCCCTGCTCATGTAGGATGCACGTCTGGCATAAGGCCCGATGTTGACCTCACTACTACGGCAGTGTAGTGTAAAGGCTAAGGAGTTGGTCTTGTAACCTGAAGGTCGCAGGTTCGATTCCCTGGTTGGACACTGCCGTTGTACCCTTGAGCCAGGTACTTAACCTGCATTGCTCCAGTATATATCCAGCTGTATAACTGGATACAATACAAGTCACTCTGGATAAAAGCGTCTGCTAAATGCCTGTAATGTAAATGTAATGTAATGTAATGACATCAGCTGCACCAGCTAGATGTTGGTCGAGTGCTAATTATGACAGACCTTCACATTAAAAAGAAGTGTGACCTCCTAATTCGCATAAAGCCGGTTTCTTATAAAATGGCCGAGGCAAAGTGGAGAAGAAAACTGTTTTTCAGATGGAAAAAATCATTTATTTATTGATAAGTTCGCTCAAAACAAAGATGGCCTATATGATGGTCCAAATGCAATAATTAAAACGCAAATCAATAGAAGAAACCTTGTATTGGAATTACTAGGGAATTACAACCCCATTTTACACCCAGGAATTACAAGTGGGCACTGTCCCTTGTGAGAAAGACTTGTTTTGTATCGAATAAAATGTTGCGTTCCTTCTTTATTGAATCAATACGGGAGGCAATTTGTTCCGTATTTTCATACAAAAAGTTCCATACACACACACACACACACACACACACACAGAGTCTTTCACAAGAGTCTTTCACAATAGTGAGAATAATCATGAACAAAGTCAAACCAGTTTCACGTGAAATAGTTGAGAGTTTGTGTATGTATGAGTTTGTGTGTGTACGTATGTGTGCAACTGTTTGTGTGTGTGTGTGTGTATGTGCTTGCGTGTGTGTGTGTGTGCATGCGTGCATGCGTGTCAATGCAAGCCAGAAGCGCAAACATTGTAAACTGCTGTTGTCCATTCTTGCACAGTTATGCGATAACCTTTCAAATACGACTGTCCAAATTTACTGATGAGGGGAGGGGCTTCCTTATTTTTCTGCACTGAAGGTGGAACTTAGAAACTTTGTGTGGGAAAATACAGAACAAATTGTGAACTGCATTGATCCAATAATTAAAGCAGCATTTTCAATATGGGGGGGATTCCGTATTACAATGTAAGTCGAGCAACCACTGCATCAGCCAACATTCCGCCCAGCTTAGGCCTAACCCATGTAAGACGGACATGTTACCCCTCAGCAACATCAGGCAATTGTTAACGTCCAAATTGGTGCAGCTGACAGAAGATTTACGCCTGACCGAACGTCCGACATTAGCGCATAGTCCCAGGCGTAAAGTTCTTAACACAGGCGGCCCCAGAACTTCCCGGCCCTCTCTCGGGGGGAGAGTGGGGGACACTGTGTAATGGATACAGACCCCTGGGCCCTTCCGGGTCTGCTTGTGGTCAGAACCACTGAAGCATCGCTGTGACAAAAACCCTTTTCCCTTTGCTCTGGGGAGCAGTTACCACACCCGTCCTGCCCCCACACTGAAACAGGATCCAGTCTCGGTGACACGGGTCACTTCCTCCCCTGACATCACTAATGCCTTCCCGCCATCTCCACGCTGAGTGAACTTCCTGCAATCAATCACTCGCCAAGCTGAGCATGGGAAGCCCTAGACCGGGGCCATAACGCGACTACAATGCCCCCACAACGTTCCCACAACGCTCCTTCAATGTTACTGCAACACTCCTCAACACTGTCACCACCACCCTCTAGCAACGTTTACCGCAACACCCCCAAACACTCTCTCAACGCCCCCACAACATTCCCACAACGCTCGTACAATGTTGCCACAACATCCCCCAACGTTACCTCAATACGCCTGGGACTATAAGTGCATAAGATCCCAGGACATTCCCACAGGAAGCTCCAGCGGTGTTGCGCAATGCCGGACAGGGCACTTCCTCTCCAGCTCCAGCGCGTCCGCCGGCGCCGGGTCAGCTCGGCGCGGCTCGGGGATTTGAAACGGGACGGTCCGTCGTCACTTCCCCAGCTCGGGCCGCGGCTCGCAGCTGCAACTAAACCAGAGATGCGGGAGAAGGGGGCGGAGCACGCGGGTGGGACCGTGGTTTATTTTAACGGCCTCTGACTGTGATAGGCTGTAACATGTAGGCCGTAGACCAATGGGGAAGCTCACCCTAAAGCAGGGGTGCACAACAAGGGCCAACCCGTTTCAGGATTTTGTGCGGACGTTTGCCAACATTTATTTAATCAGCCCAATCATATCCTGATCTGACGTGTGTATGAGCACCAGCGACAGCCGCAGAAGCCTGCAAGTGTATCTAGAGACTGTGCTGTGCTCAAGTACAGGAATGAAGCTGTTGTAGTTTATAGAGCTGTAAGAAATGGTAATCGGTTGGAACCAAAACCAGCACGCAGATCGGCCCCTCCAGGACCGGAGTTGTGCACCCCTGCCCTAAAAGGTACGTTCATACCAACTCCGCCAAAGTGCCACAACCTGACGCATTCTGATTCTGGTCATTTTCTACTGTAGAGCAGGATATGTGGCCACGCAGTGCATGATGGGCGCGGACCGCCAGGCCCGGCGAGCGGTGCGGTGCCTTCGCCAGTTATGCGTTTGCATAAAATGAACCATATTCTATGCAAATGAGTCCGTCCAGCGTACCTCGCCCGGCTCACGAAACCCGGCTCAAACTGTCAAACTAGGCGACGCAGATGAAATACGAATCAAGATTCAGCAACATTGCCTGTTTCTCGCCTCAAATGTCTGCAGAAACATATTTCAGTGGACAGTTCAGGTTGGAATAAGAGAACGCTTACGAACAGGCCAGCACATTTTTCCAGTTTGAAAATGGGGAGCCTAAACGTAGGACCTCAGTGCATCTATCCAATCAGGTGCTGGCAGTGTTGTAGGCAACGTCACTTGTTTGCCACTTGGCCCTATAATGATGCCCATAGAGGCATCTATCCGACAGAACCGGTCTAAATTATTTACATCACAGAGTCCGTCAAACGGACAGTTTCGGGGGGGCTGGTGGGTCCCGAGGCGTCCTCGCCAGATTGGGTGAGAACGTACACCTCAACAGCAACACACGGCCGCGCAATCGCACCTCCCGCTGTAGACCAGCTGCTTTTTTCACATCGTCATCGCAGCTTTGGGCAGGCACCGTCCCCCCCCCCCCCCAGTTTGTACAGACTTTGGGTTTACTTCACCACGCAACTCTCTTTTACACCGTGCAGAAAATGTAACGGTCTTACTCGTTTGCTGGGTTCTCGCATGCTATGAATGAGTGAACTTTATTTATATAGCGCCTTTCATGCACAGAGTGCAGCTCAAAGCGATTCTCTCAGAAAGAGAGACGCACGGAGCATGTAGAAGGTTCTGGCTTTTGGCCAAGAGCGGTCAGCGTTGCATCGTCACTTGTTTGCCTCTTGGAAGCTCGGCGAAATGCGCCGGTGAATATCATTACCGCTCCTCCCTCTGATCAGTGTCCTGAAATATTCTAAATCGGATCGGCGCCGCGGCCCGGCTCTCTCATCTCCCGTCCGGCTTTCATTTCGCCCGCGCGCGACGCGTACGCTTCTGAAAGGCCCGTCCGTACTGCGCCCGATCAAAACGCACTCCAAACGCAGCCCGTTTCGCATGAAACGTGCAGCCGATTATTTTACCTGAAAGGAACGGGCAGTGAACAATGCCGCCTTTTTGTTATCCTGCTTCCTGTTCTTTTAATGGGCAGGATTATCAAACCAGTCAAGGGGGGAAAGGAACCAGCCACTCCATTA
Source organism: Anguilla pacifica (assembly GCA_039654925.1). NCBI lineage: Eukaryota > Metazoa > Chordata > Actinopteri > Anguilliformes > Anguillidae > Anguilla > Anguilla pacifica. The sequence continues at coordinate 41,004,872 of CM077299.1, forward strand.
AAGCCCGGTTCTGGCACCTTGTGAAAATCCTAAATATTGACAAACTCAGTGACCTTTGGCACCCCAGGGCTTTCTGAGGTTAAGCGCCTCCTGTCTGTACTTAGGACACACTTCGTTGACGGAAGACTGAAATTTTAAAAACGGTCATCTGTACTCACTGATTTCAGTTACGGGAAAAATAAAAGACAGGATAAAACTTTATACGCCTTTCATGTGACAGTCATTTCTTTATCTCACTACTATCTCACACATTCTAGACCGAAACCGATGTGAGAAGACAGTCTCACACCGTCCAGGATTAGTAAGAACATAGGAGAAAACAGTGTAAACACAAAACAAACTGAAGAAAACATCTAACTGCTCTTCTACTGATGTTTGGAGAAACACTGAGAAGTATGTTTCCTGAAGGTATTTGGCACACCGGAGATTATCATATTCATTGAAAGGTGATAATTTTACAATTTCTTTCAAGATATTGTCTCATAGTACACATGCGATGGGAGACTAACGTCATCAAAGGGGTGGGGGCTCTTGAAACGGAGCTGTACATCTGCCCTCAGACGCTGTTTTTGTACAGTATTATTGGATCCTTCAGTCAAAAAAACCCAGATGGCCTGAGAGGAAGAGGGGCCTTGTGTGGACCTGTCCCATAAAAACGCAAAAACAAAATGGAGGGTCAGAGCTCCAAAGTTTGGCCTCCTGGGGCCCGATCAGGAAACGGAGATGAGCGGGGAGGGCTGGCCCTGTTTTTAGGGCCCCTTTCCTCTCTTTCTTTAAAAAAAAAAAAAAAAAAAGTGTGTCAGGGACCCACGTTTCACACACCAAGCGTAACTGTGCTGAGAGAACCCTGTGTGTGTGTGCGCGCACATGTGTGTGTGCCTGTGTGTGTGTGTGTGTGAATTTATGAAGTAACAAAATCAAGGAGAAATGGGGAGTCTTATTGTTTACGGTCTTTATGGATGTCTGTATTTAGGCCGGTCACAAGAAGGAGCTGGCTGGAAGCCATGGTTACTGCAGGAGGCTGGAAGCCATGGTTACTGCAGGAGGCTGGAAGCCATGTTTACTGCAGGAGGCTGGAAGCCATGTTTACTGCAGGAGGCTGGAAGCCATGATTACTGCAGGGGGCTGGAAGCCATGATTACTGCAGGGGGCTGGAAGCCATGGTTACTGCAGGAGGCTGGAAGCCATGGTTACTGCAGGGGGCTGGAAGCCATGGTTACTGCAGGGGGCTGGAAGCCATGTTTACTGCAGGGGGCTGGAAGCCATGGTTACTGCAGGAGGCTGGAAGCCATGGTTACTGCAGGAGGCTGGAAGCCATGTTTACAGCAGGGGGCTGGAAGCCATGGTTACTGCAGGAGGCTGGAAGCCATGGTTACTGCAGGAGGCTGGAAGCCATGTTTACTGCAGGAGGCTGGAAGCCATGTTTACAGCAGGGGGCTGGAAGCCATGGTTACTGCAGGAGGCTGGAAGCCATGTTTACAGCACGGGGCTGGAAGCCATATTTACTCCAGGAGGCTGGAAGCCATGTTCACAGCAGGGGGCTAGAAGCCATGTTTACAGCAGGAGGCTGGAAGCCATGTTTACTGCAGGAGGCTGGAAGCCATGGTTACTGCAGGGGGCTGGAAGCCATGGTTACTGCAGGAGGCTGGAAGCCATGTTTACAGCACGGGGCTGGAAGCCATATTTACTCCAGGAGGCTGGAAGCCATGTTTACAGCAGGGGGCTGGAAGCCATGGTTACTGCAGGAGGCTGGAAGCCATGGTTACTGCAGGAGGCTGGAAGCCATGTTTACTGCAGGAGGCTGGAAGCCATGTTTACAGCAGGGGGCTGGAAGCCATGGTTACTGCAGGAGGCTGGAAGCCATATTTACTCCAGGAGGCTGGAAGCCATGTTTACAGCAGGGGGCTGGAAGCCATGGTTACTGCAGGAGGCTGGAAGCCATGTTTACTGCAGGAGGCTGGAAGCCATGTTTACAGCAGGAGGCTGGAAGCCATGGTTACTGCAGGGGGCTGGAAGCCATGGTTACTGCAGGAGGCTGGAAGCCATGTTTACAGCACGGGGCTGGAAGCCATATTTACTCCAGGAGGCTGGAAGCCATGTTCACAGCAGGGGGCTAGAAGCCATGTTTACAGCAGGGGGCTGGAAGCCATGGTTACTGCAGGAGGCTGGAAGCCATGGTTACTGCAGGGGGCTGGAAGCCATGGTTACTGCAGGAGGCTGGAAGCCATGGTTAAGGCAGGAGGCTGGAAGCCACGGTTACTGCAGGAGGCTGGAAGCCATGTTTACAACAGGGGGCTGGATGCCCTGCTCCAGAATCAGGGCACAGTAGGTTGCATCTATACTCCACACAGAGCCAATACTGATTCTGCATATGGAGACTTACCGCCCCCAACCCCCTCCCTCCCCCAAACACACACTCATCCAAAAACATTCAAAGATTTCTTTTTTTTTCTGCCTGGATAACATGCCCCTAATCTGGTGACTATTGTGCAAGGCCCTGTGTGCGTGTGTGTGTTCGGGTTCGACCCACTGCGAAACCTTTTTCTGTTCTCCCTCCCTCCCTCAATCTCTTTTTCTGTCACTTTCTCTTTCCCCTTCTCTCTCCCTCCCTCCCTCTCTTTCTCCTCCTGGGCAATTCTTCAGTCTTGCTCTGCATTGGGGGGGGGGGGGGGGGGTTTGCTGTCCTGAGCAGGGGAAGTCGGGGGGGGGGGGGGGGGGCAGAGCAGAGGGCAGGGCGGAGAGGAGCAAACACAGGGGTCCCCTCAAACCCATCTTACATCAGGGCCCGCACTCCCCCCCCCCACCATCATCCTGCATTCCCTCAGCAACCAGCGCTGCCTCCATCGCCTCGCCATTGCGCAACGCCTCGCCTCTGGATTTTACAGCACGATTTTTTAAAAAACACGCCGATAACAATGGAGCTGATTTGCATCTTCGGAGCGCCAGTCATCCTTTGTTCCATGGTGTGACAGTAACGTCTTCATCGAGATGCATCGGCGTTGCTATGCTCGAGGAGCTACTGCGGCTGGGTACGCTGGAGAACAGCCAAACCGCCAAACCAGGATCTTACCTGCAGCTGGAACTCAAATAGCCAGTCTTTCGGGCCTACGCCGGCAAATGAATGCGTTCGGTGTTAAATCAACTCTGACAGAGTGCATGTGGTCCTTCTTGGATAAACACAGTTAAGAGCTCAATTAACACCAAGAATATTACAGAGTGTAAATGAAAGACAGCGAGAGGATGTACCCACAGGTCTCTAAATAACAGCTGGGTTTATTCAGGTACCTACAGCTGCCAAACAATGACTCCAATCAATAGGCCAATGGACCCAGATTGACTGATTGATTGAATCTACTTGATGATCAAAGAAATACAACAGGAAGTTCAAGCAGGAACAACATCAAGTACCGACGGTAAACAAAGCCATCAAGGACAACACAAGAAAGCCAAAAGGCTTATTTCCATTGTGGTCCTTGAAGATATGGAAACAGACAAATCCAAACATCAACCCCCCCACCCCTGCAACCCTGTCTGCCCAACCCCCACCCCACCCCACCCCCTCCAGGGCACAGTGTCCTCTCCTCGTGGGGGTGGAAATGAGATTATGCGCTGTGCGGGTGCCACAAACCCAGTCTGTCCTCTGGGCAGGGGGGGAGGGGTGTGTCCCATGCCCCCTTGATTGACAGCTCTGCGGCCCGTGCGGCGATTAACGTGTGGATTAACACACGCGTGTTCCTCTGGCTTCCTGTCAGCTGCTGTCTCAGGCCCCCCCCCCCGAGGCCCACAGGGGGATCCGCCAGGACCCCGGCGAGCCGAACACGCTGAGACAGGCGTAGCAACGACTCGCGTGCGCCTAGCAACAACATGGCCTGCACTGTGTTGCGTTACACTCCGTTTATTTGGCAGACGCTTTTGTCCAACGCGATGTACGATAAGCGCACACCGAAGGTCATCGGAACAACTACAGAACGCAGGTCCGATGAGGTACAGCACTCATTATTAAACTCTGTTCACCAGCATGCCACCATTCGCGGCTGCCACCAGCGGGTAACGTCCTCACAACGTCCTCACAATGTCTACGCAACGTCCTCACAACGTCTACGCAACATCACAGCGGGGTTCGCCATGCTGTGTAATGTGTTCACCCACAGTGGATCTGCCCTGCGTGCAACATTAGCGCAAGAGTCTGATTCTTGGCTCTGGTGAAGCAAAGTGATAATTAATTACTCTCTCTCTCTCTCTCTCTCTCTCTCTCTCTCTTTCTGTTAGCTTCACAATAATTATCAGCTGCCTTGCGCATGTATCACTCCAAATAAACACAACTGTGTTAAAAATGGACTTAACTTTCCACCGCATTAAGTGCTTTACTAGAGTTGGATGCTTGTGGATTGGTTTGATACACTGCTTATAGTATCTCAGCATTGTAGATCTGTGGATTAGTTTAATACACTGCTTATAGTATCTTAGCATTGTAGATCTCTGGTTTGGTTTAATACAATACTATATCTTATCGCAGTAGACTGCTGAAAGTGGCCTCGAACTTTAAGATTCAATTTTTTTTTCTGTTGCCTTGTAGGCAGTGACAATGATGCATGAAAATACTATTGTTCCATCTTCTATTTTTAATTATTATCCGTAAGCTCTGGAAATCACCCTTCCTGTACATCTCTGTCAATTTATTAAAGCAATAAATCAACAGTGCGGCAATGCAGCATAATGGTTACAGCACTACAACTTGGCTTTGGCTGTAACTGAGGTTGCCAGTTCAATTCCCAAAGGGGATAAAGCGCTGCAGCTGAATTGCTTCAGTAAATATCAGCCGTATATAAATGGATTGTATATGAAAGCTGAGAGCGGTCTAAAAACGCTCTGGAGCTGAGTGTGAATGTAAATTCCACCCAGGCAGTTTGCCGCAGTCCCCGGCGAGATCTGGGTGGTTTGTGCCTTCCCCCAGCAGCTCCTGACAACGCGCGCATAACCACGATATCAGAGCTGGACACCAACGCAGCAGAGCTCAATGCCCTGGCCAACCCCATGTGTGTGTGGGGGAGAATCACCCCCACACCTGATGAGGGGGGGGTCACCCCCACACCTGATGAGGTCTGGCTGGGTCAGCAGGGATGGAGCAGGCAGTACTGAGCAGCCAGGTGTGCTGCGATGTCAGACAGGCAGGTGCATCACCACAGGTATTACCCCAGACCCCAGGTGCCCAGGTGCGGAATGCCGTTATGACTCCTGGGGGAAAGCCCCTCGCTTGCGCCTTGTAGTTTCTGGACAGACGGACAGCGTGTGGAGCGGACGGCGCAGAACGAACGAAAGCCGCCAAAAAGTTACGGTTCGTAATTGAATTTGAACTGAAAAATGTCCAGAACTTCGTCCAGTGAACATTGTATTTATTTGGAAATTTTAGATAACCTTAATGCGTTGCAATGTTTTTCAGATACAATCCCTGGAATTCATTATGCTTGGTGAGTTTTTTTATTTATTTAATTTTTTACGTCTCAAATCAATTTAAAAAACAGATTAATTCAAATTTCACCATTTGAACACAATTTAAACCGTATTCTTCCTTCTTCACACGTTTTAAATTGCAGTGACCAGATTTCCTCACTTTCCGCCGTTAAACCCCCCCGATTTCCCCTGTTAGTCCATAACTGCACAAAACAATCTTCACTAAAGGCCTAATTAAGAAGAATTAACCTTTAAATCTGAAATGAAAACAAATTTACACCAATATTACACAATTAATTCAGAGAATTTTAACAGACTTGCAAACAAACTTTTTCATCAGCGGCAAACCTGTCTTGATATATCCGCCATTATATTAGCAATCCACCAAGGTGGCTTTTAAAGGTAATGAAAGATGACACTGTGATTGTTTTATCACACGTTATGCCAAAGACACACCTATAAATGAATCGAGCCAGTAAGTCCAACCCTTTTGGACCTTGCACCCTACTTTGTGCTCAATAGGCATTATTTTGTGTTTGCATTGTGAGGTCACTATCTGGCAGGAAATTGAGGTGAAAGACCTCTCTTGAATGTGCCAGGCACTATGATGTCACTGACCAGTTTAGAAAAAAACCATCCAATCTGGTATCAGCCTCAGTAAACACAGAAAAATGATTGGCTGTGCAGTACGTCAAGGCAGAATCACACTAATGTCTGTGTACCAATTAACCCACTGAGTTCGGGAGACTCTTCCAGGCCAGGTTATTTGAGTCATGTTCTCCCTGTCCCAAAACTGGACATGAAGTCAAGCTGTGGGGGGTGGGGGGTGGGCAGCGGGGGGGGGGGGGGGGTGTCAGCAGGGTCACATTCATCCAACATAACAGGATGTGTGGGGGCTGGGGGGGGGGCAGGTAAAATGGGGCTGAGCCAGGTAACACCCCCTCTGAGAGCTCACAGGATGCCCATGTTTGTAGTTTTTTTTTTTGGGGGGGGGGGGGCAGTGGGCACAGGGGACCACCCCAAACCAGCTTCCTCATCAAATTATCACCTGGACACGAGGGAGCCAACAGGAACCCACACTACCACAGAGCCAAACACTGCTGTCACCATGTCCTGTGCCCCCCAAAAAAACACCCCAGAGCCCCCATATTCCCTCACACTCTCCTCGCTGTAACACCAGCCGCTCACTCACACACTCCCCCCTTCTCTCTCACAGTCCACTCCTCTACTTCTTTCTCACTCACTCACTTCCCCTTCTCTATGTCCCTCTCTCACACGCGCACACACACACACACACACACACATACACATACAATCTGGCCAGCATTTAATTTGCATTTGTACTTAACTTTGACTTACAAGTAAATGCGAGTATTCATCCTTCATTCTTCCTTTCACTTAACTATTTTTGGGTAATAAGCATTTTGTGTGTGTGTGTGTGTGTGTGTGTGTGTGTGTGTGTGCAGGGTTTTGTTGCCACCAAGTACTCTGGTTCAATTGGCTAATAAGCCGTTTACACCAACAGCAATTCCTTTGGAGGTTGAGAACACTTGTAAGGACACAAGAGCAGAATTAAGCTGTCACTCGTGAGCTTATCAGTAAAGATAGCCATAATATCAGGTCCCATAAGAGTCGGGCCGATCAAATAATTAAGAGCCCAATTTGCGGTGAGAACCCGAAACAAACATAGCCCCGCCCACTCACCTCTGGCTTTAGGAAGGGTGTGAATGTAACACAGGATCAGGTCGTCCGCCAGCGTCCGAACGGGCAGGAAATGAGTCGGGGCTCACCCCATAGCTGCAGCTCCTGTCCCGGGCCGGCCCAGTCTTCGTACCGCGCGCTTCCTGTACGTCGCGCTGAGGCTCACACGCCGTCTCTCACAACCGACGTGAACGCGGCCTGCGCTGTGAGAGCGGACAGCTGGGTTTCCTCAGTCCCGCGAGTGTAAACAGCCAGAAAGCTTTCTGCGTTTTTAAAGAAGGGCAGACAAACGCTGCCAAAACCTTGCCTTTGAAGTGGTCCAGGTAGCCTCCTCTCTCCTTTGCTGGACTATTAAAAAGAATGTCTTTAAAAGTACAATTTTGAACTTGAGTATGTCTGCACCGGGGAAGGAAACTACTCGAGTCTTTCCTTCAGCAACTCCCCTCCATCCAGAATTTAACTTCAGCGTCCCTTCACCACATTCTGGATCCTTCTCCTCCTCCTCCTCCTCCTCCTCCTCCCTCAGTATAACTCAGGTTTTTTCAGGGTCTTACTCAGTGCAGTTACCCAGCTAACTCAGTAAATGTGAGGCGCCTCCCTGACGTCCTGGTCCTGCACAGCCTCAGGGTCTGCAGGTGTTACTCAACACTTAATTGACCAATTACGTTTATTAAAGTGGACTCACCTGCCTGCCCTGGTTTCTTGGATCTGAATTTGCTGCTGCTTTTACAGGGGAAATGAAGAACAGCTGGCTGTCCAGGACCCCTGGCTTGCTATGTGGAATGAGCTTGTACTGCATTGTAGCTGACCGAAGTGTCTTTGAAGGGCTCGATGAGGTACTTGTTTGCCTTCAATTAAAAGCAATTTCTTTATTTCACAAACACAAAAAAGAAACCCAGAAAGCTCGGCAAGTTAGGCTATCACTGGAACGCAACCACCAAACTTTGTGAAAAAGTGCATTGCTAGGGTCTACTTGTAGGACAATGTTGAGGACAAATGTTGATTGAATACCAGTGAGCTGTGAATTCACACCAGTCGATAGCAAATTAAAGTTTAAGAGCTTCCAAATGACCATAACGGGCAGGAACTTTACTGGTGTCGAGCGGGCTAGATCATTTAAAGCATCCCATCCCGGGTCTGACGATGATGTTTTTTCCGTCACCATGGTGATGACAAACATCTCCTGTCACCGTTAGAGGAACAACAGGAACAGGAAGGGGCGGGACTTTTACTTCCTGCCCACACCCGTTCCTCTCTCTCCCCCCCCCCACTGAACTGTATATGTAGTTCACTGCACTCCCCATCCCACAGCCTGCCCCCCCCAACTTCCCCCCACTTCACTCCTCTTCCCAGTTCTGCCTGCCAAGGCCCTGGGATGGTTTTTTGTGGGTTTTTTTGGCGCTCCGGAAGATTCTTCCGAAAGGCGGACCTTTGGCTGGCTGCCCGGCCCACGGTCCGGTCTGTTCTGCATTCTGTGCGATAGAAAATGCGATATCACAGGTGATAAGATCACCGAATGACACATTTCAGCAGAACAGGAGTCGAGTAAAAAAAAAAAAAAACAGACTGGGGGGGGGGGGGGGGGGGGGGGGTGTTGGGTTGACAGTGCAGATGGAATGTTAACTTTCCTTGAACCCCCGGCCTCCCCCGGCCTCCTCCCCCCCCCCCCCCCTTCCCCCCCTCGCCTGCTCTTTCCAGGAGAACTGACAACAGGAGTTTGGAAGTGAAAAAGACAAGTTCCTCCTCCCCATCTCCTCATGTCACACACAAGAAAAACTTCAGCCAATGTTCTGTTTTGCCGACTGGAGCCAGCTCTGTGTGTCTGTCCAATACAAACTGTGTGCATTTACTGCCCTCACCTGGATATGTGTGGTACTGCATTCCACACATACATGGGCACGCACACAGACATACACACACCACCTCACAATCACTTATGAAAAAAAATACCCCAAAGCAAGTACTTACAGTACGACTTTACACAAGGGAAAGAGATTTAATAATCTGAGATACATATAAATGCATTTCTACATGACAAGACTGTTCTTTGGTCAAAAGAGAAGTTTACTGATCCAAACTACAATAAACCTGGATGTGTACAAAGCTAATTATCTCACTATGCCACGTAGAAACTAAAAGCTGCACAAACCCCAGCCCACCTCTGGCTAAGTCAATCACGATAAATAGCATGCTGAGGATTCCATTCACAATTCTAACAATTGGACCTGCGATTATAGTGCGTTAGCACCACCTTGTGGAATTTAAAGGTAATTACATTCTTTGTAAAATGCCTTCTCAAAGGACATTCAGAAATAATACTTTTGTGTACACTTGGGGCATAGAGGTTGCCCTGAAATACGGAAACACACAAGGTCAGCAATTCCAGCCAAATTATAACATTGCTGATTACATTAACAGACAATATACATTATTTTCACTTAAGAATACAATTATCAGAAAAGGACAAATTAAATTTGTCAGTTATTTTTGGGTGATGAGTTATGAACTTCAGTCATAAGTCAAACTAATTTGTGTGTGTATTTTTAAGCACAAAGATTTCAATACATTTCATTTAAAACCGTATTTTTGCAATAAAAATCAGACTGAGACAATCATTATTTGGGCTGAGTTTGATTTATTATTGTACTTCCAGCAATTTATCAGAATTACTGCTTTTTAAACAAAGTCATTATTCCAAAAAAGACATTAAGATTCATAAATTCACTATTTTGTACTGTATATGTTAATGAAACCGGAAAAAAATGATTATTTAAAATAAGTAAAAAGCCTTCATCGAAATGAAACACTCACAAAGATTCAGTTTTTTCAAAATTGGAAACATTTACTGTACATAAATTATGACCATCCCAGGTAATTAAGGTGAATCTGAGGGATTTTCTCTTGGAAAAATAGTATTTTTAACCAATGAATCAGTTTATAAGAAAATCAAACATTGAAATTCTCTGACATAATATTTATGGATGAATTGCCTTTACAGCTGTGCTATATATAGCAAACTTACTTTTAATTCTGTGCACGGTACATTCTAATATCGGGCAAAGGTAAAAGGAGTAGCTTAAGGAATGCTGGCACCACTGAACTGATGGGAAATCATCGACCCTGTGAAGCCGTAAAACACAAAGCCAGCGACCCCCTACGGAACTTCCCAGCATGCCTCAGGAAGGTGGGACCTGCCGAGCATTCCAGAAGAGTGACAGATCAGGAGGTACAAATCCACCAGCTGCCCACGGGACGGGGGTGGAGACCCCCCCCCCACCCACCCAAAAAAAAAAAAAAAAGGCCAGAGCAGTGGAAGGCGCTGGCTTTCAGTTAGAAGACATTTCTGGAGAAGAAAGGAGGGGCTCCCTCTAATAGCTGCTTACAGCCAGGCTTTGGAGCCTGTGATTCTAGCCTAAGAGACTGCGGGAAGCCACTGCTGGCCAGAGCTCTGATCTTTAAACACACACATGCACACACACATACGCGCACACACACACACGCACGCATGCGCACACACTCACTCACACACACACACACACAACCTGACTCATACTCACACACATGCACTCGCACATACGCACGCACGCATGCACGCACGCGCACGCACGCATTCTCACACACACACACACACACACACACGCACACTCACATATGTACTCGCGCATGCACACACACACACACACACACATGCACACACACATATGTACTCGCGCACGCACACACACACACACACGCACACACAGCAGGGGAAAAACAGAATAAACCTTCTGAAACGCAACAGGGCATCCCATGCAGAACACAGACTGCTCCGTTTTTAGAGCCAGATACTATTCCAAACAAATATATATATATACAATTTTAAAACACAAAAAAAACTAAAACAAGAGTACAAACATACATAAACACATAATTAACATAAGAACTTCATGCTAAACATTTTTGAAAACTTTCTCTCAGTGGAAATCCAATTCTTTCGAGGCTGGACCTGACTTGGGGGGAGGAGGGGGGCATCGGCACGGAAACACGGTATCGTCGCAGCAACGCAGCACTGCCATGGAGACACGGCCGATGGCTGCCCTGAAGTGCAGCAGCCCGGGGAGGACAGGGCAAGTCCTGCGAGGGGCCGGAGGGGTTGGGGGGTGGGGGGGGCGAGGGGTGTGTAGGCGGGGGCTTTTGCCCCAGTTCCCAGGCCCGGGGGGGGCTGGCTGGGCTGTGGAAACGGGCCCCAGGAGGCAGTGATGGAGGGAGAGCCTCTCATGTCCTGCCAGCTCAGACTCCACAGCCGGAAGCTTCTCTCTCAGAGCCTGGACGCTGGAGAAGTGTGGCCAGGGAGTACCCAAAGCCGCGTGCCACGTCCTACCCTACCCTGCCCTGCCCTGCCCCACCCTTCTCTAAACGAGACACTCCCATGGCCACACCATAAAAACGCCAGACAAATGAGCACTTTTTCTGACCAACTGACACTTCCCCAGGCCCCTCCCACCGATCCCAGCCCCTCCCCCAAACTACAGCTCTGCCCACCCAGTTGGCATCGTTGATCAACAGCTCACAACTCTTTGTGAAAGCTCTCTCTCTCTCTCTCTCTCTCTCTCTCTCTCTCTCTCTCTCTCTCTCTCTCTCTCTCTCTCTCTCTCTCTCTCTCTCTCTCTCTCTCTCTCTCTCTCTCTCTCTCTCTCTCTCTCTCTCTCTCTCTCTCTCTCTCTCTCTCTCTCTCTCTCTCTCTCTCGAAACCTGGACCTGACTAATAATCACGAGAAGCGCTGAAACTGAAAATAGAAACCAAACTCTCAACATCTCGTGTGTTTCAAATATAAGTAAGTGGAAGTGGAAATAAGTGAAATTCTGGAAATAAGTGAAGACGTTCGGCTGTCGTTCCTGAACTCTCCCTCCCCCCCCCCCCTGTCAGGGTCTGTGAAAGTCCTGTGAGGCCCAGCACTGGAAGGAGCTTTCAGAGAGAGAGAGAGAGAGTACAGAAGCTTTCACAGAGAGATCACAGAAGGTTTCACAGAGAGATCACAGGAGCTTACACAGAGAGATCACGGAAGCTTTCACAGAGAGATCACAGAAGCTTTCACAGAGAGATCACGGAAGCTTTCACAGAGAGATCACGGAAGCTTTCACAGAGAGATCACGGAAGCTTTCACAGAGTGAATTACAGAAGCTTTCACAGACAGATTACAAGCTTGTGTGCTGGGAGCCAAGACAGAGAGTTGTTCAAGCCAAAGAGAGTGAGGATGAATGATTTGGCAAAGAGTGTGCGTGTGTGTGTGTGTGTGTCTACGTGAGTTGGGCTCCTCAGTATTTGGGCACTTTGGAGTAGTCCTCCTGGTGGATACTCTTGCACAGGCACACGGCTAAAACGATCCCCACCACCTGCAAAGAAAACAACACTGATCACAACACACCCAGAGCACTACACAACGTAACACACCCTGTGCACTACACAACACACCCAGAGCACTACACAACACACCCGCGGCTCTACACAACACACCGAGAGCACTACACAACACAACACACCCAGAGCACTACACAACACACCCAGAGCACTACACAAGGTAACACACCCTGTGCACTACACAACACACCCAGAGCACTACACAACACACCCGCGGCTCTACACAACACACCCAGAGCACTACACAACACAACACACCCAGAGCACTACACAACACAACACACCCAGAGCACTACACAACACACCCGCGGCTCTACACAACACATCCGCAGCTCTACACAACACACCCAGAGCACTACACAACACAACACACCCAGAGCACTACACAACATAACACACCCAGAGCACTACACAACACACCCGCGGCTCTACACAACACACCCAGAGCACTACACAACATAACACACCCGTGGCTCTACACAACACACCGCGGCTCTAAACAACACACCCAGGGCACTACACAACACAACACACCCAGAGCACTACACAACACAACACACCCAGGGCACTACACAACACACCCAGAGCACTACACAACACAACACACCCAGAGCACTATACAACACAACACACCCAGGGCACTACACAACACACCCAGAGCACTACACAACACAACACACCCAGAGCACTATACAACACAACACACCCAGGGCACTACACAACACACCCAGAGCACTACACAACACACCCAGAGCACTACAAAACACAACACACCCGCGGCTCTACACAACGTAACACACCCTGTGCACTACACAACACACCCAGAGCACTACACAACACATCCAGGGCACTACACAATATATGCAGTACACTACACAACACACCCAGAGCACTACACAACACAACACACCGAGAGCACTACACAACATAACACACCCTATGCACTACACAACACACCCTGTGCACTACACAACACACCCAGGGCACTACACAACACACCCAGAGCACTACACAACACACCCTGTGCACTACACAACACACCCAGGGCACTGCACAATACACCCAGAGCACTACACAACACACCATGTGCACTACACAACACACCCAGAGCACTACACAGCACACCCAGAGCACTAAACAACACACCCTGTGCACTACACAACACACGCAGTACACTAGACAACACTGGTACACTTTAACACACCCAAGCTGGAAAATAATTCCAAGAACACAACAACCATTCCAAAGAGAACTATACTGTAAAGAACAGTGAAGAGATTTCTAGAAAGTTTTGTCAGCATCATAAAAAACCTTGAATCTCCAGCCTTTCAGGAAATGAGGAAAAACTGTTCTATTATTACTTCACATAACACCATTTTAATCACATGGTGTTTTGATGATTAAACTTTTCTGCCCACAGAAAGAAACACTGACAGAAAGGATGACGCAAACTTCATTCATGAGTCACGACACAGAAATGGTGAAAACAGAGAACAGTTTATTTTTTTCTAAGACGCTGACAGCTGTGCTCTTTCCCACTTTAAACCTCTCTTCACACCGTAGCGCACAGCTGGGCTAGCACTCGTTAGCACACAGCCGAGCTACAGTTTGTTAGCACACAGCCGAGCTAGCGCTCGTTAGCGCACAGCCGAGCTAACACTCGTACGCACACAGTTGAGCTAGCGCTCGTTAGCACACAGCCGAGCTAGCGCTCGTTAAGGCACAGCCGGGTTAGCGGTCGTTAGCACACAGCCGAGCTATCGCTCGTTAACGCACAGCCGGGTTAGTGCTCGTTAGCACACAGCCGAGCTAGCGCTCGTTAGCGCACAGCCGAGCTGTCGCTCGTTAGCGCACAGCCGAGCTAGCGCTCGTTAACGCACAGCCGGGTTAGTGCTCGTTAGCACACAGCCGAGCTAGCGCTCGTTAGCGCACAGCCGGGCTAGCGCTCGTTAGTCCACAGCCGAGCTATCGCTCGTTAGCGCACAGCCGAGCTATCGCTCGTTAGCGCACAGTCGAGCTAACGCTCATACGCACACAGCCGAGCTAGCAGCCCCTGGGACATTCTCACAGCGTTACTGAACATATCATTTACCACACACCACATGGAGAAGAGTTTAAAAACAGCAAAAAAACAAAGTCGTGGCCTAAATATCAGCCTCTGCCTTTCCGAAGAGGGGGGACACAAAATGGAGATGAGAGCTCAGAGAAGTCCCAGTGCAGGGGGGGGATGGGCACAGCATGTGGGGCCGTCTAGGATTTATGTAGCAGCGGGGGGGGGGGGGACGGAGGGGGGCATGTAAGCATCCCAAAAACTCAGGCTTGTAGCACGTTAGCGGGAATACCTCAATGACGGCCACTCCGATGGAGATTCCCAGGATGACTCCTGAGTTGCTGAGGATCCAGTTTTCCACTTTCACCATGCAGCCCTGTGGAAGTGAGAGGAGGGGGGCGGGGGTTAATTAGGGGAGGGGGGTGGGGTCAGAGAGGTGAATCCCCAAAGCCAGAACACAGGCACAGAGAAACGTTCGAGGTGAGGATTGGGGGGCGAGGACTCGGGACGGTACCGAGGCATAGACGGGCCACTGGAGGTACGGGCTGGTGCAGAACCCGCTCTCCTCGAAGGTGTCTGCAGCGAGGGACGCGTTTCGGCAGGAGCAGGGGTACAGGGGCAGGGAGCTGTTCTTAATCCGGGTGTTCTCTGTCCAGTTACCCGGGTCAGTCCACCCACAGCAGTTGACCTGATTAGAGAGAGAGAGAGAGAGACACCACATATCCCATCACATACCTCACATCACACTACATACCACATACTACACACTACATACAGTACCACATACTACATACTACATATCATTTATCACATACCACACACACATTACACACTACATACCACATACTACACACTATGTACCACACATCGCATACTACATACCACACACCACATATCACATACTACATATCACATATCAGATATCACATGCCCTCAGATAAAACAAGAAAATATGAGAGGAAGGGGGAAAGAGAGACAGAAAGAGCAAGAAAGAGAGGGAGGGAGCCTGAGAAAGAGTTGCAAAGAGGGGAAAGAGGGAGTGAGACAGAGGAAGAGTGGGAGGGAGGGGAGAAAGAGACAGGGAGGGAAGGAAAGCACCATATGGGTATGAAGGGGGCAGAGGGAGGGAATGAGAAAAAAGGACAAGAGAAAAAGAGAAGAAAGAGAAAACGAGAAAAAGAAAGAGTGAGCGGAAGTGAGAAAGAGAAGTGGTGGGGGGAGGTGGCAAGAGAGAGTGAGGGAGAGAGACAGAGGAAGATGGAGAGAGAGAGGGGGTGAGGGAGGGAGGGGGAGGGAGTGTGGGAGAGGGACAGAGGAAGAGGGAGAGAGGGGGACAGAGAGAGAGGGAGGGAGGGAGAGAGAGGTCAGGAACCAGACAGCGGAAGAGGAAGGATAGAGGGAGAGAGGAAGTTTAGACAGAAAAAACACAGATTAACTCAGAAACAAAACCAGTGGAAATGTCACAGCTCAGTGAATGTGAAAAGTGAGCTTTCACTGAGTCCGTGTGTGTGTGTACACCTGCTTGCATGCATGCATGTGTGAGTGTGTGAGTGTGCGCGTGTCTTTGTGTATGCGCCTGTGTGTGTGTTTGTTTCGTGTGTCTTTGTGCGTGCATGCGTGAATGTGTGTGTGTGTGCGTCTTTGTGTGTGCCTGTGTAAATATGTGTGTGTGTGTGTGTATGTGTGAACGTGTGAGTGCGTGAGTGTCTTTGTGTGTGTCTATTTTTGTGAGTGTGTGTGTGTGTGTCCGCGTGTGCACGCATGTATGTGTGTGTGTGTGTGTGTGTGTGTGTGTGTGTGTGTATGTGTGTGAGTGTGAGTGTGAGTGTGAGTGTGTGTGTGTGTGTGTGTGTGTATGTGTGTGAGTGTGAGTGTGAGTGTGAGTGTGAGTGTGTGTGTGTGTGAGTGTGAGTGTGAGTGTGTGTGTGTGTGTGTGAGAGTGTGAGAGTGTGTGTGTGTGTCCGCGTGTGTGTGTGTGTGTGTGTGTGTGTGTGTGTGTGTGAGAGTGTGAGAGTGTGTGTGTGTGTCCGCGTGTGTGTGTGTGTGTGTGTGTGTGTGTGTGTGTGTGTGTGTGAAGTGTGTGTGTGTGTATGTGTGTGTGTGTGTGTGTGTGTGTGTGTGTGTGAGAGTGTGAGAGTGTGTGTGTGTGTCCGCGTGTGTGTGTGTGTGTGTGTGTGTGTGTGTGTGTGTGTATGTGTGTCTTTGTGTGTGTGTGTGTGTGTGTGTGTGGAGTGTGAACGCTAGTGAAACGAAGAGCATCAGCTGGTTTTTCTGTCGCGAGGTCACGTCTCTCACACCTGGCAGCGCCGCGGGTTTGACTCCGCCCACCCCATTACTCCCGAGCTCTTACACCGCATCTCGCACGCTAACACAGGAAACTGACTCAACCGGCTTCTTTCTACACCAAAGAGAACGACCCCCTGACCCTGCGAAGGAAGCGGTCACAACAGGTCATATTCGCACTCTAGCTTTCAACACTAAAATACGTACGTTAGTGATGACATCAGAACAAAACGACGCTTACAAGTATCCATCATTATTATTATTATTGCGGTTGTTGTCAGTACTATTGTACTATTTATCATTATTAGAATTATTCATGTAACTGTTATTGTTCTAGTTGTCATTGTTGTTGTAATTATTGCTGTTGCTGTAGTTATTATTGTGGTTGTAATAGTTATTATTGTTGTAGTAGCTGTAATAGTTCTTACTGTTGTAGTAGTTATTGTTGTAGTTGATGTTACTGCCATTGTAGATGTTGTTATTATTGTTGTAGTTGTTGTTTATTGTTGTAGTTGTTGTTGTAGTTTTGGTTATTACTGTCGTTGTTATTATAGTGAAGGGAATGAGGGAGGGGAGATGGATAGATAGACAGACAGATAGATAGATAGATAGAGATGGACAGAGGAGAGCAGGTAATACTCGGTGTGAAACGGCAGCATTCCCAGGGACTGAAGCCTCTCCCCTCCCTGTGGTCGGCCATGTCAGGACCTGCACCCTAACGCCCGCGCCAGGGCACGGCTCGGCTGTCACGGGCTCGCGTGCACCAACACGCGTGTTTGGGCATTCTACCCTGCTACAGAGCCCGATTACCTCATTACGGGATTAAATATAAATAAAAACACTGCTGTGAGTTCAGACTCGGGGGGGGGGGGGGGGGCCTTCCGGATGGCAGTTAAACAGCCTGGCGGTATGCCTCCTGCCCTGGCAGCAGCGTGTGTTACTGGGCGGCAGTGTAGCATAGTGGGTAAGGAACTGCTCTTGTACCCTGAAGGTCACAGGTTCAATTCCCCGGGCAGGACGCTGCCGTTGTACCCTGGAGAGCAAGCTACTTAACCTGCATTGCGTCAGTGTATATCCGGCTGTGTGAATGGATGCAAGTGTAAATGCTGTGTAACAGGCTGTGTAGGCGGAGAGGCTCACCGTCCTCTGGATGTAGTCCCAGGCCAGCTCCCTGGTCCTGTTCTGCCCGCTGTACTCCACGATGATCTTGTTCACGATACCCGCCATCTCATTCTTCAGCTGAAAAAAATAATAAAATATTGTAAAAAAAATACCATACAAATAAATCTATATGCAATAAATCTCCATAATATCGGTGTTAAATAAATCCACGGTACATGAACAGAAACAGTCATCTTCTAAATCACTGAATCCTGCTCCGGTTTCCGTTGGTTACACACGAATCCGCTGGGTTGAGTGGGAGGCAGAGGTTGTGTGGGCGGACCGACTTCTCCTTCACATTTAGCCACATTTCACAACCCAATAAACGCCATTAAAAACCAGGCATACAGCACTCAAATCAGCCAATCAGAGGAAACGCAATTTATAACCGGGCATTCAGTTCTGAAATCAGCCAATCAGAGGAAACACAATCTAAACCCTGGCATACAGCTCTCAATTAGCCAATCAGAAGAAATCGCCTTCGACTGAATGCGGTTCAAGAGAACATAGTGCTGCTTGCCAAAGTGAACCTCTCCTCTAGAGCGTTTACGACTTGTACCTTCCAGCGCAGTTATTTTTAAAAACGTATGTTTTTGCGCACCGTGGCAGTTTTGACTTTGCGCTTATTTCGTCAGTTGGGGAAGTGAAATGAAGTGACGCCGATTCAGCGAATGAGATTCTTTTGATGAGTGCAGTTAGCTGTTCCGTTTTTTCACTCCACGGCAGCAGGAAATGAAATAGAATTAAAGCCGGCAGCTGGACCGGGGACTTCCCCTGAGGAGCCAGCTGGCAATGAGGTGATTGGCCAATGCAGGGGCATAGGTGCAGGTGATTGGCTAATGCAGGGGCATAGGTGCAGGTGAATGGCTAATGGCAGGGGCACCAGTGGTCATGACTGGCTGAGAGCAGAAAACAGAACCTGCGCATGGGGGGGGGGGGGGGGGTGTTGGGGGTGAGGGGGGTTGGGGGTTGAGGGAGTGGTACAGCAGGTGTAACCTGACCCAGTCCCAGGCCCAGTGAAGTGTATGGACTCTGTTTAGGGTCCTGACACGAACCCATGACGTCCCGAGGAGAGTCACGTCACCCTCACCCCTCACAGGTGAACCACAGCAGGGCCCACCGCAGACAGCGAGCCCCCCCCCCCCCCACCCCCAGGGAAAATAAACAGGGTCTAGAACCCCGCCCAAGACCCCTTTTCCCTGCATTCCACTCCAGATGCTTCACACACAGTGATTTCCACACCCTCGAGGAAGGAGTGGGGGGTGGGGCAGGGGGGTATGGGGGGGGTCACTCACCAGGTCCTTCTGGAAGTAGATGAGCGCGGCGGCCGTCACTTGGGAGACGAGGATCAGCAGGAGGCAGATGAAGTACTGCGAAAAGAGAGGATCATGGGATAGGTCAGCCGCTTACGTCATTAAGCCTGTCCCTCGCTTATGACATCACAGATTCCTGACAGGCCGTCTCTCGCTAATGACATCTCAGAATTTCGAGAGGCCCCAGACAGCCATCTCCACGTGGTTAACAATGAAACCTCTGCCTTCCAACAATCTAAGCTGAAACGATTCAACTTAATTAATCTTCTGAACATTCACAAATGGGTCTGTTCAAGTACAACAACCATGGAAACGGCAATACAGCACCAGAACTTCCTGTTACCGGGCAGAACTTCCTCTGGTAAAGAAGACTCAGAACCTCCGGGAGGCAGGGAGGACAGAAGGGCAGCAGGAGCTGCTGTGCCTGGGTGTGTCTGAAGAATCGAAAATAAAACTTTCCCCACTGCAAACCATTTCCACCCGCAGCGTCTCCACAGCGACCACACCACACCACCCACCTGTGTACAGTACACTTTCATTTTCACTCTTAGTTCACAGTAAACTGCGCCACACTACTGTGGATTCCCCGTCTCCACATGAGATGTCACAAGATAATGACAACTTATTTCATGCAGGTTACCCAGCGTTTCCTCATTGTCCATGATAATGAATAGAACTCTCTGTACGGGGGGGGGGGGGGGGGTATCCATTCACACGACAGGATATGGCACAACTTGACTGTCTCACTGACATTTCATCCAGTAACCCCTGAACAAGTCCCCCAACCGGACATACCCCCTCCGTCAGTTACCCCATCAGACCAGTCCTGATAAGGATGACGCATGTCACTCAACCAAAGCAATTTTACATGAACCGATAAACGTCTTTTCTACTTATGTTGCCCAGTGGACTGGCGACCAGCCAATGATGTGTTCCTGCCGCTTGCTCACTGCGTGCTGGGATAGGCTTCAGTACCCCCCCCCCACGACCCTGACCAGGAATGAGCGATTTAAGAAAATGGATGGACGGATGGATGGACGGATGGACGGATGGATAGATGGACGGATGGATGGATGGATGGATGTATTTTACTATGGAGCGAAGCAGTGCTTCAGTGTCCGACTGAACCTGGAGGCACCTCCTTCACAACGGAATTCGGGCCCATCCTCTGCGTCCAATCAGGACAGAGGGAACCACCTCACCCCACTGGCCCAGTTTGTGTAAACGCAGAACACTGCACGATTTTTCAGCCAAAATTCTGTGGTCCCCATCTTGTACCCAAATCCAGCTGAGAATAAACAGCCCCCCTGTGTCCTGTCAGGGACCGTCCAGTCTGCCTCTCAGTACAGACATTCTTTTATCCCCCCCCCCCAACCCCCAACCCCCAACCCCCCATGGAGAATTTGGGATTTACCAACAACCCTTCACTGTCTTTGGGGAAATGAAAAGGGGTTTATAAACATAATCTATCATTATTACAGTCAGAGGCGGGACTCAGAGACTGAAAATTATCAGGGGTTTTCCTGTTCAGCAGTTTGGGAACAAAGGGTCAAAATTAGTTTTCATATTTCTACATTTTCCATGGAAATTTTTTAGGAACCTGGACCAGGACTACCGCTAACAGACCCAGGCCTGTCAGACACCACAGGCCCGGGGACGAGGCCCCCAGACGAGGCCCCTGGACAAGGTCCCCTGGACGAGGCCCCCCGGACGAGGCCCCCCGGACGAGGCCCCCGGACGAGGCCCCCAGATGACCCCCTCAGATGAGCCCCCCGGACGAGGTCCCGGACTCACCAGGCCCAGCAGGCAGCGGATCTCGTAGACGGCGCCGACGCAGCCCAGGAAGCCCATGAGCATGGTCATGGAGCCCACGGCGATCAGGATGTACGACCCCACCTTCAGCGTGGAGGAAGACTCCTCTGTGACAAACACAGAACACACACAGGAAGGGGGGGTCACACAGACGCCCCACACGAACAGGAAGCGGTCACTGAAAAACGCTGGCGTGGCCAGCCAGGGGGTCAGTAACACAAACGCACAAAAACACACAGAAACGTAAAAACACGTCTCAATGGCACCTCGCGTGTTGAACACTGCTCCAGTGCTGGAACGGACAGAATCAGCCTGTGCCAAACTGGAAATGGCACTCTGGAGATGGCCTGGACAGGGCCTCCCTGGTAAGTGTGCGTGTGTGTGCGCGTGTGTGAGAGAGAGTTTGTGTGTGTTGGGGGCAGATCCAAACATTCCGTCCTCTGAAAAAAATCTCTTTCTGCCCTTCATCTCAGTATTACATTTATACATAATGTAGGTGTAAGGAGACAAACACACACGGACACACACAGACAGACACAGACAAACACACACACACACACGAACACACGCAGACACACATACACACACACACACAGTCTCGCTCACACAGGTATCAGGAGTCTAACTTTGGAGCGTTCGTTGCGCAAACGTCTCGTGGCTCTTCGTCGACGACAAATTTACACCCCGCGTTTTCATTTTTAATTTCAGCAGAGTAATTTTTAATTTCTGCAGAGCAGACCGCGCCCTTCTGTGGCCGCCGAGCGCACTGTTGCCGTGCAAGCACGCCTAACTGACTGGGGAAGCACAAAGAGACGCAGACAGGAAGGAAGCACGCTATGTCTCAACACGCACTTCCATTTAACAATTTGCATCACCTTCGTGCCATTGTGACAGTCTGAAACGCTTCCGAGCGTCACCGCTCCTGTCATACACAGTGAAATACCCTGTTTAACACCCCTGTTATACACAGTGAAACAGCCTGTTTAACACCCCTGTTATACACAGTGAAACAGCCTGTTTAACGCTCCTGTCATACAGAGGGAAATAGCCTGTTTAACACCCCTGTTATACACAGTGAAACAGCCTGTTTAACACCCCTGTTATACACAGTGAAACAGCCTGTTTAACGCCCCAGTTATACACAGTGAAATGGCCTGTTTAACGCTCCTGTTATATACACATATAACTGTTATATATATATATGCTAAACTATAGCCATTTACTCGGAATTGAGACCCTCTAGGCTAATGATGCCACACTAACCACTATACCCTCACATTTATCATGCTATTAATAGCACTATATCCACTGCTATAGCTCTCTCTGGACATGTCCCTATACCTTGTAGGTCTGCATGCTGACACGATCGGCTGGGAAACTCTGCACGTGGGTGGCAGTGCAGTATAATGGACAAGGAGCTGGTCTTGTAACCTAAAGGTCACGGGTTTGATTCCTGGGAAGGACACTGCCGTTGTAGCCTTGAGCCAAGGTACTTACTGTGACCTGCATCGCTTCAGTGTATATCCAGCTGTATAAGCGGATGCGATGCGAATGCTATGTAAAAGTCGCTGTGGATAAGAGGGTCTTGCTAAATGCCTGCGATATTTTATTGACCTTTGCCAAATGTTTTTGTTAGCGCTTTGTATGAGCAACTGCTAAGTGGCCAAATGGTGGCATGACGAAAGCTTGTATTGATGATTGTTTTTCAATTTTGTGAATTAAACATTGTTTCACGGTCTCTCAACCCTCATAGGCACAACATTAATTTTTTAGGATAATTATCCAGCACTATGTAGTTACTGTATCATTAGGGCTGTTTTTTTAGCTTTATATGTACTTACTGTAATTATGGCTGTTGATCTGGTTCCAACTGTAATAAGTATTTAATGTACCCAGTCAGTATTTAATGTACCCAGTTTTGCAACTTACTTTGGAGCATCCGCCAGGTAAATTAAGTCGTGAATTACGTCTTAAGATAAGTCATAAAACATGAATTACCTGAACTCCCTCTTAACACATTTAATATCAAAGCGGTTATGACTGGTTGTCTGTTTGGGTTTCTCACAGAATGCCACACATCTCACATGACAAAATGTGTTTCCTTTTTCCATCTCCTCAGGAAACCTGACATGTCCTCACGTTACATTACATTTATTTGGCAGACGCTTTTATCCAAAACGACGTACAAAAGTGCACACCGAAGGTCACTGGAACAACTACAAAACACAGGTCTGATAAGGTACCAATGCTCATTTTGTACAAACGCTAGCTGTGCTCCAGTTGCATTGAGCGGAGACTCTGCGCCGGCCCTGGAGCTGTGATCCTGTTTCGATGGCTCGAGCGCAACTCAGTGCGCCTTGGCGGTGGAACCTGGTTACGTTCCCGTGGCAACGCCCACCGAGAGTTCCACTCAATCGCCCGCTCGAGATTCCGCGGATGCCTGCGTTCCGCCGGGGTTCGACGGGGAGCCAATCGCAGCTCCCCGTTCCCGTCTCTCATCCCCACTCCCCTTTATACGGGCTCGCACGAGAGGTCTGTGTTTATAGACAGGGGCATGTTTTCGCACGTTTCCGAAGCAAACTTGTTTTCAACCGCAGGGACAGCGGGAGAGATAAACTAACGGCTGAAACGAACGTCGGGCCAAGCGAGACAAACTGAGCATTAAAACCAAAGTTTCAAACCGAAGAGGTCGTGGAAATGCTCTCTACACAGATGGACGTCCAGTGGGGAGGGAAGAACAGGAAGTTTTAGAAGCAGGGTAGGGCTGGGGGTCTGGGGTCAGGGATTTTAAACAAAACAAATATCTCCATTCATTCATTGTCCAGATCTTCTGAAAAGGCCTGCAGCTGTAGATACAGATATATATATAATAATAGCCTGCACTGAGGAAACCGGGGGTGGTGTGTGTGTGTGTGTGTGTGTGGGGGGGGCGGAGGAGGAGGGGGGAGGGGGGGACTGAAAAACCACAGAGTTTCTGCATGAATGATGCTTTCTGTAGCAAACTTCAGAAGGAGGGGGAGAAGCAGGAGGAGGAGGAGGAGGAAGAGGAGGAGGCCCTCCTGCAGTGGGATCGGCAGGGTAAAGCACCGCCACGCCCCAGTGGAAGAGGGGATTTCGGCGGCGTTCCCCTGGGACCCACGGCGCTGCGGAAAGCCCCCCGCTGCTGCCGGGAAGAACGAGAGAGCGGCGGAGAAACGGCGGGATTCCGCGAAACCGCGGGGCGGGGGGCTGGGGGGGGCTGGGGGGGGGGGGGGGTCTGGATGAACAGCTGGGACCTGTGACCGGACCGCTGCCCCGCGCCCACGTCCCGGGCGAAAAAACGACCGCGGAGTCAGCCCCCGAAAACGCGTTCCTGCAACTCCAACCGCACTCCAGCTGCTCTCCTTCGGGTCGCTCACACTGCCAGAGTAATCTCTTCACTGCGTTAAAAACGCATCAACAACTGATAAACCCACAAAAATACAAACAGTGAACCCTGAACACATCACACATGATACACACACACACACACACACACACACACATTACAGGCTACACAGTAGAGAATCTCCATAAAATGTGAACAATTTGAAAAACCTAAATGTAGAAATGTCCTCCAGACACACTGACTGGACTGTGAACTCCACAGAAACTGCATTACATTTTTACGGATGTACTGTAGTTCTGGTATGAAGTTTAACCGCAGAGGATCGGCTTTAAAAAGCTCGTTTGGTACAGTTTTGAAACACTATCCAAGACCAAGAAGGGGAAAAAATACCGCTTTGTGTTTTCTGAAGCCAAATAAAATGACCTCAAAAGAAGTATTCACACAGCAGTTCGGAGAGGACAGCTACTGGCTTCAGCTGTCGTGTGGTAAATCAGTTACATCTCTCTCTCTCTCTTTCCCGCCCTGTCTGTCTCTCTCTCTCTCCCTCCCTCTCTCTCTCTCCCGCTCTCTCTCGCCCTCCCTCCTTCTCTCTCTTTCCCGCTCTCTCTCTCTCCCTCCCTCTCTCTCCCCTCCACACACTGAAACCATTAATGATGATCCAGGCAAAAAAGGTTATGGACTTGGTTTCCATCCATAAACCCCATTTCTCCTCCTTTCTTTTTTTAGGCCCCCTGTTTCGCTTGCGCGACTGTTTTGGTTTGTTCTCGCTAACGGTTTTGTCTCGCTAGCCGCAGATGGACGAGCCAGTCGCCCTGCATGAGAATTAGCCTCGGCTAGGCTACGAGGCTACGCTAATAAGAGCCCAGTGTGCTAACGGGCGAAACACCTGCGGATGAGCTAACGATAAAGCTAACGATAGCACAAAGGGGCCGCTGTCCGCCCTTCTCTGCTGGTATGGCAGGACAGGCAAGCGGGAGGGGGGCGGGGTGTGGGGGCTGTGCTCTGAATGGCTCCGGGCAGGACAGGGGTGCGGAATATGCCCAAAAAAATCCTATCACAGTTTTATCAGATGTTTGCCCGATTGCACAATGCGTGCCAGAATATTTTGTGGAAACACGGTCAATAAAAAAGTAATTATGATAATATGTTTGATAAACAAAGGCTTCTGCCAGATTGATTCAAAAACTCATAAATTTGGTGTCAGTATTTCTGAATGCAGGCTGCTGTGAAAATGGAGAAATCCTTAAATAGCTTAATAATCAGGAAACGCTGGGGCACCTGACTTCAAAGGCGAAGGTATTTACATGCTAATACTGATTAATTCTATAGATTCATCGCAGTGAAACTATGTTGCTCACTGTCATACTGTGATACCATGACTACCACAGAATTATTGAGGATGGTTTGCAGCTTGACTGTGTTTGTGCATGTGTGTGTGTGTGTGTGTGTGTGCGCGTGCGTGTGCATGTGTGGGTGATGTAACGGTAGATTTGGGGCAGCAGTAGTTCTGGGGCAGTAGATTTGGGGCAGCAGTAGTTCTGGGGCAGTAGATTTGGGGCAGCAGTAGTTCTGGGGCAGTAGATTTGGGGCATAAGGATCACAGAAGCAGAGGAAGACGCGGAGCTGCGGCATTTCCTGCAGCTGTCTGGGTTACAGAAACGCCACAACTTCACCGACCGCCGGAGAACGTCAAGCAGCCGAACTCCTCCCAGTCAAACCCACGCTGTGACCCCACTGAGCAGAACTGAGCAGAAATGAGGTCTTCCACATCACCGATCGACCGAGGAGAAAATTCACAACATCCTCTCCCTCTGACTGCCGGTTAAAACTATTTCCGATAGAGCGCATTTGAAGCTCATGTGTTTTGGATATTCTGCAGCTGGGTTTGTTTTATTGCTCTGGCTTTTATTTTATTCTGAGTCAGGCTCGGGGTTTAGAACAGGGCAGATTTGTTTGGCTCCGCGGCGGCAGGGTTTCGATTAAACTGCAAACTTTCCACGCTCCCTTCCAGCTTCCTCTGCGGAGCCCTCCTTTATGGGGCCCAGACGTTACCGTGGCGGCGGCCCTGGGAATTCCACGGGCCGTCCCGCCAACCGCCAAGTAACTGAACCGTGGGGCGAAGGAGGTACTTACGCAGGACGGCGATGAAGCTCTGATTGTCCAGAAGAACCCACAGCCCGAATCCCAAAATCAGAGCTCCGAAAATCTGAGAGGGGGAAAAAAAAAAAAAAAACAGAAATGTGAACGGCCAATGAGACAGCAGGGGACAGCCTGCGTGACCTTTAACCCTTAACAAAACACCTCTAACCTCTGCACAACACAACTCTAACCTCTGCACAACACACCTCTAACCTCTGCACAACACAACTCTAACCTCTGCACAACACAACTCTATCCTCTGCACCACACACCTCTAACCTCTGCACAACACACCTCTAACCTCTGCACAACACAACTCTAACCTCTGCACAACACAACTCTAACCTCTGCACAACACAACTCTAACCTCTGCACAACACAACTCTAACCGCTGCACAACACAACTCTAACCTCTGCACAAAACACCTCTAACCTCTGCACAACACATCGGCCGTTGAGTTTTAAACACAGCGGAAAACACACTTATTAGGTCAGCCTTAGATGACTGCATTTATTTTATTATGGACCTTATGCTGGATGGGAGAAGCTCGTGCAATGGGTGGGATGGGTTCCTTGTGAGCTAAAGGACCGAAGTGAACCCAGATCAGCACTAGCCCTTCTAGAAAAGTAGCCTACAGACAGCAGCACAAAGTGCATTTTGAAAGTGGAACTGAAATGTTTTTAATTTAGACAAGAACACCAGGAACTAGCACTAGTCCGTGCAACCACAGCAATGTCAGAGTTATTTTCATCATGTTCCTAATCTGGTGAATAAAGATCTCAAACTGGGGTTCCAGAAAGGGCCAGGGTGGGTGTGGGTGCACACACCTGATTCCACTAATAAATCACTAGAGTCACTGCTGAGCACCTTGATTAGTAGAATCAGGATCAGGTGTGTGCACCCACAACTGGCCCTGTCTGGATAAGACTGGGGACCCCAGCTCTAAAACATGAAAAGCACCTAAATAAGAAAAATTAACAGCTTGTTAAAATTCTGGGACTGCTGTTGAGGTTGGAGTGAAAACCAGCATACACAGGGGTCCCCCAGGACCCAGTTTGAGAACCACCGTCCTAAACGACTCTGTGGAGAGACGTGTCCTGTTTGCGCACAAATTACATATTTTATACGAGAGAACAGGAGCGGCACGCAGACTACCTCCTGTGGACTCTATGGTACCCGCACCTACGAGGAGGACTGCACACCTGGGCGGTGATCCCCTACCTGGAGTGATTGCATGCCGCAGGCAAGTGAGCGCGTGCCTCAGGCATTTTCAGATAACTGCATACCCAAATTATCTGAGAATTTGCTTAAGTATTCAAATATCATAGGCCTGCTGAAGGCAAATGATAAGATCTACACTGGTAACCCTCGCCCCCCGCCCTGCCCCCCCACCCCGTCTGCATCGACTGGGCCAATCAGCTGTTGGCAAAGTTCACTCAACTCAGAGCTCAAGCCAGTTCAGTTCCCGTAAATGTTTGGTTATGTGGAAGAACTCATTTGATATCTGACATGGATATTTACACCCGAGCCAAACAAGATGTGTTTTCGTTTAGCGACGTTTGCCCGTCAACTGCCACCAACTGCCACTTCAGATACAGACGGGGGCAGGGCAGAGGTCGGGGGGGGAGGTAAGGAAGCGATCGCCTGCTGGAGCTGAGGCTCTCTCATCCTGGGCCTGTTTGCCATTTAATAACTTTCATAAAATGTAACAATTTAATATAACAAAGCTGATGGTTTGCCAGAAAGCGGAACTAATTATTTCTGAGTCACTTCTTCAAAATAAAGCCACTCAAAAATAATTTGTTTTTCTTTCTGGCGAACCTTCAGTTTGGTAACATTAAATAATTACTGATTCAGAAGATTCAGAAAATGAACTCAAATTCAGTTCATGAATGAAACAGTCTATGTGGGCTTTTCTATAAATGACTTAATGCCTCCATTTACAGATGCATTTGATTCTAAGGCCAGTGAACAGTGTGGTGTGGTTTACTGCACCAGTGGGTCGATGGGTCTCATCCCAAACGCAACAGTGGGTTGACGTGTCTCATCCCAAACGTGTACACTTTGAACGCGATGCGATCACTTGACCAGCAGGGACTTACAAAGAAGAGGAGGTTGAACAGGAACAGGAAGTACTTGGTGGCGGTGATGCAGCCTTTCCCCATGGCTCCGGTGCTGTGGGAGAGAGAACCAATCAGGAGTGAGGATCTCAGCCTTACAGACCCAGTAACAGCCGGCAGATGACATCACAGCTTTCAGCTATGCTCTTCTTCTACAGTTTTACCCCTGGGGGAGGGGGCAGACACCCATCAAAAGAAACTTTTTAGGCAAGCGGGTAGAATAGCAGGTGTGATAAAAGAGCTTTTTGTTCCTGAAGGCACAAAAATGCTGAGAGGAACATGACAGATCACGTTTCTACAGAGCCTCTGTTTCTCTTACGCATATTTCCACCCCAGACTTTGTCTCCACCTTGGCAAATTCACAATTCTTTTTTTTTTATCTCAAAGGGACATCCTGTTTAAATAAATAAAATGACAGCCGAGGCTCGATTTTTGTCTCCATGAGCACATTTCGGGGTGAAAGCCGCCCAGATTCGGCTCTTCCTGTCCAGCCAGGGTGATATGAGAGGGACTGAGGATGTGGTGCAGGAAACATGGAGACCCAGAGATGCACTGCAGATCTGCAGCAGGGAGACAGCAACACTGCAGATCTGCAGCAGGGAGACAGCAACACTGCAGATCTGCAGCAGGGAGACAGCAACACTGCAGATCTGCAGCAGGGAGACAGAAACACTGCAGATCTGCAGCAGGGAGACAGAAACACTGCAGATCTGCAGTTTCTGAGAGAGAGAGATAGAGACAGATATATATATATATATAGAGAGAGAGAGAGAGAGAGAGAGGGAGAGAGAGGGAGAGAGGGAGACGTCTGCACACAGGGTCACGGTCAACCACAGGATGCCCTGCACTAGCTGCAGAGCAGAGCGACTCAGCTCAACAGCTGCCTGCGCCACAGCGGAGATGGTGCAGTCACAAAGCCCAAAGCCGCGCCCACACCCGCGCCCAAACCATGCCACAGCCACGCCCACACCACACCCACAGCCACGCCCACACCACACCCCCGCAGCCCCGACATCCGTTTGACTGACACGCGGCACCGAGCTGCTAATTTAAAGCACGCAGCCCTGCGCTGAACGAGGCTGTTTATAACAGCAGCGTTCACGGTACGCTCAAAACCACGCGAGGACTGCAGGCCCAGAGCGCAGGCGCTCACGAGCTCTACGCCGCAGGCTGAAATACTTCAATTCCCATCAGGCTGGCGGGTCTAAAACACAGAGAGACCAAACGCTCTTCTCTGGCAGGCGAAGCTTGCTCAAACTCCCACAGCCCCACTGCCCTACAGCCCTACAGCCCCAAGGCCTCAAACTCCCAAGCCCCACAGCCCCACTGCCCTACAGCCCTACAGCCCCAAGGCCTCAAACTCCCAAGCCCCACAGCCCCACTGCCCTACAGTCCTACAGCCCCAAGGCCTCAAACTCCCAAGCCCCACGGCCCCAAACTCCCACAGCCCTACAGCCCCAAGGCCTCAAACTCCCACAGCCCCACAGCCCTACAGCCCTACAGCCCCACAGCTCTACAGCCCTACTGTCCTACTGTCCTACAGCCCTACAGCCCCACAGCTCTACAGCCCTACTGTCCTACTGTCCTACAGCCCTACAGCTCTACAGCCCTACTGTCCTACTGTCCTACAGCCCCATAGCCCCACAGCTCTACAGCCCTACAGCACTACAGCTCTACAGCCCTACTGTCCTACTGTCCTACAGCCCTACAGCCCTACAGCTCTACAGCTCTACAGCTCTACAGCCCTACTGTCCTATAGTCCTACAGCCCTATAGCCCTACTGCCTTACCACCATACACCCCTACAGCTCTACAGCTGTACAGCCCTACTGTCCTACAGCCCTACACCCATACAGCTCTACACACCTACAGCCCTACAGCTCTACAGCTCTACAGCCCTACAGCCCCACAGCCCTACAGCCCTACAGCCCCACAGCCCCAAGGCCCCCACAGACTTACACAGCCATATCTAAAGGAACGCAACACAGCAGGTGTGGCCACAGCTGTCCAGCCAACGGTATCCCCCCCACCAAAAAAAAACCCAAAACCCCAACCCTCAACCACAGCACACCCTGCCCCAACACAAGTTTCAGCCACCATAACCACTGGCCCAGTGAACAGCCAAAACTGGAGCCACTGTTGTGATGTGCTTGATGATGTAACTGATTCTGTGATTGATTTGGTGATTGTGACTGATGTTCTGATTGATTCAGTGATTGATTCGGTGATTGATTATGTGATTGTGTTTGATGTTGTGCTTGATGATGTGATTGATTTGGTGATTGTGATTGATGATGTGATTGATTCAGTGACTGTGATTGATGTTGTGATTGATTATGTATATGATTAATGTTGGGCTTGATGATGTGATTGATTTGGTGATAGTGACTGATGATGTGATTGATGTTGTGATTGTGATTCGTTATGTGACTGATGTTGAGATTGATGTTGTGATTGATTCTGTGATTGTGATTGATGTTGAGACTGATGATGTGATTGATTCTGCGGTGTCACGGCCGAAGCAGCTGGCGGAGAGAACGCACAGATCTGCCAGCTCACTCAGGCACAGGAGGGCAGGGCTCCAAAACTGTGCCAGCCCCCATTAACCGGGTGAAATACGCAGTGAAACAGAGGGCTTTAATCAGGCCAAGCGCAGTATTTTACCAGGACATTTATCACTGCTTCAATAAATTATATCAATAAAAATATACATTTTTATCCTTCATATTAAAAGCCATTATGAAGGAGCAGTGGTAAGGAGTAATGGTAATATAATAGAACATGATTATATATCTATAATAAGAATGGAAACGTGGGTGGAAACTGAGACCCTTCAAATAAAATGGTACAATTAATATCTTTCTTCAAAAGCCTGAATGCAAGAATTTCATTCCAGAAAGCTTTGAATTGATCTTTGTGGGACAGAAATAAAAAAGTGAAATAACTGAATGTGTAGATACTGTACTGTTGAAGGCCTTCAACTCTCCCTACATTCAACAACAAAAACACCCTTTATCAGTGTGTTTGTGTGTGTGTGTGTATGTGTGCGTCTATGTGTGTCTGTGAGTGTCTGTATGTGTGCATGCGTGTGTATGTGTGTGAGTCTGCGCGTGAGTCTGTGTGTGTGCACGTATGTGTGTGAGTCTGTGTGTGTGTGTGTGTGTGTTTATGTGTGTGAGTCTGTGTGTGTGTGTGTGTGCGTGCGTGTGTGTCCACACACTGCCTGGTGAGACAGACAGACCCGTCTCAATCAGACTGACTGCGGCCACTAACAAACCCTCCTTTGAGCACGACAGGTGAGCGGCTAGGTGTGAATGACACCAGAAAACACCAGTTACTCCTTTAAATAACACCCCCAGTCACGTATGTATACTTTCCCACAGCCACCCTGACAAGCTGGCTAATTCTGCTCACACACACACAGTGACTCCTTTTAATAACCCCCCCAGACACTTATGAAGACATTACCACAAAATCCCTGACAAGTTGGCTAATTCAGCCCACGCCCGTCAAGCACACACACGCACACACATGCACACACACACACAGAAGCACACGTCCATTTACTGCTGACAGGAGAGTGTGTGAGAGTCTCAGCTCGGTAACTCCGTCAGATAACAAGGCCTTTTCTGTTTGTCTCAGGACCTCCTGCCAACTTCTGCACTGAGTTACTGAATTACTGCACTCCTCCACTTTATCTGCCATCTCTGATAAGGCTGTGAGCGGAAGCGGAAGCCTGCGTGTAGGCTAACCTTGGGGTATTTTGTTTTTAAAAAAAACTGTGGCCTGATACAGGAGAGAACAGCACTGTTTATAGACAATTATAGCCAGATAGCGATGGTGTGAATAGAAAACACAGCATGCACAAATACACACACACACACACACACACACAGACAAGCAGACACACACATGCACGCACACACACACACACACACCGACACACAAACACACACTCACATACTACCAAGCACCCCAGGAACGGAGTCAATAGCCCTGATTCTAAACCCACACTTCCACACTGAACCCAATAACCCAAGAGCCTGACGACCACAGCTAAAGTTAAGATCGACCCTGAAAATCTGATGGCAAACCAAGCTTCATTTCCTCAGGCTAGGGACAGGACAGAGAGCGTGAGAGAGAAAACAGCACATAGGCCAGCCTTTCAGGACAGGGAAGTGCAGCAAGCAAGACAGTAAAAAAGAAAGTAAGAGTAAAACAAACTTTTGGAACTTCTTTAGACACTTTGTTGGAAGCAAATGGCCTCCATTTCCGTTTAAAAACCCCTTCTTTCCCAGTGGGGCTGCCAACTGGTCACCCCAGGAAAAGCGGGGTTTCCCAAGCAAGGCACAGGCGTGTGAGCTCATCAACACCCCCACCCCCCTCCCCCTTTCCATGCAGACAGTGCTGATTCCCCCCAACCCCCGCCCCCAAGTGCTACATTATCCCAAACTGCACCACGTTTTTTTAATTTTATATTGTGATAGAGAAGTGCATTATGGGAGATGTAGTTTCAGGAAGCCAAATAGGAAACATGGTGGAAAGACAGGCCTCCCTGCAGTACAAAAAAGATGAGGGACAACCCATTTAAAACTGTAAAATGGGCTAAATTCCCTGGTCCCTCATAGAGCCCCTGTCCTGTACGGACCAGATCACAGCAATGCCAACAAAAAAAAAATGGCTACAGAGCTTATCTGTCCTGCCAGGGGTTTGTTAGTCTGGGACAGCACGGCCTGTGCTGCTCAGGGCTACGCATAATCCACTCTGATTATAATAACAGTTTATCTGCCCCACTCCCCCCCCCCATCAGTTTCTCTGTCCCCCCCGATTAAAATAACAGTTTCTCTTGCCCATCTGCCACCGTGGGAATTCAAACGGTAATTCAACCTCGACGCACAGCCAGTGAGCGTTCAACGTGTCAAACATTCCGGAAACAATGTTTCAAAAAAAAAAAAAAAAAGATTCCAGAATCATTTTCGCCACGCAGATCGTCATTCCAACAGGGAGGAGCCACAGTACTGCTGACACGAGGGACGAAGCCGCCATCACAAGGAACAAAAAAAAGAAAAAAAAGAAAAAGAAACAAGAGCAGCACAGGTCCTAAACGTTCTCGAGCGGGTGGGGAAAGTACGCGTAAAAAGTCGCCGCTACCGATGCCACTCGAGCTGAACTTTAGCGCAACGAGCCAGGCGGCAGCCTCACGCAGGATCTGCATTTTTCATCTTCGAATCAATTTTTCAAGAGCGCGATGTGTTCCGTCCATATGCCGCAGATGGCTAGGAGGCTCCTCCATATTGCCGAAACGTTTGAGGCCAATCTGCGCAAAGACCATCTCACCACTTTCAAAAAATTTGAGGGGGGGGTGGGGACTTGTGCCCTAGGCCCTATTCAGATATACTTTGTTATACTACCAAAGTAATATTTGTGGTTTGAAACCAGGGTCAAATATGTATTTAAAATACTTTAACTCA
Source organism: Anguilla pacifica (assembly GCA_039654925.1). NCBI lineage: Eukaryota > Metazoa > Chordata > Actinopteri > Anguilliformes > Anguillidae > Anguilla > Anguilla pacifica. The sequence goes on from CM077299.1 coordinate 41,039,138, forward strand.
CTACATCAGTGGTAAACAACCCTGTTTCAGGAGATCCACCATCCTGTAGGTCTTCATTTCAACCCTAACTTGGCACACCTGACTCTACTAATGAGCAGCTCAACAAGATTTTGTTACCTATTGAATGAGGTGTGCTTTGTTAGGGTTGGAGTGAAAACCTACAGGACGGTGGATCTCCAGGAACAAGGCTGGTTACCACTGCTCTATGAGCTGCAAATGCCTGAAAACACCCCAGGGATCCAGCGAATTTTGTCGGTGAAAACTGACATTTCTTTTGCAACAGTCAGTAATCAGCAATCAGGAATTTTACCGGTATGAAAAGGTTTTTGTTTTTTTTGTCCATAGTCGGTCCTAAATGCAGTTTGCCCATATCACAGAAGTCCCTGCTTGGAACACGGAGGACAATTCCAAATACAACATTATTGAAACTTAGCACAGGAAATCCTGCAAATAAATCCTTCTTCCTGGCTGTTTTGGGAACCCCCCAGTTTCCCTCCAAATTTCCTCGTGAAGTCCCGTGAAGGATTTCTCTGTTCAGAAATGACTCAAGGCCAATAACAAGACGTTTGTTTACGAGGGAGAATGGAGAAACCATTTAAGCAAAAGGCTGTCTGTGCAGGGGAATGTGTAACGAGAACCACATGTTGGCCAACCGTGTTTATAACCAACCAGGGGGAAAACAGGGAAAAATAAAAATGAGGATATGTGGTAGATGGCGGGTTTACCAACATTACATTACATTACATTTATTTCGCAGACGCTTTTATCCAAAGCGACGTACAAAAAGTGCATATCATGGTCGTAGGCAACTGCTGAACACAGGTTCAGAAAGGTATAATACTTATTTTGTACAGCTATTTCTAGCTAAGAACACAGTTCACACAGTGAACACTATTCTAACCTAACCTCTGCAGAGCCAACTAGGCAGAAGTATAAGCTACAGTATTAGGACAAAGACAAATACAAGTGACATGAAAAGGGGGGGGGGGGGGGTTTTTTTTTTTTTTTTTTTTTAATTAAAGAGTGAAATACAGCATGGTGGTGGTTAATCTAGGTATAGTCTGAAGAGATGAGTCTTCAGGCCACGGCGGAAGATGGGTAATGAGGGGGAGGTTCGGAGAGGGACGGGAAGTTCGTTCCACCACTGGGGAGCTAGGGTGGAGAAGCTCTGTGATCCCTTTGGGCGGGTGGGAGGGGTTACTAGGCGCCCTGCTTCCGCAGAGCGGAGTGGTCGAGCAGGCACGTAGAAGCGAATCATGTCCTGCAAGTAGATGGGGGCTGTCCTGTTGGCAGCAGTGTAGGCAAGGGTCAGGGTTTTGAACCGGATCCTGGCGGCGACAGGTAGCCAGTGGAGTGATCGCAGCAGAGGAGTGACGTGGGAGAATTTGGGAAGGTTGTAGATGAGTCGGGCAGCGGCATTCTGAATCATCTGAAGTGGCTGTATGGCACAAGCTGGCAGGCTTGCAAGGAGAGAGTTGCAGTAATCAAGGCGAGAGGTCACCGTAGCCTGGACGAGCAGCTGGGTGGAGTGCGTCGTCAGGTATGGTCGAATCCTTCTGATGTTGTACAGAAGGAATCTGCAGGACCGTGATGTTGCCTTGATGTGCTCCTTGAGGTCCAGTTGGTCATCCAGGACCACCCCCAAGCTCTTGGCAGAGTGAGAGGCAGTCACTGTGGTGCCAACGCCGGGCTAACAAACCGCTTTGAGAAAGGTACGGACAAAAACAAGCCAAGGCAGTAAAAACGCGCCTCTAAACCTCGCCACATAGAACAGAGAGAAACACATTCACGGTTAGTCTTTCGGTTAAATAAAAAATGAAAAATAAAAACATTTTTTTTTAACTTTTTTTGACAGAGTTTAAAAAGGGGATTCCCCAAAAATATCCCGGGGAATGGGTGAACGCACCAGTCACTGACACACACTATTCACGCTTAGCAGCCACGTGCACCGATGACCAGAGCGCGGTAAACCACGGCACGGCTCCGGCGCTCGTCCACGTTCAACACGGACTACGGCAAACAAACATAGCGCCGCCAAGCTCGTCCTGAGCCAATCCCAATAACGCACACAAACACCTGACCAGGACAAATACAGCTTATATGAACGGCGTCTAATCTTTATATATGCAGGTAATATCTAAAAACAATAAAGCTTGCAGATCCATGAGAATGTCCAGCAAGCCGTTAGACCCAAAGAAGACTTTTGTTCCCAAAGTCAGTGAAGATAGATGTCCCTGACGTTGTCGAACAGCCAGCGAACAGCCAGCCAACAGGCTCATCAAGTGATTGTACTGACCCCTGAAGGGTCAAAGTACGCCTGCGTGTTAACGGTTGTTTGAAATGTGTTATTTTCCCTATGCACTCAATACATTTGGATGAGAAATCTAAAGATGAATGTGACAAAAGTTCAGACAATCAGCTTTTAATTCATGGTATTTCCATGTATACCTCTAGAGCTGTTTTTGTATGAAATAAAAACATAGGCTATACGTATCTAAATATCGTGAAAATGAAAAGCTGATTTTCTGAAGTTGCCTCATATTCATCTTTTGATCTCAAATCCACGTGCCTTAAGTATAAAGCATAAATAACACATTATACTCCACCGTTCCAATGATTTTGGAGGATACTGCATTTAGCCCAGGTTTGCACCTGACCCGACTCCCACCATTGCGCGCGTGAGTCCGTGAAAAGTGACTCACTCCAGACCGTGAATCAGCGGCGATGTCACCGGGGAAGGCCCGCCGAGTTGTGGTCTCCGGTAAATTCCAGAACCTCACAGGCTACAGTCAATGATGACGATTCCCGTACCGCGAACCCGCGAAATAACCCGCAGTGGAGTGACTCAGTTTCCCCCAGTGCAGGATGTGCAGGATTGGGTCATTTCAGGTGTACGCGGCAGTGGTGGGGACTCGGTATTTCCACGAAAGTTTTCGCAGTGTTATGCCCAAGTACCTGCTTATGGCAACGCATCCGCGACCAGAAATCATAACAATATCGACGAATGCAGTACTAATTGTACGCTCAACATCCACCAAACAGCGAATTACACTGATGAACTCATTGCAGCCTACATCAGCCGCAATTCCGCGTTAAAGAGGATTAGGATAGATTGTTTATGCTGCAGAGAATAATATAATTTCCCAACTAACTCACGTGTAGTTTCATTTCGCCTATCGCGTCTCTATTGTGCTTTTATACGCACCATTACCGCTATGATTGTTTTACAACAGTTTGCTGACGACACACGAAACGGCTTTTGGATTACCCTACTCAACAGCACGACCGAAACTTCAGAAAACATCCCGCGCGGTAATTTCCCAAAAAGCACAGAAACTTTCAACTTTCGCATAAAAAGCACCACCATCCATTCGTTTTAATGCTGACAAAAATGAGACGTAAAAAGGCGTTCCTTAATAGTTTCAGCGAGTGACGTTAAAAGTATTGCGCTTTATTAGGCATTTAAAAAAGTAACAAAGGTGATTACCCCGCATCAGGTACACTCGTTTTCACAGTGACGCGTTAAATGAACTACAGTCAACAAACAATAATCAATGTCGTGAGAATCAAACAGATTCAGTGATAGAAACGCGACGTCAGCTCTGTATGCGTGAATAATTACTGATAGTCAGTGCACTGTCAGTGAGCAACTCCACGGACTGCCCTTTAGACCAACTTTCCACCAGGATACACCCAAGTCTGACAGCGGAATGTATCATCCATTCCAACTCAGTCTCCAGGTCGCACAGCAGGTAACTGTACCGTAACTGAACACCTGTGAGTATCGTGCGCGGGTTTTACGAATCCTTGATGCCAAGTGGGGGAAAAAACAAACACATACAACTCGTACGCTACTCGTGTGGGACCATACTGCAATACTGATGTTATCCTAATATTCAACTGGTGCGATTGCCCCAGCTAACAAAACCGAAACAGTCAAAAGAGCCAATGCAAATAACACGAAATTAGATTAATGTTGTCTTACGTGTAAGCACTCATAACTACAGCCACCTCCGATCCTCAACACCTGCTTTCAATTAGACGAAGTGGATTATGAAGCACCACCATTTCTGTTCAATGCCACATCAGCAAAACCAATTCATTTTACACATCAGAAAACAAAACCGTAGCACTGGGAATAACTGACTAACGTTATACGCATCTAAATGGGATAGTGCAAACAGTGCCTAAAATTATTCTGAGCAACGGACTGTTTCCAGATACAAAGTGCTCAGGTTCATAACCATCTTGTGATCTAAGTTTCGTTCTCCGTGTCTGGCACAAAATTACCCTAGATGAAACGCGACCGATTTTTTCATAAACTTTTCTAAACTTTGCTGCTAGCTAACATTAGCGAGCTGGCTAGGTAGGCTACTAAAATACGCCAGTGAAATCATGAAGGGAAAAGGTAAGCCTTCACTTCAACGACTTTTCTCCTAATTCCCAAACGGTTCGCAAAACAAACTACTTACGTTTTCTGGAAAATTAGTAGTGATAGAACTGCGACAGATGTTGGCCGTGCTCTCTGAAGACCAGGCAGCGTGTTCTGAGAATAAAGCGCTGAAGTTCGGTTAGGTCTAGGAAAAGCATAACAAAAAGTGCCTCCGCCGTGTGGCAGCTATTGGAACTGCGCTCTTAACCCACTCTCTTTCAAATATGACTGTTGCAAGTCATTTTTAGTTACATACAGTGGAAAAAATGGTGCATTGTTCTGCTAAGGAACAATGCCCCCCCCCCCCCCCTTTAGAGAGCCACTCCTCTGGTGGGACACCATCATTCGTTGCCCTGGAATCAGTCCATTGGTGGGGAACGGCCATTGTCTGTACAGCCAAACAGGTCCTTTTTCTGACCGTGAAGTGTTCATACTCTCGCTGTTACACACACACACACACACACACACTCACAGACTATATACACATGCACACACACGTACACTCACAGACTATATACATGCACATGAATCCATAAATATACACACATTACACACACAGACTATATACATATACACACACACACAGACTACGTACATACACACACACCCACAAAACACATTATACACACACACACAGACTACATACATACACACGCACCCACAAAACACATTATACACACACACACAGTCATTGCTTTATGCATTAAAATGTTATCAGTGCACTCCCACTGCAAATGCGTCTCAGCCTGAACAGGCAGATGGTGGTGGTGCGACCTTCCTGCAGCTGATCAATGGAAAGCATAAATATGCATTTCACCCAGTCCCCTTGCTGCCAAGGGCTCATTTCAGTCCAACACCTAGCGCTCATTTCGCCCGTGTAAATGAGATTAATCACCCTAATCACTCATCCGGAATGTGCGGATCCCACCAAATAAAATACCCCGGACCAGAGGGCATCTCTCATTAAAAAAGCACAGGCTGCGGAGGGCTCATTGATTTTAGAGCGACTAGCGGTGGGCGAAATACCGCCATCTGCTGGTGAGGTTAAGAACTGCAGAGTGTAAATGGAGGGGACTTCACAGCCTAAACGGGTCGTCAGGGTTCACAGGCTTGTGTGCCCGGAAGCCCGGGGCGTCTGCAAATGAGTTCTCAGAAATTTGGAAAGAAATAGTTTCCCTCTAAAAAATGTCTTGTTTCTATTCATTTCTATATCAAAAATCCAATTTATATGCTTTATAAATATAACAAATCACATTTGAAATCACAAAATAAAATAAACCTAATTAACAACACAAAAAAGCCAGTTAACAGATTCTTGGTAATATTGTGATCGTTACAACTTATTACATATTTATATTGTACGAAACACATCTCTGTCGTGTCCGAGACCCTGTTTTAAACACGCTTCCTTGTACTTGTGTCTAAAAATAGCCAACATTTTAAACCCAGTGGATGTTGGATAAATGTGTCAGGAGTAGTTAAACTTTTTTTTTTTTTTTTTTTTCGGGGGGGGGGGGGGGGGGGGATTGGGAGTTAAAGCTCCCACTGGGTAACATCATTTTAGACTAAAAATATGCCTCCAGTCCGGTCTACAGCAGAACTGAAACACAGCCAGTGCTTACCTCGTTCACCCGATAAGAAAAACACACAAAACCTTGCAAAAGAAAAAGAAAGAGAGAATATATTTATTTTTACGGAATAAATACACAATATTCCATTGAGGACTTTCCAAAAGCAGGTACAATATGTCAATTTATTTTTGTTTTTCCAGAACAAAGCAAAAAAAACAATGCAAAATCTACAACAACAATCTTCCTTTCAAGTAGAATTGGAATATGAACTCATAAAAAAACAAAATAAAAATAACATAAAATTAAACAGCATTTACACACTCAGTTTTTTCTTTTTCCAGGAAGTTGGAGCCCTGAAAAGAAGCAGGTTTGTACCAGATGTAGAAATGACGGTTTTTTCCACGTGAACCCATCCAGCATGTGTTTACATTCTCACAACATTGCTGTAGTTTTGCAGCAACACTAAAGCAAAAACCAAACCTTTACACTGTGTTCAGGACATGGAGTGTCTAAAACAAGGACTGAGCATAGAAATGGAAAAAGTGAGCCATGTGCGCGCAAAAGCCAAAAACTACAAACAAGCAATTAGCTTTTTTTAAACTTCCCTTCTTTGAAACCCCAGCGCTAACGTCCTCATCCTAGAGCAGCGATGTTTTGTCAAAACAAAAAAGTATGTGGATTTAAAACGGCGATTTGCGAGATCGCACTTCACACTTCCCCCTACGCTGCTGAAATCGCCACTTAAGCAGGCACGCGCGTCTCATGCAACCGTTTTTCTAAAAGCCTAATCTTCGGAGGCGAGGGAGGAAACGACCGCTTTCGCACCCCGGCGGCGTTCCTTCTGCAGTGACGCAGCCCTTAATTAAAAACAACAAAGAGGGTAAACTGACGCACCGCACGTAACGGGGAGACTGTAGAATCGAGCCCCCTGAATTCAAAATGTCTGATCGTCGGGAACACCTGTGCTACAAACGAGAACAGCTGTGGTCCCCACAGCAGATGAAAGGAACCAGAGAAACGACTGCTACTCACCCCACCCCACCCCACCCCACCCCACCCCACCGCTCACCCCCCATCCCCAGCATGTTCTGATCACAGTCATTTAATAAGCCCGCCCCCCAGCATACGGAGAGGCCCCAGACTTAAGAGGGTGATAGTGAGGTTGGCGGAAGCAGAGAGGCTCGGAACTCCATTAGTTCCCCTGTGGAAGGGGGGGGCAGCAGTGTGGTACCACGTTTATGGGACGTCCCGGAGAAAACTGAGCCGACTCAAAACAGGTAACTACAGGAGCTGCTGCTGCAGGTATACGCAAATTAGAACTCGGGGGGTGACTTCCACTGTAACGTGTGTGTGTGTGAGCACTCTCAAATATACATGTTCTGGGAATGCATTTTCAAGGCAACGCGCGTTTCATTTAGTGTCAAGCTAGAGTAAAACCGGTAAAAACTGCAGCCTTATTAATTCCTATTCCCATCGTCCTCGTAGTAGAAATTTGATCACCGGAAATTATGCAAAACAACCTCAAAACTCATCCGTGCTACAAAACATGCTACTTTAATGCACCGGATTTAGTGTTGAAAATGCTGTCTCCAAACCAAGAAAGACAAAAAAAAACAAAAAAAAAAACAAATTCAATGACACGGTGGAGTATCCTTGAAAACCACATCCACTGTTTAAACAGATTGCTCGCTTCACAAACAGCTAAATGTACACCTTCCTGCTCTTTAAATAAAACGATGGTGCTAACGTCCATCGATGGCGCTATGTACACCGCACTGAACACGTATAAAACACCGTCTCTTCACATTTAGTTTTAGTTAAGGCAACACTACGGATATGCTGTGTTTGAAAACTTTGCTAATCTAATCTGTGAATATATGTGTGTGTAATTCTCAATGTGCTACACCAAACATGCTCTGTGCTTTTTGAAGGGCTAAGCCAGTGGGATTTTTTTTTTTTACAACCTCAACACAAGCTGCTGAAGAAACAAGAAAGAGAAACCATACAGACAAACAGGCCCATGCACGTAATGATCCGGGGGGTGGGGAGGGGAGGGGAGGGGGGGTGCATGCAGAATTTAGGGGTCTCTTATAAGAGCACTGAGCATTCTAATCAGGGTAGCATCATTAATTAATTTGAACCGAATTTAAAACAAGCCTCTGCTTCTCTGAAATGCATCTTGTACTGATCTCATCACTCATCTGTGTAGTGTCCAAATAAGGACACCATTTCCCGAGCACACGTTCCTGTCAGATCAGGGTCACATAAATAACCAAAATACTTTAAACACCCTTTACATGGCAGTAAAATTACTCACAGCTTTTTCAAGAAACATTTATTGTCATCAGTAGTATGATACAAAATAATTTTTCCATAATTGTACATTTGGTTAGTAGGCTTTGTTGAAAATTCTCAGGGATCTGCAGTGTTTTAAAATTTGATCAGAATCTAAATTGTTCAGAGGTGGTTCCTAAACTTTTTGTTTTTCCCCCCCTTTGGTAATAGGAAATTTTTAAACCACTCACTCACTCACACACTCACTCACTCACACACTCACTCACACACTCACACACACACACACTCACTCACTCACTCACACACTCACACACATGCACACTCGCTCGCTCACTCACACACACACACTCACTCACTCACTCGCACACTCACACACACTCACTCACTCACTCACTCACTCACTCACTCACTCACTCACCCCTCACTCACACACACGCACGCTCGCTTGCTCACTCACACACACACACTCACTCACTCACGCACGCACGCACTCACTCACTCACTCACTCACTCACTCACTCACACACACACTCACACACTCACACACTCACACACTCACACACACACACACTCACTCACTCACTCACTCACTCACTCACTCACGCACTCACTCACTCACTCACTCACTCACACACACACACACTCACTCACTCACTCACTCACTCACTCACTCACTCACTCACTCACTCACACACACACACACACACACTCACTCACTCACTCACTCACTCACTCACTCACTCACTCACTCGTGCCCTTTTCCTTCAACCCTCACCACGTCCCCTCTGTTGTCTCTCTGTGCCCCCCCCCCCTTCTCCCCCAGAGGGCACAACCTCCACTTTGGGGACCACAGAGTTAAAATATTTCAGGTACATATTAGACCCCTTTCTTTTTCCATTCTGTTATGTGTTATCAGGCAGGAGTGATGGTTAACAAAGACCAGATTCCCTGAGCTCTCAAAGGCTGGGGGGTTGGGGGAGGTGGGGGGGGTCCTGTTTAACACTAATAATAGAAGCAAACCCCTAAATCCCAAACTCTTTCACAGTTATAATTAATTACTGAATAGAGCTTCGCTTGTGACTGTTTTTATCTGAACTCTCTGTGAACTTAACTCTTAAAGAAAGCTGAAAGTCCTCTTTCCCTAGTTTAATTGAAAGAACTACACAAGCGAGGGAAGTCCTGAGGTCGCGGAACAGGAAGCTGAAGGTCATCTCCTAGGCAACCGTGCACAACAAACGCCGACTCTACTTTACTGCTGCACACAAGTACACACTCGGTACTGAATGAGCTCAAAACACAGAGAGTCCTGCACGTGGAACGCACACTGCCCGAGTCCAGCCTACGTGCTCTTTACACTGAACATACACAACGAGTCACATGACTTGGAGGAGGAGCCCAGACAGCAAGATGGACACCCCATTGTCTGAAATGCACCGCCCCCTTCCTAATACTGCTTTCACAGCCATGTGTGAACCCCAATGTTTTGGCTGCTTCCTATACAAAAATGGGGGCGGGGGGCGGGGGGGGGGGGGGGGGGGGGGGGCACGGGGGGCAAGCCTGTCAATCAACAAGATCGTTCACTTAATCTACTAAAACACGGGTGGGTGGGGTTCTTTTTGGATCTGTATGTGCCCTATGAGAGAGATTCTGCAGTGTAAAACAAAAGAGGTGTGGTTTTGGTCATGTTTGGTCCAGATAGGATAGAGGGAGCAGTGGGTGGGGCTTGGGAATTTTAGACAATGGTGTACCCACACTTTTTGTACAATGTGACCCCAACATCCAGACGCCGCCACTTCCTGGTCCCGCCCCGCCCCGCCCTGCCCCGCCCCGCCCTGCCCTGGACGCCTCCAGAACCCCTCAGATCTTCTTGGGCCTCCGTCCGAGGTGGTAATAGTACGAGAGGCTGATGACGAGGAAGAGCACCCTGCTGAGGAGGAGGAGGATGGCAGCGTTGGACACCGAGCCGATCTCCACCAGGGTGAAGGACGTCACTGCAGGGACAGGTGAGTTAGCGATCTGCTACAGCGGAACTCAGCGGTGGTACATACATGCTTGTTTTAATTACTACACCATTATTTTATGAATCAACAGAAGACATGTCGCCATTCAGTAAAACATAACTATTTAAAAAACTCAATTCTACCATATCTGCGGAAATAAAAACATTGCCTGAAAGTATAAAACATGACATCTATTAAATATGAAAATAAAATATTTTTTCTAACTTTTGGGAACTCGGGTGTCGCTGTTGCACCCTCTGCAGGTCACTTGTGATATGTTCCAGGTTCCAGGTCATTTTACAAGACCAGCGCATCTGTAATGCCACCAGTCTGCCACAAGAGGGCGACATTGCTCCAAACTCATTCAGACATTTGGAAAGTGAGGACTGAACCTGGATACAAATTTACAGTGGCGTGGGAGAGGCTGAATGAATGTTTGTAATTGTGCACAAAACAGATGTGGGGTAGGGATTTGTGTTCGTACTGCCACTGTATACTTTCAGCTGGGGGGGGGGGGGGGGTGGTCTGTGTGTGTGGGGGGGGCGGGGGGCACTCACCCAAAAACTGCACAGCAAAATAGCAGGCCTCTGTCAGCAACGTCCACTGTATAACGATCTTCTCTGCCGTGTACAGCCCGTTCCACATGATTAAGGAGATACCTGCGGAATAAGGGGGGGGGGGGGGGTGGGGGGGGGTCAGTCCTGTCATGTCTTCTATTCATGAACCTGTCTAAAGTATTTCAAATAGAGGACTTGACCATGGACTGATTAGAATCAGTCAGTACAGTGTCATGTTAAATTATACACAGGACATAGAGGGAGAATCACAGTCAGCTGTAACACAGGTCAGACAGGGTGCATCTGCATTCAATCAGAAAAACTGTGCTGTTTTTCAGCTGTGTGACCCACACAGAAGACATTATAGTCATCTACTGCAGCAGACACTCGTTGCAGTACTTTCATTTAGCACAGTGACAAACACAAAGAAGTAATTCAGTGTGTGCATCATTAAGGTGGGTGGTGATGATGATGATGATGGGAAAGTACTATCCTCTCAGGATCTGGTCTCATGACTGCGTGACAACCAGGTGATTTCACACTGGTGAACTCTGCTCCACCTCCACCAATCACCAGGCAGTTCCTCCACTTCAACCAATCACCAGGCGGTTCCTCAAGCTCCACCAATCACCAGGCAGTTCCTCAAGCTCCACCAATCATCAGGCAGTTTCTCAAGCTCCACCAATCACCAGGTGGTCCCTCAAGCTCCACCAATCACCAGGCAGTTTCTCAAGCTCCACCAATCACCAAGCAGCTCCTCCACCTCCGCTCCGCTTCATGGATAACTGATTAATGGCAGCATGCTAAAGTGCTAATGACTCATATCTTTAATCCCTTCTCTCTCTCTCAGTTTTATTGCAGGAGGAGCTGGCGGGCGTCTCCAGGCTGCGCTCCTGATTAATTAAACCAGCAAGCGAGCAGCACGCTTCATCCATGAGCCTGAGGTTCCCCCAAGACCCCACGGCCCACCCACACGCTCTGTTCTACCCACAACCCCCCTGGAGGTTTCATCCTGCTCCGACCCTGCCGTCTCCATAGCGACACGGGGTCACCGTATTACCTATTTCATAAAATGGCAGCTCGATTCTGTGTCAAGCATTAAATTAGCATCAGATGTTCACAGTCAACGTGAGCATACAAGTGCACATGAATACAAAATGAGATATAGATATAGTCCTATGGCTCAGTTTGATCAGAGTGAAGATCTTGTGAATATAGTCTTGCCAAATGTTTTTAAAAATCATGATGGAAATCAGAATTTAATTAAAATTGTGTCCCGCAGGGTGCAGGGGGCCCAGCTTCTGGTTACCCAAGAAAAAATGGAATAAAACCACACTGGGGGCCTAATATGTACTTGAAATACGACCCTTTGGACACAATGGTAAACTTCCTTTAGATCAGAGACTATTTAGACCTGACACAGGTAAGGACCCAGGTGTGTGAATGATAACAGTTCATAGAGCTGACACAGGTAAGGACCCAGGTGTGTGAATAACAGCTCATAGAGCTGACACAGGTAAGGACCCAGGTGTGTGAATAACAGCTCATAGAGCTGACGCAGGTCAGGACCCAGGCGTGTGAATAACAGCTCATAGAGCTGACACAAGTGAGGACCCAGGTGTGTGAATAATAACAGCTCATATAGCTGACGCAGGCGAGGACCCAGGTGTATGAATAACAGCTCATAGACCTGACACAGGTAAGGACCCAGGTGTGTGAATAACAGCCCATAGACCTGACACAGGTAAGGACCCAGGTGTGTGAATAACAGCTCATAGAGCTGACATAGGTAAGGACCCAGGTGTGTGAATAACAGCCCGTAGACCTGACACAGGTAAGGACCCAGGTGTGTGAATAACGGCCCGTAGACCTGACACAGGTAAGGACCCAGGTGTGTGAATAACAGCTCATAGAGCTGACGCAGGTGAGGGGGACTCACTCAGCAGCGCCCCCCCGTACAGCCGGATGGAGATGCTTGTAACCGACAGCTCCTTGTCAAACACCACCTCGTACAGCTGGTTAGGAAACACCAACGCCTGCAAAAAAATGGAGAGAAGAGTCCCGTTCAGAATTTTAACAACTGCACTGGGTCACAAGCTTCAGTGTAAAAAGTCCCAGCTGCCTGACAATTTCACTAAACTCCCCCCCCCCCTCCACTGGTTAACCTGTCACTCAGCCAGGTGTCACTGATTGGCAGCCATTTTGGGGAACAAAGGCCGATGGGACAGCCTGGAGGCGTACTAGGAAAGGAAGGCTTAAATAGCTGTCAATCATCTTGACACACAGCAGGCTAAAATGTAAGACTAAATTTTAAAAAACATTGCTTCCAATAAACACGCTTCTGATCACCCCCCCCCCCCCCCCCCCCCCCCCCCCTGATTTTAAAATGTTCGGATAAGACCCAAACAGAGCCCTTCCAAAACATGACTGTTTTATTATTTCTTTTCTTGTGTTTGGAGGGAGACTTCAAAAAAAAAAAAACTGTTTCTCACCCACCTCCATACCTCAGTCATTATTTCAAAGCTTTTTTTTTTCTCCTCCAATTATAGAATCACAATTGCAAAGACCTCTCTGCCATCGTGCCCACACCCTCCCACAGCCAAGAAACGAAGCAAGGCGCCTCTTTTTAATCATCCCATTTTTACGATTCCCTCGCTTTCTTTGTCCCAGTTTGGAGCGCTACACGCAACACCAGCACAATATCACAACAGAACACAACGAGCCTCAGCCTTTGAGGCAGACAGAAGCACATATGATAAATATCACATACACACACGGATTACATAAATTACATGTAATGGGAGCACGGACCGTCATATGTGCAATCACTGCCCAATCACGCTCAAGCTTTCCAGCACTCACAGCCTCTGCCAATCAATTCAGGAGAGAGCAGACAAGCACGGGCTCTCCACCAAAGCATGTGATGTCACCACTGCCCCTTATGACATCACAGTCAACAAGTCCAAGCTCATGAGACAGATATGAGCAAGATGCTCCATGTGCTGTCTGACAGGGGAAGCTTCACTTTATTTTCCATCTTTATTTCACACATCATTTTATAATGTTACCTCAAGACATTTTTACATGGTACCTGAAGTAAAGTTGTCGAGCTTTAGTGCTTCTTGCATATAACTGATGGTCCCTTAACTAAGCAACAGAGCCGACTCTTTCTGGCAGGCCAAACAGCCTCCATGAAGACTGTTATAAAATGTTGGTTTGCTCCTAAAATCCCAACGAGATCAGTACGCTTATACATACTTATCTAGATATTAACATTCTGGAAAGGTCCACAGTTCTGTTCTCCTAAAGCCAGTTCTAATATGCTAAATAATTGGATGATGCCTATCTCTTGTATTAAAAAAAGTCCTTTGAAATTACTAGTCATCTACTGTCAGATCACCGCAAGAAAAAAATTATCATTATTATTATCATTACTGTGAAATGGCTATTTGATTAAAAGACACTGTGACAAACAAACAAATGCAAACGTCACAGTGAATTCCCGTTATGGATTACACACTGACGTAACACGGACACAACAGACTCACCCCCAAACAGCCAGTCATTCATTCATTCATAAGTCATTCATTCGTAAGTTTTATTCGCAGTTTTATTTCACGCGCGGGACTCACCATTACCGCCATACTGGTGAAGAGGATCGCCGACACCAGGATCCAAACCCTGCAACCGAAAAACGGTTCACTTCCGGTTAGCGAACACAGCCAGCGAAGCACCGCCCTCAGGCTCAGGCTCAAGCTCTGATCTTCCTGATCACGTGACGAATGTTCTCATGAAGAAACAGCGTTGGATACAAACCCAAGGTTATAAACCCATAATGCTTTGCATTGGTAAATTCTAAAAAAAGTAACAGTTATTTGCTGTTCCAACACACTTCTTTTTGGCAGGGACAAGGTTTGTGCACAACACCAAGATATGCCAATACAGATACGGGCGAGGGTCAGATATTATATAAATGTAGAATATATATAACAGAGATCTTCATCTGCTCTAAT
>CM077299.1:41054105-41099105 GCA_039654925.1 Anguilla pacifica
AAGTGAGGACTGAACCTGGATACAAATTTACAGTGGCGTGGGAGAGGCTGAATGAATGTTTGTAATTGTGCACAAAACAGATGTGGGGTAGGGATTTGTGTTCGTACTGCCACTGTATACTTTCAGCTGGGGGGGGGGGGGGGGTGGTCTGTGTGTGTGGGGGGGGCGGGGGGCACTCACCCAAAAACTGCACAGCAAAATAGCAGGCCTCTGTCAGCAACGTCCACTGTATAACGATCTTCTCTGCCGTGTACAGCCCGTTCCACATGATTAAGGAGATACCTGCGGAATAAGGGGGGGGGGGGGGGTGGGGGGGGGTCAGTCCTGTCATGTCTTCTATTCATGAACCTGTCTAAAGTATTTCAAATAGAGGACTTGACCATGGACTGATTAGAATCAGTCAGTACAGTGTCATGTTAAATTATACACAGGACATAGAGGGAGAATCACAGTCAGCTGTAACACAGGTCAGACAGGGTGCATCTGCATTCAATCAGAAAAACTGTGCTGTTTTTCAGCTGTGTGACCCACACAGAAGACATTATAGTCATCTACTGCAGCAGACACTCGTTGCAGTACTTTCATTTAGCACAGTGACAAACACAAAGAAGTAATTCAGTGTGTGCATCATTAAGGTGGGTGGTGATGATGATGATGATGGGAAAGTACTATCCTCTCAGGATCTGGTCTCATGACTGCGTGACAACCAGGTGATTTCACACTGGTGAACTCTGCTCCACCTCCACCAATCACCAGGCAGTTCCTCCACTTCAACCAATCACCAGGCGGTTCCTCAAGCTCCACCAATCACCAGGCAGTTCCTCAAGCTCCACCAATCATCAGGCAGTTTCTCAAGCTCCACCAATCACCAGGTGGTCCCTCAAGCTCCACCAATCACCAGGCAGTTTCTCAAGCTCCACCAATCACCAAGCAGCTCCTCCACCTCCGCTCCGCTTCATGGATAACTGATTAATGGCAGCATGCTAAAGTGCTAATGACTCATATCTTTAATCCCTTCTCTCTCTCTCAGTTTTATTGCAGGAGGAGCTGGCGGGCGTCTCCAGGCTGCGCTCCTGAGTAATTAAACCAGCGAGCGAGCAGCACGCTTCATCCATGAGCCTGAGGTTCCCCCAAGACCCCACGGCCCACCCACACGCTCTGTTCTACCCACAACCCCCCTGGAGGTTTCATCCTGCTCCGACCCTGCCGTCTCCATAGCGACACGGGGTCACCGTATTACCTATTTCATAAAATGGCAGCTCGATTCTGTGTCAAGCATTAAATCAGAGTCAGATGTTCACAGTCAACGTGATCGTACAAGTGCACATGAATACAAAATGAGATATAGATATAGTCCTATGGCTCAGTTTGATCAGAGTGAAGATCTTGTGAATATAGTCTTGCCAAATGTTTTTAAAAATCATGATGGAAATCAGAATTTAATTAAAATTGTGTCCCGCAGGGTGCAGGGGGCCCAGCTTCTGGTTACCCAAGAAAAAATGGAATAAAACCACACTGGGGGCCTAATATGTACTTGAAATACGACCCTTTGGACACAATGGTAAACTTCCTTTAGATCAGAGACTATTTAGACCTGACACAGGTAAGGACCCAGGTGTGTGAATGATAACAGCTCATAGAGCTGACGCAGGTAAGGACCCAGGTGTGTGAATGATAACAGCTCATAGAGCTGACACAGGTAAGGACCCAGGTGTGTGAATGATAACAGCTCATAGAGCTGACGCAGGTAAGGACCCAGGTGTGTGAATGATAACAGTTCATAGAGCTGACACAGGTAAGGACCCAGGTGTGTGAATGATAACAGTTCATAGAGCTGACACAGGTAAGGACCCAGGTGTGTGAATAACAGCTCATAGAGCTGACGCAGGTCAGGACCCAGGCGTGTGAATAATAACAGCTCATATAGCTGACGCAGGCGAGGACCCAGGTGTATGAATAACAGCTCATAGACCTGACACAGGTAAGGACCCAGGTGTGTGAATAACAGCCCGTAGACCTGACGCAGGTAAGGACCCAGGTGTGTGAATAACAGCTCATAGAGCTGACATAGGTAAGGACCCAGGTGTGTGAATAACAGCTCATAGAGCTGACATAGGTAAGGACCCAGGTGTGTGAATAACAGCCCGTAGACCTGACACAGGTAAGGACCCAGGTGTGTGAATAACGGCCCGTAGACCTGACACAGCTAAGGACCCAGGTGTGTGAATAACAGCTCATAGAGCTGACACAGGTGAGGGAGACTCACTCAGCAGCGCCCCCCCGTACAGCCGGATGGAGATGCTTGTAACCGACAGCTCCTTGTCAAACACCACCTCGTACAGCTGGTTAGGAAACACCAACGCCTGCAAAAAAATGGAGAAGAGTCCCGTTCGCAATTTTAACAACTGCACTGGGTCACAAGCTTCAGTGTAAAAAGTCCCAGCTGCCTGACAATTTCACAAACCCCCCCCGGTTAACCTGTCACTCAGCCAGGTGTCACTGATTGGCAGCCATTTTGGGGAACAAAGGCCGATGGGACAGCCTGGAGGCGTACTAGGAAAGGAAGGCTTAAATAGCTGTCAATCATCTTGACACAGCAGGCTAAAATGTAAGACTAAATTTTAAAAAACATTGCTTTCAATAAACACGCTTCTGATCACCCCCCCCCCCCCCCCCCCCGTCCTGATTTTAAAATGTTCGGATAAGACCCAAACAGAGCCCCTTCCAAAACATGACTGTTTTATTATTTCTTTTCTTGTGTTTGGAGGGAGACTTCAAAAAAAAAAACTGTTTCTCACCCACCTCCATACCTCAGTCATTATTTCAAAGCTTTTTTTTTTCTCCTCCAATTATAGAATCACAAATTGCAAAGACCTCTCTGCCATCGTGCCCACACCCTCCCACAGCCAAGAAACGAAGCAAGGCGGCTCTTTTTAATCATTCCATTTTTTACGATTCCCTCGCTTTCTTTGTCCCAGTTTGGAGCGCTACACGCAACACCAGCACAATATCACAACAGAACACAACGAGCCTCAGCCGTTTGAGGCAGACAGAAGCACATATGATAAATATCACATACACACACGGATTACATAAATTACATGTAATGGGAGCACGGACCGTCATATGTGCAATCACTGCCCAATCACACTCAAGCTTTCAGCACTCACAGCCTCTGCCAATCAATTCAGGAGAGAGCAGACAAGCACAGGCTCTCCACCAAAGCATGTGATGTCACCACTGCCCCTTATGACATCACAGTCAACAAGTCAAGCTCATGAGACAGATATGAGCAAGGTGCTCCATGTGCTGTCTGACAGGGGAAGCTTCAATTTATTTTCTGTCTTTATTTGACACATCATTTTATTATGTTACTTCAAGACATTTTTACATGGTACCTGAAGTAAAGTTGTCGAGCTTTAGTGCTTCTTGCATATAACTGATGGTCCCTTAACTAAGCAACAGAGCCGACTCTTTCTGGCAGGCCAAACAGCCTCCATGAAGACTGTTATAAAATGTTGGTTTGCTCCTAATATCCCAACGAGATCAGTACGCTTATACATACTTATCTAGATATTAACATTCTGGAAAGGTCCACAGTTCTGTCTCCTAAAGCCAGTTCTAATATGCTAAATAATTGGATGATGCCTATCTCTTGTATTAAAAAACGTCCTTTGAAATTACCAGTCATCTACCGTCAGACCACCGCAAGAAAAAAAATTATCATTATTATTATCATCACTGTGAAATGGCTATTTGATTAAAGACACCGTGACAAACAAACAAACGCAAACGTCACAGTGAATTCCCGTTATGGATTACACACTGATGTAACACGGACACAAACAGACTCACACAAACAGCCAGTCATTCATTCATTCATAAGTCATTCATTCATGAGTTTTTGCGGGTTTATTTCACGCGCGGGACTCACCATTACCGCCATGCTGGTGAAGAGGATCGCCGACACCAGGATCCAGACCCTGCAACCGAAAAAACGGTTCACTTCCGGTAAACGGACACAGCCAGCGGAGCACCGCCCTCAGGCTCAGACTCAAGCTCTGATCTTCCTGATCACGTGACGAATGTTCTCACGAAGAAACAGCGTTGGATACAAACCCAAGGTTATAAACCCATAATGCTTTGCATTGGTAAATTCTAAAAAAAAAGTAACAGTTATTTACTGTTCCAACACATTTATATGCTCTTTTCAAACAAACACTTCTGTGTGCGGGGTCGCTGAGACACTCATTCATTCATGTATCCACAGTTGTCTTGACGACTGCAACACTCTCCTGTCTGGGCATCAGCTCCAAATCCCTCCACAAACCGCAGACAATCCACAACAAACCTCCAACCGGCTCCCAATTAAACAACGGATGGACTGTAAAAATCCTCCGGCTAACCTTCAAAGCCCTACGTAATCTCTCCCCCCATCCTGCCTTTCTGAACTCCTCCATCCCTACAAACCTCTCCCCCCCCCCAGGTCCCTCAGGTCCTCCACTGCAGACCTCCTCACCGCCCCATCCCTACAAACCTCTCCCCCCCCAGGTCCCTCAGGTCCTCCACTGCAGACCTCCTCACCGCCCATCCCTACAAACCTCTCCCCCCCCCAGGTCCCTCAGGTCCTCCACTGCAAGTCTCCTCACCGCCCCCATCCCTACAAACCTCTCCCTCCCCCAGGTCCCTCAGGTCCTCCACTGCAGACCTCCTCACCGCCCCATCCCTACAAACCTCTCCCCCCCCAGGTCCCTCAGGTCCTCCGCTGCAGACCTCCTCACCGCCCCATCCCTACAAACCTCTCCCCCCCCAGGTCCCTCAGGTCCTCCGCTGCAGACCTCCTCACCGCCCCCATCCCTACAAACCTCTGCCCCCCCCAGGTCCCTCAGGTCCTCCACTGCAGACCTCCTCACCGCCCCATCCCTACAAACCTCTCCCCCCCCCCAGGTTCCTCAGGTCCTCCACTGCAGACCTCCTCACCGCCCCCATCCCTACAAACCTCCCCCCCCCCCAGGTCCCTCAGGTCCTCCACTGCAGACCTCCTCACCGCCCCCATCCCTACAAACCTCCCCCCCCCCAGGTTCCTCAGGTCCTCCACTGCAAGTCTCCTCACCGCCCCCATCCCTACAAACCCCCCCCCCCCCAGGTCCCTCAGGTCCTCCACTGCAGACCTCCTCACCGCCCCATCCCTACAAACCTCCCCCCCCCCCAGGTTCCTCAGGTCCTCCACTGCAAGTCTCCTCACCGCCCCCATCCCTACAAACCTCTCCCCCCCCCAGGTCCCTCAGGTCCTCCACTGCAAGTCTCCTCACCGCCCCCATCCCTACAAACCTCTCCCCCCCCCAGGTCCCTCAGGTCCTCCACTGCAGACCTCCTCACCGCCCCCATCCCTACAAACCTCTCCCCCCCCCAGGTCCCTCAGGTCCTCCACTGCAGACCTCCTCACCGCCCCATCCCTACAAACCTCTGCCCCCCCCAGGTCCCTCAGGTCCTCCACTGCAGACCTCCTCACCGCCCCCATCCCTACAAACCTCTCCCCCCCCCAGGTCCCTCAGGTCCTCCACTGCAAGTCTCCTCACCGCCCCATCCCTACAAACCTCTCCCCCCCCAGGTCCCTCAGGTCCTCCACTGCAGACCTCCTCACCGCCCCATCCCTACAAACCTCTCCTGCCCCCAGGTCCCTCAGGTCCTCCACTGCAGACCTCCTCACCGCCCCATCGTCAAACCTTTGCAGCTCTGGTGACAGAGCCTTCTCTCATATTCCACCCAGACTCCAAAACTCACTTCCCCCATCTGTCCCGAAACTCAGACTCACCCCGCCCCCCCTTTCACCTCCCGTCTCAAAACCCATCTATTCAAAATTGGATATAATTAAAACCCCCCCCCCCCCGCCCCCAAATATCCCTGCCCCCCCCCGATCCTCACACTCCCACACACCCACGCCAACCTTTCTCTCTGCATCTCTCACTATCTGCCTTCACTATATCTTACTGCTGTACTGTCTCATTGCTGCACTTGTACTTTCTGTTTTGTGTTATCTTGTTTTCATTATGTATATTGCAAAGTGTCTTGAGGTTGAGAAAAAGCAGTATATAAATAAAATACATTAATTTATCATAATCTATTATTATGATTATTATTATTATTACAATCCCCTGTCCTGGCTGCAGCACATGTCCTTTATGACTATCGATTCACAGGGATTAGACTGGGATTGGACGATTATTTGGGGCTAAAGTAAGACACTGGGACAGAAAAAGTTGCATGTTTGAGTTCAGTGGTTAAGGCACATCAAGGCATTACTCAGACACTGCTTGCTGGAAACAAACGAATGTCCACGTGTCACACTGCACTTCTCTCCCACGGCCAGTAGGTGGCACTCTCTTACCTGAGGCCCACAGGTTCCCTCACAGCAAATTTGATCTCATTTCCCAGCATCTGGCTGATCTGCAAGAAGCAGAGAGAACATCTTCAGCACTTCTTATTACACATTTATTACACAGTTATTACAAAGCCATTTACGTAGTTATTACACAGTTATTAAGAAGCACATTTACACAGCGCATAATCAAACAAAAGAAAAGGGAACGTGTTAACGCGTTAGACTAGAATAAGAGAGAGATGGCCCACAGTGCTCAGTCCCCTGATTGCATTAGTGCAACAGTAAACAAGAATATCTCAGACACCTATAATTCCAGATGGAGTGTTAAACACAGCGGGGGGGGGGGGGGGGGGGGGGGGGGGGCTGAAGGTGTTTTTTTTTAATTAGTCCTTATTTTAATCTCCCGTGGAGTCCAGCACAAGGCAGATTAAAGTCTGCTTCAGAAGATGCTGGTGTATAAATGAGAAACTATATTTAGCTTTAAATTTAAGTAAAAAAATTTTTAAAAATTAGCTGCGCAGTGTAGGCATGATAAATGTCCCTGCCAAAGAGAAAGAAACGAAAGGTACAAAACTCAGGAGTAAGGTACAGAGCTGAGGGAGTAAGCCTGAAATCAGCTAAGGGCAGGTTTCTGTTTTCAACCCAGCACTATAATACCTGATTCTACTCCTCAAGCTCCTGATTGAAGACCCATGATTAGTTCATTAGTAGACTCAGGTGCTGTAGTGCTGGGGCTAAAACAAAAAAACCTGCACCCAAACTGGCTATTTCTGGGTAAGATTGGACACCCCTGGTTTAGGTGATTTTTATGCAAGAGCTCCTCTTTGCATAAATCTTATTCTCCGGTGAAATCAGTGGTCTTCTTTGATTTACTCTCCCCAGTCAGCCTATTTGTGCTCACTTCTCCCGTGGGCCCCAGAAAAGAGTTATTCCCAAAATTCCAGTCAGGGCTGCAGAACCCGGAAGAGTTATTCCCAAAATCCCAGTCAGGCTGCAGAACCCGGAAGAGTTATTCCCAAAATCCCAGTCAGGCTGCAAGGAGATGGGAGCGGAATCTTCAGTTACTCCATTTTTTTTTTTAATTTTTATTTTTAAAGCAGAGAACTTTCAAAAGACGGCATTAAGCTAGCAACATTAGCGTTTAGTACCCGTGCGGAAGAATGCAGGGAGCGGTAATCGCACCTCACGGATGTTCCCCCTGGGCCCCGTTTCTCTTTCTCAGCTCTCGGCCATGGGCCTGCGGATTCCTCGCCTGGCGCACATTTAAAAGCCAACCCTTTAATCTGCTCGAGCAGCCCATCCTCGAGCTGTCATTATAGCCAAAAAGCTTTTTTACAGCAATCAGAGGCGGAGTTCTGAAGTGGTGCTCGGGGAGGCTGTGTTTGGACAGCGAAGTCACTGACGACTTGTTTTCTGGGGCGAGAGACAGCGAGGGGAGGGGAGGGGAGGGGAGGCGAGGGGAGGGGGGGGGCCGTAATTGCGTCTGGGGAGAGCAGGCCCGCTTTTCTCTGACCCCGGGTTTGCCGCAGCATGTTGCTGGAGGAAGAGGGTTTTGATTGGCAGCCAGTGAGCAGCCGCACGCAGGCAAGAACAAACGCACATATCTCAGATGCTTTTACTCTTCAGACGCTCGTAAAATCTTAACACAAACATGTTCATGTATCCAAATCATGTTTTGAATATTGGCAAAAATAGAACTGTCAGCAATCTTCAGGAATTTTACTAGGTAAAAGTATTGTAAATAAAGTATGAATCTCAAGACTGCGCTCAGCTTCTAAGTCTCTGCGCTCAGTCCCTCAGACTCTGTGCTCAGTCTCTAAGACTCTATGCTCAGTCTCTCAGATTCTGTGCACAGTTGCTCAGACTCTGTGCTCAGTCTCTAAGACTCTATTTTCAGTCTCTCAGACTCTATGCTCAGTCTCTCAGATTCTGTGCACAGTTGCTCAGACTCTGTGCTCAGTCTCTAAGACTCTATTTTCAGTCTCTCAGACTCTATGCTCAGTCTCTCAGATTCTGTGCACAGTTGCTCAGACTCCGTGCTCAGTCTCTAAGATTCTGTGCGCAGTCTCTCAGACGTTTAGCCGTACTTAAAAAAAAAAAACTTTACAGACCCCCCCTTCCATGAGGAGATTAAAGATGGGGTGGGGGGGGGGCTGTTTATCAGGGGAACAGGAACAGCTAATCAAGAGGGCCAACTGCACGGGTGTGCCACCAGGAAACAATAAAAGAAAGAGGAAGAGTGCAGTCAAGGGCGTTCAGGAGAGGACAAACAGTGCACACGCATCTCCACTGCTGCCAAACAGTCTTCTTCTGGAGGGACCGGGCCTCACAAGCAAAAAGCCCTGCAGGAAAAACATGCTTTCTGAGGCAAACAGAACACCCTTTCTGAGTGGAGAGGAAACAATGCCTTCTCCAGACTTCCTCCACGCAGCAACTTCATCTCACAAACACGTGGGATTTTCGGGTGGTGGTGCAGACTGAAAGCTCGCCACGACAGTCTGAGATTTCCAAGCCCGTAAACAGCTTAATCCTGGTCCAGGAAGAGCAGCACTGTTGGCGGGACCAGGGAACAGCGCTACATACAGCACACTTAAACGGACCAGAGGAGTTATCTCACAGACCGAAACAAGACACCTAACCCCTAACTGCTCCCAACGAGCTGATTCGTACCTTACATGGCAGCCTTTCACCGTCGGTGTGTGAGTGTGTGTGTGAATGGGCGAATGAGAGGCGTCAATTGTAAAGCACTTTGGATAAAAGCGCTATATAAATGCAGTCCATTTACCGTTTACCAAACAGGCTCCCTGGCCTGAGCATACTGTTTACCTGAGACTCAGCTCTACACAGATAATCAGGGCTGTGGAGTCCACAATCCACCTCAATCAGTATGTGCAGAGAACAGGCAGGATGTTAGAGCCAAGAGAGAGAGAAAGAGAGAGAATAGCTGAAATGAAGACATGGAGAGAGGTGCACAAGGAGAACGGTAGAAATAGAAAGAGGGGTAAAGAGAGAGGTAGATAACAAGAGAAAGAAAGAAAATGAGAGAGAGAATAGCTGAAACGGAAGCATGGAGAGAGGTGCAGAAAGAGAATGGTAGAACAGAAAGAGAGATAAAGAGAGGTAGATGGAAAGAGAGAGAGAGCGAGAGAAAGAGAGAGAGGTCGTTCTCGTTTGACACTAGTCAAGTTGCGGTGGAGTCTCTCTCTCCCAGAGGGATGAGTGACTCCTCTCTTCTCTCTTTCACCAGGAGGAAAGCGGGACTGTTCCCCTCTCCCGTCCCGGAGGAGCTGGGGGCCGCCGGTGCAGGAAAGGCGATTGGGGACGCGCGCTTCCTCCTTTTGTTTTTAGGGAACAATGCTGATTCATCACCTCCACTCACCACAACACAAGCACCACTGCCCCACGGCATTCTGGGAACATGCAAAACTGCTGCCCATATTCAAATACAGCAATGACAACAATAACAATAATAATAATAAGTATTATTATTATTATAACAACAATAGGAAAATAAGTACGCTCATTGTCCCTCAAAACTGAAAAATATGGATTTCTGCTACAATGGAACAAAAAAAAACAGGTTTCTTTTTTCTTTGAGAGAACTTCTTAAAAAAGAAAAAAGAAGGGAAGTGACGAATGAGTGCGTGTGCCCAGAGACCGCAGCCCTGGGTACGGTTAAATGGCCCCTTTCCCACCAAAAAAACAACGATTTATAAACGTGCACCACAGCAGGGCGAGCGACCCTGTCTGACCCCCAGCAAAGGGGACTACCCACCAGAGCTCCCCCCTGACCAGAGCTCCGCCCTGTCTGAGGGAAGACTCCACCCACTCAGAGGGGAGACTCCGCCCACTCAGAGGGGAGACTCCGCCCCCGTCTATCCATCTGGGAGGGAAGACTCCACCCACTCTGAGGGGAGACTCCGCCCCCCTCTGTCCACTCGGAGGTAAGTCTCCTCCTTCTCCGAAGGAAGTCCCCGCGCTCTCTGGGGAGATGAACAAACAGCAGGAAGTCCCCCCCCACCCCCCCCAACCTCCCTCCGTCCCCCCGCCCCACTCCCTCGTCCCCCGAGTAGGACCTCCCACTGTCTGGGGCTTAAGGGGAGGGGAACGCACCATCCGTCCGCCGTGAGAATGGCGACTCTGATAAACCAGAGAAACGGAGTCTGACAGCGGCTGACCTGTGGGGGAGGGGGTGCAGGGGTTAGGAATCTTTCCAGCGGGTTGAAACAGGCCCCTGGAGGGGCTGGGGCTGGGGCTGGGGGGGGGGGCAGTTCCCTTCATACATCCTGAGCTTTATCGACATCAGACATCGTACAATTCCACATGCCGTGACACCAGTTCCCACAGCCGACTCCATACCGCGCACGCGTACCCTGCTCTGCTGCAGCTAATTCTTGCTGAAGTGAGCCCGGGTTCGAGTGCATTTCCCTCTGAACCGCAGTCAGATTTTAGCATTCAACTGCACTGAATAGTTTTTCCATGCCAACCCCCTCTTTTATTCTGAAAAAAAAACAAGGACAGGAAAATGCCTCCCCCGTCAGGAGCATGTCCCTTCTGTTCTCTCTCAGGTGGAGACAGCGAGCGCTCCTCCACTCTTCTCTGATTAATGGCCTTCTTAACGTCGCGCACCAGCAGGTCTCATAATGGTGTTTACCTGCCTCGGCGTCCAATATTCCAGTGATGGATGACTCAGCTCCGACACCGACCGGGGGAAGGAGCCGGATAAAGACACGCTTCTGAGGGAGTCTGAGACACTGAGCACAGAGTCTGAGACTGAGTGCAGAGTCTGAGACACTGAGCACAGAGTCTGAGACTGAGTGCAGAGTCTGAGACACTGAGCACAGAGTCTGAGACACTGAGCACAGAGTCTGAGACTGAGTGCAGAGTCTGAGACACTGAGCACAGAGTCTGAGACACTGAGCACAGAGTCTGAGACTGAGTGCAGAGTCTGAGACACTGAGCACAGAGTCTGAGACTGAGCACAGAGTCTGAGACTGAGTGCAGAGTCTGAGACACTGAGCACAGAGTCTGAGACTGAGCCTGAAAAACTGAGCACGGAGTCTAAGACTGAACGCAGAGTCGGAGAGACTGAGCACAGCCTGAGCACAGAGTCTTAGAGACTGAGCACAGCCTGACCACAGAGTCTTAGAGACTGAGCAGAGTCTGAGAGACTGAGCACAGAGTCTGAGAGACTGAGCACGGAGTCTGAGAGACTGAACGCAGAGTCGGAGAGACTGAGCACAGCCTGAGCACAGAGTCTTAGAGACTGAGCACAGCCTGACCACAGAGTCTTAGAGACTGAGCAGAGTCTGAGAGACTGAGCACAGAGTCTGAGAGACTGAGCGCAGACTGAGCACAGACTCTTAGAGACTGAGCACAAAGTCTGAGAGACTGAGCGCAGACTGAGCACAGACTCTTAGAGACTGAGCACAGAGTCTGAGACTGAGTGCAGAGTCTGAGACACTGAGCACAGAGTCTGAGACACTGAGCACAGAGTCTGAGACTGAGTGCAGAGTCTGAGACACTGAGCACAGAGTCTGAGACACTGAGCACAGAGTCTGAGACTGAGTGCAGAGTCTGAGACACTGAGCACAGAGTCTGAGACTGAGCACAGAGTCTGAGACTGAGTGCAGAGTCTGAGACACTGAGCACAGAGTCTGAGACTGAGCCTGAAAAACTGAGCACGGAGTCTAAGACTGAACGCAGAGTCGGAGAGACTGAGCACAGCCTGAGCACAGAGTCTTAGAGACTGAGCACAGCCTGACCACAGAGTCTTAGAGACTGAGCAGAGTCTGAGAGACTGAGCACAGAGTCTGAGAGACTGAGCACGGAGTCTGAGAGACTGAACGCAGAGTCGGAGAGACTGAGCACAGCCTGAGCACAGAGTCTTAGAGACTGAGCACAGCCTGACCACAGAGTCTTAGAGACTGAGCAGAGTCTGAGAGACTGAGCACAGAGTCTGAGAGACTGAGCGCAGACTGAGCACAGACTCTTAGAGACTGAGCACAAAGTCTGAGAGACTGAGCGCAGACTGAGCACAGACTCTTAGAGACTGAGCACAGAGTCTGAGAGACTGAGAGCAGACTGAGCACAGAGTCTGAGAGACTGAGCGCAGAGTCTGAGAGACTGAGAGCAGACTGAGCACAGAGTCTGAGAGACTGAGCGCAGAGTCTGAGAGACTGAGAGCAGACTGAGCACAGAGTCTGAGAGACTGAGAGCAGACTGAGCACAGAGTCTGAGAGACTGAGCACAGAGTCTGAGAGACTGAGCTCCTTGATTTGCATGCCAACAGTAAGTTGTGATCGACCGGATGTCTTGCAGTAACGGGGGGGGGGGAAAGTAAACGCTAGAACAACATCTCAGTTCCACCTGCCTGCGCAAGGGCTTCTATTTAAAGCCATGGTTAATGGCTCAACTCGTCTTTTAAAACACATCCGATTTTGGCAGGCCTTCAGTTCCCACAAAGACCTGCCTCGTTCAAATAATACATTCATGTACAGCAACAGGATTACCGTCTTCTGGAGACTCACCACATATTGGATTTTCATAGATGCTGTTTTATAAATCACATTTCTCATGCGGTAAGCACATTACCTTTACACGAAAGACGTCTGAAAGTGTGTTGAAACACTGAAAGGCATGCTGGGAAGCCCATCTCCTGGCGTTTCGGGACTTGTTTAACGGGCTGCGTTTCGGCTAAATGAAGGTACAGTGAATTGGGTACGCGCCCGTACATTTATCATGTGCAGCCATATAGACCTGTTGCTAAGAGACCAGCTCAGCGGGAGGGCCTGGGATTACATCTTTGCCATTTGGCGGCAATACAGCGAACCTCACGAACGCGCCGACACCGTGCACAAAACCAGGATTACTAGTGCACGACGTAAAATCTAACGCATTTATTTATTTATCTATTCGTTTTTTCTGTTTGTTTTTTGAGGTTATATTACCTCCCGTACAAGTTGAAAAAACTTTTATTTTTTATATGAAAGCGGACCACAACAGCAAGCTGCCGCAAAACAAATTTATCATCAGGCACACCAGTTGTTGAAATAAATATGTACAAACACAACTATTGATCATCTTCTGACGGCTGGTGTTAGTTTGGCCGTCCAACCAGACCTCAAGTGCTGCTGGGGACTCATCAAGGCTCTGTTCCAGTGTGTGGATGGGCCCCATGGTCTGGTATCTGTTAAGGCTCTGTTCCAGTGTGTGGATGGGCCCCATGGTCTGGTATCTGTTAAGGTTCTGTTCCAGTGTGTGGATGGGCCCCATGGTCTGGTATCTGTTAAGGTTCTGTTCCAGTGTGTGGATGGGCCCCATGGTCTGGTATCTGTTAAGGCTCTGTTCCAGTGTGTGGATGGGCCCCATGGTCTGGTATCTGTTAAGGCTCTGTTCCAGTGTGTGGATGGGCCCCATGGTCTGGTATCTGTTAAGGCTCTGTTCCAGTGTGTGGATGGGCCCCATGGTCTGGTATCTGTTAAGGCTCTGTTCCAGTGTGTGGATGGGCCCCATGGTCTGGTATCTGTTAAGGCTCTGTTCCAGTGTGTGGATGGGCCCCATGGTCTGGTATCTGTTAAGGCTCTGTTCCAGTGTGTGGATGGGCCCCATGGTCTGGTATCTGTTAAGGTTCTGCTCCAGTGTGTGGATGGGCCCCATGGTCTGGTATCTGTTAAGGCTCTGCTCCAGAGTGTGGATGGGCCCCATGGTCTGGTATCTGTTAAGGCTCTGTTCCAGTGTGTGGATAGACCTCATGGTCTGGTATCTGTTAAGGCTCTGTTCCAGTGTGTGGATGGGCCCCATGGTCTGGTATCTGTTAAGGCTCTGTTCCAGCGTGTGGATGGGCCCCATGGTCTGGTATCTGTTAAGGTTCTGTTCCAGTGTGTGGATGGGCCCCATGGTCTGGTATCTGTTAAGGCTCTGCTCCAATGTGTGGATGGGCCCCATGGTCTGGTATCTGATAAGGCTCTGCTCCAGTGTGTGGATGGGCCCCATGGTCTGGTATCTGTTAAGGCTCTGTTCCAGTGTGTGGATGGGCCCCATGGTCTGGTATCTGTTAAGGCTCTGTTCCAGTGTGTGGATGGGCCCCATGGTCTGGTATCTGTTAAGGTTCTGTTCCAGTGTGTGGATGGGCCCCATGGTCTGGTATCTGTTAAGGCTCTGTTCCAGTGTGTGGATGGGCCCCATGGTCTGGTATCTGTTAAGGCCCTGTTCCAGTGTGTGGATGGGCCCCACGATTTGTGATCTACTTACTCTACCCAATCAAAAGTTAATCATGATGATGAGAAAGGAGGGAGAGAAGGTGAGGAGAAGCATCAGAAAAAGAAAAGCAGATCACAGGCTCTGTGGCACTGCAGGAGAGGAAGCGCGCCCAATGACACCACAATGCCAACTGACCTTTGACCTGTGCACCTCGCCGTCGTCATCCTCGCCACCGACACCCAGGATCTTGCGGGTCTTCAGACGGCTGATCAGGTCCGTCTGGCTGTGCTTCTTCATGAGGGGGGGGTGCGGTTTGGAGGCCATGTTAGAGAGGTGGGGGGGCGGGGGGTTGGGGGAAACCAGGGCCAGGGGTGAGGGATGGGGGGAGGCAGGTCAAGACTCACCCAACCTGCAGGAGAGAGGGAGGAATACGTCAGAATGAGCCCTATGTTAGACCTGAGTAACAAACCCAAAACCCACCCCTACGCAGCCCCTGCCCCCAAAAAAAGAAAAAAACCAATAATAATGTCCAACCACCACACTCAACCAAAACATATCTCAATCTCTTTTTCATTTACCACATGAACAGAGACAGAGTGAGATATATATAGAGCGTGAGAGAGAGGGAGAAGGAGGGGGAGAGAGAAAGAGAGAGGGAGAAGGAGAGAGAGAGGGAGAGAAGGAGAGGGTGAGAGGGGGAGGAGAGGGAGAAGGACAGAGAGAAAGGGAGAAGGAGAGGGAGGAGACAGAGATAGAGGGTGAGATGGGGGGAGAGAGGGAGATAGAGGGAGAGAGGGGCAGAGGGAAAGAGAGAAAGAGAGGGA
Organism: Anguilla pacifica; assembly: GCA_039654925.1. Lineage (NCBI taxonomy): Eukaryota > Metazoa > Chordata > Actinopteri > Anguilliformes > Anguillidae > Anguilla > Anguilla pacifica. The sequence continues at coordinate 41,069,514 of CM077299.1, forward strand.
GAAGGAGAGGGTGAGAGAGGGAAGAGAGGGAGATAGAGGGAGAGAGGCAGAGGGAAAGAGAGAAAGAGAGGGAGAAGGAGAGGGTGAGAGAGGGAAGAGAGGGAGATAGAGGGAGAGAGGGGGAGAGGGAAAGAGAGGGAGAAGGAGAGGGTGAGAGAGGGAAGAGAGGGAGATAGAGGGAGAGAGAGAGAAGGGTGTGTTGCTGAGGGGATGTGCAGGCTGCCGTTGCCCTGGAGCGTGAGAGGGGAGGGCTGCGCGTATGACTCAGATCAAAACGTTGGGAAATCTCCAGCGCTTGCGTCTGAATGTTCAAACTGCCGCAGCACACAGCGGGACCCAGCGAAACGCAGACACCTCATCTGCAATTCACACACGTCCTGCCCGTCCGCAGACGAGACGTGTGAGAACACGAAACCGGAGGCAGAAACTCATCAGTAATTCAGAAAACGCGCACTTTTACAGCAACTGGAAAAAAAAAAACCCATTTCTGCAGACTCCTCATGAACAGGACAACGGTTGTCATTTATTGTTAAGAGAAAATCGCGAAGAGATCGCTCGAAGGTCCCGTTCGAAGTCGAGATTTCACGCGAGCGCTCATCTGCGTTTTGGACCCGACCCTCACGCCCTCCTTGTTATCCGTCCGAAATCTGCAGAAGACCTCTGGGACTGAGTCAGAGCAGCAGCAGCACCGCGCAGATCCAAGGCCCTTTCACAGCGCGTTAATTAGGAGGCGCGGCTTCGCCGGTGCCAACGCCTGGTTCGCCCAGGAATCAAGGACTGATTTTGAGACAGTGGGGGGGGGGGGTGGGGGGGAGGGGGGGGCAGGATGATGCAAAGATTAGCCATTCCGTGAGACTTACGTCAGTCGCGTTATCTTACGTCGCTCCGTGAGTCACCTGCGAAACCGTTTTAATCTGGTACAGGAAGCGAGGCCTGGAGATAACGTTTCCGCCAACAGGCCCCGCTGCCCAAAAATGGCAGCTGTGACACAGAACGCACTCCACCGTTCACACACTGCAGAGAAAACACGAAAAAAGAAAAAAAAAAAACTAAAGCTTCTGTCTTCGACCAAAGTGCAGCGCGTGATTTCTACAGCTGAGAAACACACTGCGTTAGACCGATATAGCCAGCTGGGAGCTCGGAAGTATTTAGGAATATTGTGGTTGACCTGTTTTCTACAATTAACACCACAAGCAATAACTTTGGACGGCTATCAAACCGTAATGATTTCTCCTCTGCAAATGTAATTGCCTTGCAGTCACGCTGTGCCAGAGAGTCTTTAAAGTGATGTGTAGTCACAAGGAAAAGTAATCGATTAAACGCGGCCGAGTTCAGTTTACCACCATAGTGCAAACACTGAAGGGAGAATCATATTCCATAACAAATACTAATAGGATGAATGTTGAACATTAACCAGTAACTGTGGAGCTGGGCTAGGCTGCGTGTCAGTCACTGTTCAAAGCCAATCAAATCAGAAAGAGTGGGAGGGGTTTCCTCAAAGGAAACTCCCAAAGGCAGGTACTGCACGTGTGGTTATAATGCAGAACATGGTGCTCAACTTTGTGTGGGAAATATTTCTGTACAAAAAACTGCTGGTAAAAAGAAAATCCACAAAAAAACCAGCCTGAATGAAGCACGGTGTTGGGTCTAATGATAGAAGTACATCCCATAATATGTGGAGCTACTGGGTGCCGTCAATCACTGACTTGACAGCATAAGAATTTCTCCTCTGCGATAACTTTGTGTTTTTCAAAGCCGTACTCTCCCACCATCGATCACTGCCACACCAGTAATGCTAATGGATTTCCTAACAAGCATGCGCACAATGCTAACATCGCGCTGCTTAGACAGCCTGGTTTTATACTAGCATACACATAGCGCTAACATAATGCTGCTCAGACAGCCTGGTTTTATACTAGCGTACACATAGCGCTAACATCGTGCTGCTCAGACAGCCTGGTTTTATACTAGCATACACATGGCGCTAACATCGTGCTGCTCAGACAGCCTGGTTTTGTAGCACTAACATCGCGCTGCTCAGACAGCCCGGTTTTGTACTAGCATACACATAGCGCTAACATCGCGCTGCTCAGACAGCCTGGCTTTATACTAGCGTGCGCACAGCGCTAACATCAAGCTGCTCAGACAGCCTGGTTTTGTACTAGCGTGCACACAGCGCTAACATCGCGCTGCTCAGACAGCCTGGTTTTATACTAGCGCGCGCACAGTGCTAACATCGCGCTGCTCAGACAGCCTGGTTTTATACTAGCATGCGCACAGCGCTAACATCGGGCTGCTCAGACAGCCTGGTTTTATACTAGCATACACATAGCGCTAACATCGCGCTGCTCAGACAGCCCGGTTCTGTGATTTCGGAACAGCTGTCCCCGACGTGCGTAAACATGGCCGCGGGGCACCAGGTCTACCTGCCACTCAGTTATTTACGGTGCGGCAGGTGGGCAGGTGTGCGGCAGGGGCCCCGCGTGGCACCAGCATCGACGCTGGCACAGAACCAGCGGGCGAAGCTGTTGGCGGCGGCTCACCAGCGGGCACCAGCGCCGGGCACGCTGCCAGCCAAAGGGATGGGCTCAGATGGGCAGGGTGAAGACAGACCCACTCACTCACTGTGGAAAGCCTGGGTTTTTACAATAACGACAACAATAATAAGAGTAATAGTGAATTATGTCTACAGAGCTTTTCAGAACAAGTTCAAAGGGTTTACAATAACAAAACAAAATAACAAAAAAAAAAAAAACAATGCAGCAGTTGAATGTATAAAAAAAAGTACCAAAAAAAACTTTAAAAAAAATTGTAAATTTAATAAAATAGATTAAACTTAACAATGAGTCGCTCCAGTCTCTATCTTAAATAAACTTTTAGGGATGGTCCTCAGTTATGGTATCGACTTCAGCCAACTGGAGAAAACCACCTCAATGTGACTAAAAACACCTAGTATGCCTGTCCAAATGCATTAATATCTGTCACAGAATGTTCTGGGCACTTTTTACAGCACGGAGCACAAACTCCACTCCTGGGGGGGGTGGGGTGGGTGGGTGAGGTTGGGTTTGGGGGGGGGTGCAGTGTCCGCAGGGCTTTCCCGCCTTTCTGGGCACAGGAAGTCGCTAACGGGTTGGCTAAAGAGTCGACTCAAGCTGTTTCCAAGTTTTAAACTGTCCACAGCCCGAAAGGAGGCCACAAAAAAACTTAAATGGAAACCCCCCCCCCCCCGCAGGACCGCAGTTTAAGACCCCTGTCTTCGCAGGGAGCGGGATTTATGAGTAAACGGCTGACCCGCCGACCCCCCCCCCCCCCCCCCAGCCCGCCCACCCTGTCTGTCTGACATTTATATGGGTCGCCCAGGGAAGACAGGAGAGTGCGGCGGGAAGTCCAAGGCCCGTGAGAAATTGCCGCCGTCGCCGCCATCGCGGCCGCCGCCGCTCCGCCTGCAGCGCATATGCGCTATCTCTCCCGCGCCCGTCACTCTCGCCACCGAGTCCAGGCGACCCGCACGCCGCGTCCTGCCAGGCTCAGCCAGCGGCTCCATCCGATAAGCGCTCCCGCGGGGGGGGGGGGCAGGGAGGGGGGGGGGCACTGTTCCACGGGCAGGAGCGGGCCGCTTAACAAAACGAGCTCTCGGCGACGCCGAAAGGCTACGACACCGCGACATTTCCGCCACCGGGAGAACCGCCGAGATCTGCCGCGACCGGACAACCGGCTCTCGCAAAAAAACAAAAAAGAAAGAAGTAAAGAAAGACGGACAAAAAAAAGAGAAGCAGAAATAAAACGCAGGGACAATTCACAGCTGTCAAAAGAGTTCAGCTGCGGAAATCAGAAACCACCGAACGGAGGGAAAAAAAAAAAGAAGAGAGAGACAAACAAACAAACAGAAATTGAACCGTGTCAGTAAACAGAGCACACGCCGGTTTGGAAAATCACTGTCATTACAGGACACAGACACAAAGCCATTCCAACCCCTCGCTCACGCTGCGGACCGCGGGCGGATGACACTTGTCTGACAGCAAACAGAGACGACTTGTTTGGCCTTCTCCCTTTCGGTGTCGAGACAAAAAAAAGTACACAGGGATGCGATGCATTGTGGGCAACCGCGATGAGGGACCCACAGCAATCAATCCAGCAGCCTCCTGCCTTCCTGGAGTGAACTGTACAGACAGTCACAGCGAGACCCATTTGATGCGGTGTGATGTGGTGTGGTGGCAGTGCCAGAACTGGAGAAGATCTGCCACTTCGCCCAGCGACGCCAACTTGTCCAGCTGGTCTGCATGCGGGTGACAAGCAGAATGAAAAGCGCATTCATCCCAACAAGAGCATCCAGCCCCAGCGTTCGCCAGCCACACACTGCCGGCCTGAACTCCACAGCCACCCACCGTGCGCGTTACAACCATCGCACGACGGCCAATCAGCGGGCAGCGGGTCCCAGTGATGTCACAGACACGGCTAGAGCTGACAGGGAATCTGGTGCACAGTGGAGTCCTGTGGGATTCGGAGACAGAGGGTGTTGGGCAGTTGTGCAGGATTTGGTCAGAGTTAAACTCCTTTTTTCTTTACACAAATCACTGTCTCCCCTCTTTCTCTTTCGGTTTCTCCCTCTCTCCCTCCCCCTCTCTCTCTCTCATGCACAATCACACACAGCAGTTTGTGTAAAGAGAAAGCATCTCACCGAGGGTCTCATAACTCGCACGAAAAAGACTTCATAACAAGGTGAAAGGATCAGAGGATCAGGGCTGAAGAGGGAACTCTGTAAACCCTCACCCAGCGTGTGCACAGCTGATCTCCTCCAGCCTGACCTCGTCTTTAAAAAAAAAGATTTACCTGGCCACTTCCATCTGCCTCCAGCGAACTACCGAGCAAGGGGGGGGGGAAGAAAGAAAGAAAGAAAAAAACCGCCAACACAAACCTCACTTGTCTCTCACCGAGCTTCCAAAATGGCGCCGAGGTGTGAAAATGCCGGCCGTCATGACGACCGGCGAACGCGTCGCGCAGGGGAACAGCGAGAGGCGAAGTCGCGAGGCCGCTTCACACCGCGGGCGCCGCGAAAAGGGTCGGCCTTCCGGAGTCGCGACTCCCGCCCGGCGCCATCGGGAAGGAGGGATTAAAGCCAGGTAACCGCCTGCCCTTTCGCTAATGAGACCCGGGCCCTGTCACTTAGCATTCAGACGGCGGCCGTTACGACGCCTACACCCCCCCCCCCCCCATTCAAATCTCAGCTCCTCAGCGCCGCGTGCTCCTCGTCTGATACAGTTGCCAGGCAACCCCCCCCCCCCCCCATGGCGCCCCTGCTATCGCGCACCTTTTGTGCTGCTGAGGGCCCGTTTCGGCGGTACTGCCTCAGCGAGGCTGGCTTTCCCGCTCTTTTACGGCTCCCGCCGCGCCGCGTGGTGCTCGACGCTAACTCCTGTAGCTGCAGAACACAGCGCCAGCGGCCATTTCCATGAGATTGGATCGCTTGGTCTTGTTCTTTTTTTTGGGGGGGGGTTAAACGGCTTCAGTTATGTGAGGCAGGGGGTGGGGGGGGGGGGGGGGGGCGGTTTAAGGGCAATAAGCGGCAATGTGCTGGGAAATGAAAGCACAGAAATGAAATATGCATGGTGCAGCTGGACAGACAACCAATCAGGAGGAAGCCGAAAAGCTTCTGAGCTCACAGTAAATCAAACTACAGGTGTCTGGTGCCAGAACATAATGTGTCCAAATTATGTGCCTGATTCAACATCACCTGGGCACTGGAACAGCAGGTTAAACAGGACAGAGGGGGTCTGGCTGCTGTGAGTACTGTATCTCCCGGGCTAAACGCAGGTTAAAATGGGGGTGAAGGACACCCCTCAGTGACCGGGGTACTGATGTCCGGGCGTTCGCTCGGCTGGGCCACGGTGTGAGCGCAGTGGCGGAGAGAAGCTCCTCCGCAGAGACCTGGCTCACGGACAACAACCATCATCGCCACGGTAACGCTCACCTGAGCCAATCAGAGCTCGGCAGCCCCGCGGACAGGCACGGCGGTGCCTCCCCAAATTCCACACCTGCGTGACTCAGAGCAGATCCACACCTGAGCTGCACCCAGCAGATCCACATCTGAGTTCCAGAACACTGACTTAGAATTTGGAATAAACATTTTTTAAATCCTACTCTTCAAAGGGTTAAACTCATAAAATATGTGCAGGCCAGAGGGGCAGGCTGTGGAAATTAAAGCAGATATTACACACATACCACACTGATAAGGGGCAGTATTTTTTGTTGTTTTGTTGTTTGTGCATGGAACAGTTTCAGCAGTGGAGGAAGAGACCCTTATGGTGCTCAACTCCAGGCCTGATGCAGTGCAGTGGATATTCTAGCTTGTGGGTAAATGAGGAGCCTAGATGGACTGAATGGCCTGTTCTCCTCATTATGTATTCATATGTTCTTGTGAATGTTGGAAAACTGAGGCCTGAGAAGGTCTGGAGACAGTTTTACAGACAGACCCGGCCAACCAAAGAGGACAGGCTGAGCTCCCACCATCGTGCCAGAGCTGCACTTTCTTATCATCATTTCCCAATACTGCACACACACCAACACACACACACACGCGCACGCACACGCACATGCACGCACACACACACAGACACACATGCACACGCGCATGCACACGCACATGCACGCCCACACACCAACACACACACACATGCGCACGCACACGCACATGCACGCACACACACCAACACACATGCGCACGCACACGCACATGCACGCACACACACCAACACACACGCGCATGCACACGCACGCACACACACCAACACACACACACGCGCACGCACACGCACGCACGCACGCACACACACACACACACACACACATGCACACACACCAACACACACACGTGCACACACACACGCACATGCATGCGCACACACACCAACACACACACACACGCGCACGCACACGCACATGCATGCGCACACACACCAACACACACACACATGCGCACGCACACGCACGCACACACACACACCAACACACACACACATGCGCACGCACACGCACATGCACGCACACACACCAACACACACATGCGCACGCACAAGCACACACACATGTGCACACACACAGCAACACACACGCACACACAACAGCTACACACACACACACACACACACAGATCAGACCCTATGGGACACTGACCACACACATCGACCAAAAAAAAACAAACAAATAAAAGAGCAGAAAATCCCCCTCTCTGAAAATAGGTCTCCATTACTGTTTCATTTTCTGGCTGTTCACATAAACCAGCAGCCGTGCGGCCTGCCCAGCGCTCCCCACCACGGCCCTGACGCTCAAGATCTCTCGACTCAACACCACAGTGGGCTGGTCTGGCTCGTTACTGTACCCCTTTGATCTCCTCATTTTCCCCCAGCGTCTACGTCTGAACAAGCAGGTGTCTGACCTGTCAGCACCAAGGACTCCGCTGAGAGTCTAATTAAGAGGACAGGAACCCGCCCGCCCCCCCCTCGAATGCCCCCACCGCCCACCCCCCCCCCCACCCCCGCAGCATGCCTTCCCAGAAGCCCCTGTTCTGCCAAAAGGTGCCATGACTGTGTCCAATCCCAGCAAATAAATGTCTGTATTGCTACGGCTATCGCGTACTGCAACTGGAACTGTGTTCATTCTCAGCAGAACACCAGAGATCTCCTCCCTCCCCCCTGCCAGCCCCAGGGCAGCTCTGCATTTATGGCTAATTTACATTAAAATGGCACCTTTCAGCTCGTTAGCACAAACGGCGCTTGCGCGCTAACAGCAGCGCTACCCTGTACCTCTGCCAGGGACTGTATTTACAGCCATCGCTCACACACAAGCGTATGCTGTCCTCCGCTACCGTTCTTGGGTAGCCTGGAAAACAAAAAAGTCTCATACCCTGGCTTGACCCCGAAACAGGTCAGATGTCAGCCCCGTACGTCAGAGGAGGGTCCCACCCGCCCGTCCTGTCCCAGCAGAGATGTGGGACGGGGGCAGAAAAACAGCACTATGACGTGTGCTTTTTTTTTCTTTTCTTTTTTTTAGGTGGGTTGCCTGGCAACAGCAACCACGTGCCACTGGCTTTTTGACCCATAGTAAACAGTGTGGAGGGATTTTGCCATTAAAACCCACACCCCCCAACACCCCCAACTCCCTTCCCCCTCAGAAAAACGAGAGCAAGGTGGATCACGCTTGGGGTGTGGGGGTGGGCACTCTGATGCGGTCGGGAGGACCTCAGATGCCATGGCAACACTGGTAGCGCCAATTATTTAGGAAAGGTCAAAGCAGATCTGGGAGGATTACACCTTATGGACACACACACACAATACCCAGAGACCCGGGCCTGTGTGGGCATCCGATCTGCCTTCATACACCAGCAACATTGCTGCAGATGAATGGCAACTTAAAACCAAAAAAAACATCTGCATACCTTCGGCAAAAAGGAAGAACCAATCAGTTATTTCACGCGATTGTTAGTTTTGGTCATCAGTGACACACTTTCATCGAAAATTCTCACGGATCTGCACGAGTCCCATCAACCTTTAGTGGAATCTAAAGGGTTAAAAAGGTTTATCATGTATCGGGTCTTCTGCATACACAAACACCGCAACAGGGTTACGGGAGCAGTTTCTATGGCGACACACAGGAAGTTCCATCACATCACAGAACGCAAAGCACGGTAATAAAGAGATAGGCCAGATCGTGCTCTCTCTCTCTGTTCTGTACACACTGACTCCGTATCTGTGGACATCCACAAAGGCACGGGAGGACGGTTCTGAACGTCCAAACATCTTCGACATGTTCTTCTTTGGTTATGTTTGGCGGGGATGAGACAAACCAGGCCTTCGACAAAAGTTGGACACCTGACACACTACAGAGAACACTTATTGTACGTCGCTTTGGATAAAAGCGTCTGCCAAATACATTTAATATAATGTAATGTAAGGTCATGTACACACTTTTTTTTCTCTTTTCTCCCTGTTTAAAAGCAGGCTGCATTCAGGAGCTGTGGGGCAACAACCCATTCCCCTGCCCGCCCAGACCATCTCTTATCCAGGAGGCAGGCTTGCCGTTGTGTGGCAAGACTTCCTTTGAGGGCAGGAAATGAAGTCGCCCGGAAGAGCCCGGAAGAGCCGCGTGGAGGGGGGCAGAGGGCTGCTCCAGCGCGTTTGTGCCACCAAGAGCAATTCCAGGCTCTGTCACATCGACTTACCCTGAGTGGCAGGCAATTAAAGAGGCCTGAACTGCACACTGGAAGGCAGAAACAGCTGCACACCTTCCTCTAAATATACCAGCACACAAACGCACACACACACACACAGGTACACACACACACACACACACACACACACACAAACACAAACACACACATACACACATACACACAAACACACACACACACAGACACAAACGCACACACAAACACACACACAAACGCACACACACACACACAGGTACACACACACACAAACAAACACACACACAAACGCACACACAAACACACACACAAACACACACACACACACACAAACGTGCGCACACACACACACACACACACACACAAACGCACACACAAACACACCCACACACACACACACATATGCGCAAACACAAACACACACACACAAAGACACACATGCGCGCAAACACAAACACACACACACACACACACACAAACAATAAAGACACAGACACACACACACCAGTGATGTGCTTACGGGCACATTTCCTGCAGGGTCACAGGGACACAGCTGGTTTGCGTTCAGCAGCCAGTAAAAACACAAGGAAGCAGGCAAAGAATCAAAACCACTTCAATCAATCAATCAATCAATCAATCAATCAGCCCAGTGCTGAATGAACAGCAAAAAACCTGCAGGCCTTGCAGCTCTGCAAGACCAGGCCCAAAGAAAGCCATCCTGAATGCAGGCCTATTTGGAGCTCTGGACCAATCAGAGACACCCAGCCTGCGGGAGCAGGGACTCCTCCAGGAGTCAAGGGGGGGGTCACCTACAATTCAGCTGAATCAGATCAGGAAATTTAAACTGAAATTATAGTGGAAGCAGGGACCGCATGAGCTCTATTAAGAGTTTTAAATTCTCCATTGCAGTTTGCATCACAGGGAAAGTTTTTCAGTTTGCACTGGGTGGGAGGCTGCAGCAGATACACTCCAACCAACGCATGCTTCCCAAAACCACTTTTAACTCCTAATGTAGAGTTAACTTTTAACTGGGTTGTCCTGGAGATGATGAAGACAGACTGAGTGCAAGTGATATGTCCCATTTTCCCCCCCAAAAAAGACAAAGGGCTCAGTCAGAGTCACATTGCCAAAAACATGAGCTTGGACACCAACTAACATGCCCCCCCCTCCCCTGTCCCCCACATCCCCCTCCCAATCTCACATCCAGCTACAATCACAGGCTCCAGACCTCAAGAGCGGAAAAACTCTGCGGGGATAATGTGGCACTGTAAGTTCGGGCACGCATAATCGCGCCATTTGAGACTTGCTCAGTGTTTGTCCAGCACAGGTAATGAGCGAGGAGATCCAGGTCCGCTCTGAGGAGAAGGGGGGCGCCGGCATGCCGACTCAAAGCCTGCCTCTCAAAGGCAACTCGCCGTCGGCAGGGAAACCGACCGAAAAACCAGCGGCAGACGGCGTCTTTCGCCGCCAAAAACACGCTCACGTACGCGCACAAAACGGCCGCTACTCCACCGTCACTCATTCAAAACAACTTGAATCCTCTTCACAGAAAAAAAGTAATATAAGAAAACATCACCGTGTTACCCGAAGGTGATATAAGGACACAACCACACTGCAAAACAACGGTTTTGCAGAATTCTGTTGATCGTGTATGCAAGCTCACAGAAGCCTGCGTGTTCAAAAGAATCTTTGCCGTGGTGCGCTCCTTCACTGACGTTAACATTCTACGCACGGGCTTCATTCATAAAGCTTGTGACCTTGACAATCTGGCGTCAAGGTGAAACATGGGTCAGAACACAGAAAAAACACAAACGCCTCATTTATTCCCCAAGCTTTCCTCAGGAGCAATGATGCGATGGATTTTTCCCGATACCGCCCCCCCCCCCCCCCCCCCGCATTTTTAATTGATCACGCTCTCCGTGTGTCAGCAGGGGGCGCTCCCCACAGAGATATTGACCTGCTATGCTGCGTGGAAAGGGCAGCTTGAGTTGTAGTTTGGGTCTCTTGAGGACACGTGAAATCGGCAAAAAAAAAAAACAACAATCGAGGTAAATCGTACGCACGTTAGAATCTCATTCTCTTTCGATCCAAGGGTGAATTGGAGTTCTTTAAACTTGAGCAGAGAGCATGAAATCGATGGCGCGCTTGCATGATAGGAGCCTCGATCTGGTCGGCTGCTCTGCCCACAGCACAGTGAACATGGAACTGATGCTTCCAGTCAATTCACACCCGTTAAGTCAGTTTTTTCTCGGCTGCATGCGAACAGATTTTTCCTTCTTTTTTTTTCTAGAAGGACAGTTCACTCGATCAGCCAATCCCGTGACACAGTGCTTCACGGTTGGCTTGGGGATCACAGCAGTTTTCAGGCCACAACTCGAGAACAACAAGGCTCAGGTAAGGAATAAGGTATACAGGTAGGGAATAGGTTATAAGGAATACAGGTAGGGTATAGGGAGTAGGGTATACAGGTAGGGTATAGGGAGTAGAGTATACAGGAAGGGTATAGGGAGTAGAGTATACAGGTAGGGTAAAGGAAGTATGGTATACAGGTTGGGAATAGGTTATAGAGTATACAGGTACAAGGTATACAGGTAGGGTATAGGGATTAAGGTATATAGGTAGGGCATAGGTTATAAAGCATACAGGTAGGATATAGAAGACAGGGTATACAGGTAGGGTATAGGGAATAGGGTATAGGGTATACAGTGTTGGGAGTCTTCTCCCTTTGTGGAACCAGGACCGATGAAGTGCTTGAACCCCATGGTGTCCACATCAATGCCTGACTGTAGGTAATTATTGGCCAGTGGCACTGGAATGGGGGCACGAGCCAGAAGTCTCTAGCAGTCTCTAGATGTCTCTGAGAGTCTTTAGATGTCTCTGGCAGTCTATACAGGTCTCTGGCAGTCTCTAGATATCTCTGAGAGTCTCTAGTGGGCTGGGGTGACAGGTCTTTGCTTCCCATCACTCTTCTGCCTGATGCACACTGCTCAGAGGTCAAGAGGTCAGAGGTCAGGCACTGGTGCTCAGGTGACCAGATGACGGCTGGTGATTTGGTAAAGACATGGTCATTATTCACATTGGTTCCCCAAGGCTAACAAGTGTCAGGGCTGGCCGTCAAAATAAGCAGGAAGTCACTAAAACCGAGGGGGGGGGGGGGGGGGGCATGTGGGAGCTGTGTGATGACAAGCATGTACGACAGTACGTTCTATTAGAGAAGATCTATACTGCACACATCACATCACACATGTACACGTGTGAGTTTCTGCGAGCGGAATGTTTGCCTTGTTCACGCTTTGTGCACTAACTCGATACACAAGACGCAATATCTGCTCTTCTCCCAAGTGAATGATGGGTTATTGATCTGCTTTAGAACATGAAAGAGAAGAATAGCTTCAGCATGTCTGCCCACACGCACACACACACACACAGACACACACGCACATGCACGCACGCACATACTTGCAAGAACACACACAGACGCATGCACACACATACTCACATGGACACACACACACACACACACACACGCACGCACACACAAGCACAGACACACAAACACCAGCGCACACACACAATCACACACACACGCACCCAGACACATACACACACACTCGCTTGAACACACACACACATATACACACACTCGCTTGAGCGCACACACACGCACACGCACACACACAGTTTCTTGCGCATCACTGCAGCTCTCACAGATAAGAAGCACATTAATTCCTGGGGTGCCTTAGATGGAAACACTCCAGCTCCACAGATTTTATTCAAAAGCATTTTCATTTCACATAGCCCCCCCCCTCCCCAACCGCCTCCCCCATCAGCCCCTCATCAGCATGCTGTCCAGAGAGAAGCATGTGGAGCATGTGCACACCGACGCAGGCAGCACAACAGCACTTCTGTTCAGAAAGCACACACGCACGCACGCACGCACAAACACACACTCATACACACGCACGCACGCACGCACAAACACACACTCATACACACACACACGCACGCACGCACGCACAAACACACACTCATACACACACACGCACGCACGCACAAACACACACTCACACACACACACGCACGCACGCACGCACGCACGCACGCACGCACGCACGCACAAACACACACTCATACACACACACACGCACGCACGCACAAACACACACTCATACACGCACACGCACGCACGCACAAACACACACTCACACACACACACGCACGCACGCACGCACGCACGCACAAACACACACTCACACACACACACGCACGCACGCACGCACAAACACACACTCATACACACACACACGCACGCACGCACAAACACACACTCATACACACACACGCACGCACGCACAAACACACACTCACACACACACACGCACGCACGCACGCACGCACAAACACACACTCATACACACACACACGCACGCACGCACAAACACACACTCATACACACACACACACGCACGCACGCACGCACAAACACACACTCATACAGACACACGCACGCACGCACAAACACACACTCACACACACACACACGCACGCACGCACAAACACACACTCATACACACACACACGCACGCACGCACGCACAAACACACACTCATACACACACACACGCACGCACGCACGCACGCACAAACACACACTCATACACACACACACGCACGCACAAACACACACTCATACACACACACACGCACGCACGCACGCACAAACACACACTCATACACACACACACGCACGCACGCACGCACAAACACACACTCATACACACACACACACACGCACGCACAAACACACACTCATACACACACACACGCACGCACGCACAAACACACACTCATACACGGGACGTCATCATCACCGACCACAAACCAGCACGCCTGATCACCGACCACAAACCAGCACGCCTGATCACCGACCACAAACCAGCACGCCTGATCACCCACCACAACCCAGCCACGCCTGATCACCGACCACAAACCAGCACCCCTGATCACCCACCACAAACCAGCACGCCTGATCACCGACCACAAACCAGCACGCCTGATCACCGACCACAAACCAGCACGCCTGATCACCCACCACAAACCAGCACGCCTGATCACCCACCACAAACCAGCCACGCCTGATCACTGACCATAAACCAGCCACGCCTGATCACCGACCACAAACCAGCCACACCTGATCACCGACCACAAACCAGCCACACCTGATCACCGACCACAAACCAGCACGCCTGATCACCGACCACAAACCAGCACGCCTGATCACCGACCACAAACCAGCACGCCTGATCACCGACCACAAACCAGCAGGCCTGATCACCGACCACAAACCAGCACCCCTGATCACCGACCACAAACCAGCCACGCCTGATCACCGACCACAAACCAGCACGCCTGATCACCGACCACAAACCAGCAGGCCTGATCACCGACCACAAACCAGCCACGCCTGATCACCGACCACAAACCAGCACCCCTGATCACCGACCACAAACCAGCCACGCCTGATCACCCACCACAACCCAGCCACGCCTGATCACCGACCACAAACCAGCACCCCTGATCACCGACCACAAACCAGCCACGCCTGATCACCGACCACAAACCAGCACCCCTGATCACCGACCACAAACCAGCCACGCCTGATCACCCACCACAACCCAGCCACGCCTGATCACCGACCACAAACCAGCACCCCTGATCACCGACCACAAACCAGCCACGCCTGATCACTGACCACAAACCAGCACGCCTGATCACTGACCATAAACCAGCACGCCTGATCACCGACCACAAACCAGCACGCCTGATCACCGACCACAAACCAGCACCCCTGATCACCGACCACAAACCAGCCACGCCTGATCACCCACCACAACCCAGCCACGCCTGATCACCGACCACAAACCAGCACCCCTGATCACCGACCACAAACCAGCCACGCCTGATCACCGACCACAAACCAGCACCCCTGATCACCGACCACAAACCAGCCACGCCTGATCACCCACCACAACCCAGCCACGCCTGATCACCGACCACAAACCAGCACCCCTGATCACCGACCACAAACCAGCCACGCCTGATCACCGACCACAAACCAGCCACGCCTGATCACTGACCACAAACCAGCCACGCCTGATCACTGACCACAAACCAGCACGCCTGATCACTGACCATAAACCAGCACGCCTGATCACTGACCATAAACCAGCACGCCTGATCACCGACCACAAACCAGCACGCCTGATCACCGACCACAAACCAGCACGCCTGATCACCGACCACAAACCAGCACGCCTGATCACCGACCACAAACCAGCCACGCCTGATCACTGACCACAAACCAGCACGCCTGATCACCGACCACAAACCAGCACGCCTGATCACCGACCACAAACCAGCACGCCTGATCACCGACCACAAACCAGCACGCCTGATCACCCACCACAAACCAGCCACGCCTGATCACCGACCACAAACCAGCACGCCTGATCACCCACCACAAACCAGCACCCCTGATCACCGACCACAAACCAGCACGCCTGATCACCGACCACAAACCAGCACGCCTGATCACCGACCACAAACCAGCACGCCTGATCACCGACCACAAACCAGCACGCCTGATCACCGACCACAAACCAGCCACGCCTGATCACCGACCACAAACCAGCACGCCTGATCACCGACCACAAACCAGCACGCCTGATCACCGACCACAAACCAGCCACGCCTGATCACCGACCACAAACCAGCACGCCTGATCACCCACCACAAACCAGCCACGCCTGATCACCGACCACAAACCAGCAGGCCTGATCACTGACCACAAACCAGCACGCCTGATCACCGACCACAAACCAGCACGCCTGATCACCGACCCGAGGTTCTGGGACCGCGTACGGAGGAGGGGCCTCAGGAAGTGATTGACGTTCAGCTGCGCCTCTCCCATTGGCTGGCTCCATCCACTTCCTGGACTTCAGCCTCTCCCTGATTAGCTTGAAGGCTATGACACGCCCACAGCTCGCCGAGCGAGCCTCTTATCTCCTGATATGCAAGAACCATGAACCACACACACACACGTCCAGTCCCCTGGGTGAGTCACATTGGCACGGTGTGACATTCCCAAGGGGTAGGTGAAGGAGCTTCGGTTAGTGTGGAGCCCCCTGCTGGACAAGAGGGGAAGAGCCAAACTGCGGCAATAACAATTTAAAAAAAAAAAAGAATAATAAAAAAGGTCTTTCAAGGTTCTGGATGTTAGCTTCCTCCTGAGACAGAATATCAAGCATATTAAAACTACCTCAGAAGGGGGGAACATCTGAACACGCAATTAAAATCGGCACAATGCAAACACAAGCCCATCAATTAATTTCTGCCTCATTTCAACTTCAGAGAATTAACGGTCTCTCGCGCGCACCTGCGCCTCCGTCTTCATTAAACTCAAAGGTGTTCTGGGTGAATAAAACAAGCCGGGAGGTTTTCCCCCAAGGCGCCAACTTCTTCTTCTTCACAAAAAAGATCCACTTCAGAACTGTTGCTAGGCAACCCTCGCGTGACTCCTCCCCCTGCCTGTGACTCCTCCCCCCCCCCCCCCTCCACAGTCAGTCAGTGGTTGGCGGTCGGCGGTCAACTCAAAGACAGTCAGTGGATCCAGCAGACCGCGATTTCACCGCATTTCGCTACGGTCTAACCACAGGGAGAAAACTCTCCGCTGCACACAAATGAAAATAAAATTCAAGAGATTGCACTTCAAAAGTGTTTTTCATAAACATAATTTTGCGGGGAAGTCTTCTATTATTCCTTTGACACTAGAAGTTCTCAGGTTGGATTCCCGGCTGGGACACAGCCCTTGAACCCTTAAGCAAACCACTCTACACAGAGTAACCACTCTACAGGGATACCCCTGTACACAGAGTACCCTACTCTACAGGGTAACCCCTTTGATAAGGCTAAAATCCAGAAGTGCACCGAGCCGGCTGTAGTGTACAGTAGATGGTCTCAGCCTTCGATTCGGTCTCTGCCTCTTTAAGGGGTTCTGCAGCACATACATAATGCATGCATGCACACAGGCACATGCATGCACACAGGCACATGCATGCACACAGGCACATGCATGCACACACGCACATAATGCACTTAGCCTTCTTGGTCTTCCGGCTCCTGACCGAGCATTAACACTGAACCTCCAGCGCATCTCCACAGAAAAGTCATTGAATTAAACGCCAGTGAACCGTTCTGCAAAGGTTCTCCCAGCGCAGACTCTGGACTAGCCCATCAAAGCTAATGACACGGGCAGCACGGAAAGCAGAAAACTGCACAGTGCGGGCCAACTAAAATAACAGCACGCTCTTCTGGAATTCCTCCTAAGTCCGCCACCGCCAGTGACAACACACACAGACAGCGCTGGAGGGCCTGATTGGGGTTTCCGGCTGGCCAATTAAATTCCACTCTTCTAACAGGAAAGGGCATCTGTGTATCTCCAACCACCTTACATTTAAACCTGTACCGCAACCTACAAAAATAACCTTTTAAAGCCTGAGGATGTCTGAGGATGAACAGCCTTCTCACAAACCCGCTATGAATCAATGCCGCCACAGAGCCGCCCTAGAAGAGGAAAAAGACCTGAAGTGATGGCCTACTGTGAGTGACTAATCTTCCTTTGGGAAGAAGAGAAAAGAACGTCGGCCGGCAAGAGGGGGGTCATTCTTCACCCCTGAACCCCAAAAACGACTGGGGTTCAACATAAAAGAATAAAAAGGTCCCTGGTCACAGTGGGTAGGCCCCCCCCCCCGCCCCTACCCACCCACCCCCCCCCTCCTTCCCCAGTGGCTGAGGGTTAAATTCCCCACCATTGCACTCCCTGTACCTGTGATTCTATATTTCTCTAGCCCCCTCTGCACCCCTCCGACTGTATAAAGTACAAAAATACATAGAGAGGGTGGATTGTCCACTACAAAAAAAATTATCTTGATCATTCCACTCAAAGTTCACCAGCAGATAAGGCTCCTAAATAGCCCATCAGGGGAATCAGTCACAAGGAAATCAAAATAACAAAATATTCACTGATGCGTGTCTGATATTACATCATATCACATAGCCGCACTATTACTGGACATAGCAAAAAAACCGCTTCAAGGCCATGGTAACGAGGAGCGGAATGTTGTTTTTACGACAACGGCAGATCTGATCAGGGGGCTGTAATGAGTGGGAAAATCACAGCACAACTTACACTTGATTGCAGCGCTCGTCGCTACAATAGCGGACAGATGGTTTTGTCTTGATTTTCTCTGCGATCACACCGACATCATTCAAACCGCGGCACAAACAATTATCTGAAACCTTTAACCCGCTGGGATACCGGCGAGATTCCTTTGAGCTCGCTGACGATTTTAAAGGGAAACGATTTTCACCGATATTCAGAACTACTTGCTCAGTAGAAAAACTCCACTCTCGTCTGTATCACATCACGGCACTGAGGCAAACTGGAACCAGGTTTCCAAATACATGAAAGCAGTAAACGGGCACAGATGTCGACTTGAAAAGTTGAAAGGAAAAATGAAAAGGAAAATGCACTTAATCTGTATAACAAAATTTTACAACTTGTTTACAATACAGCAGACAGTATGAGTCTAGAGGGCTAGCTGATCTCTGTATAGCTTTCCTCGCAAGTTCCTTGATTAAAAATGACACAAAATGAAATAAATAAGTATGCAGCATCATCACATTGGTCCATCATATTAACATATCAGACACAATCTTTGTCCAAGACTCACAATCTTTGCATCAGGCCAATGCTGAATAATACAATTTAAACTTTTACAAACCAAAACTGACACAAACCTGATATCATAGAGCATCCCCACATATACGATATCAAGGACACCCTGATTTCAGCCAATCTTGTTTGTCCCTAGCGAACAAAACCTTTCAATTGGTTCAAACCTGTCAGGGTGATGGAGCACATTGGTGTGATCAATGATTGGAACCAACAGGTGCTTTCCTGTAGGAAGAAAATTCTTTTGATCGGTTCAAACAATCAGTGGGTGATGACCAAATGAGTGATTGATCACTAGAGGTCCGCCCACTATGGGGGTCATGACCCCTCCCCTCCCCTCCCCTTCCCTTCCCTCTTTATCTGCTCTATTATAATGCTCTTCACTTCCTGTATTTGAACAACACACGCAGCACAGATGATACACTACACATTAAGTTTTCCTGCAGACTGCGATTTCACCGCATTTTGCTATGGTTCAACCACAGGGTGAAAACTCTCCACAGCGCATAAATAACAATACATTCAAGAGATTACACTTCAAAAGTGTTTTTCATAAACACAGAGACACTGCAAAAAAAGGACTTTTGTGGGGTAGTCTTCTATTATTCCTTTGCAACCTTTGTAATTTATTACTTGCAGAGTTAGGGATTTTTCCTCCCATTGTGGAACAAGTTTTTCTTTTCTTTTTTTAAATTTCCCGAGATTTTAAAATGTTTAGGAGCAGAAGGTCATTTGGACCTTTGAAGGTCATCTGAAGGTCAGTGAAAAGGGAGGATGCGGTCAGGAATCCCCCAGCTCTCAGGCACTAAGCCCCCGGCACTCTGCACCCCCCCCCCCCCGCCAGAGGACCAAAGGCTCAGGCTACAGTATCATTGTTCACTGCTCTCAATGCTGTATTGACATGCACATACATCACCTTACAATCTGCGAGCAGCCATCTGTCACATTATCCCTTCCAGGGGGGTGGGGGGGTGGGGGGGGGGGTTTGGGGGGTGAGGCGGGGGGGGGGGGGGGGGTTCATCAGTTACGGTACAGCCGTGACAGCAGATCAATCCCATTGTGAGCACATTATCAAGGGATCCAGGAGGCTTTCACAAACTAACACCACCTCCTCCAGTTTACTGGGGACACCCTGTGCATCCTGAAGCCTGTTCCAGCTGGAACTGCCAAACCCCTGCTCACACGGCACCACTAACGTGTGTGCACACGCGTGTATGCGCATGAGTGCGTGCATGCGCATGTATGTAGCGTGCATGCTACATGCTAGGTGCAGGGGTTTATATGCATGAATGCGCATGCATGTGCGCGCGTGCATATGTGCATGAACCTTCATGTACTTAGTCATTTTCCTTCACACACGCACCACATAACGCACCGTTCGGGAGGAACAGAGGAAAAAACACGAAAGAAAAAAAACGAAGATTTCCTCCAAGCCGTTCCCCTTCATCGTTTCTCACCGCGTAAAATGGCTCCTTTCCATATTACAGCTCAAAACTACAGCTCCAAACTGGCTTAAAGGAGAGGCTGAGTCACTGCTTTGAACCCCAGGACTACCACTCGGCTAATTTGTTTTCAGACGAGAGGGATTAGCCAGCCGGAATGATGATTGTGACTATCGCCCCCCCCCCCCACGGCCGGGCGGAAAATGCTCCTATAGTATTCATTGGTCCCCGCAGGATCCCACCTTGCAGCATCTGGAGAAAAAGCCCAAATGCATTGTTATTCCACAGAATTGGAAAATGAATTAATTGCTGCCTCTGGATGTGTGCCAAGCTCTGGCTGAGGGGATGGCAGCAGCAGTGGGCGAACACCACGGATAATTTGTCTCTTTTTTCAGGGGAATCGTGTCTTGAGGAATTTGCTTCCTGGTACATGTTACCTCCAACCCCCCGCCCCCCCACCCCAATCCCCGGACCCCATGGCCTGCTCCACCCCACCTTGCCCCCACCTTACTCTGCCCAATATCATTACACCCCCGACAATGAACAATGTTTTTTTTCCCTCTCTCTCTCTCTCTCTCTATAGATATTGAAAGCAGCTTCACAGATCCGGCAAGTTTACACAACACAGCCACCGCTGCTGCCACAGCAACCTGGCGACCCAAATCCACCGGTCGCCTAGCGATCGAGAACACGATTATAGTTGACCTTTAAAAACGGACAGAAACTACGAAACGCTCCTCGTTCCGTAGAGCGCTGGGAGCGATCCGATAGGTTGACCTCACAGCCAATGAGGGAGGTGTTTTAGCAGCAGGCTCCAGGCTAATGGACCCTAATCAGGCCCAGAACTGGGCCGGTCCAGACAAAAACTCCTCCATGTTTTTTTTTTTTTCTATAACGTTCTGCGGTCGGGAAAGACCACTTCAACGGAAGGTTCAGGAAGCACTGGCCTCGTGCAGCTCGTCGGTCACAAGAGCCGCATGTTTGCGTCTCTTTCACAAAACACTGCTTCAGCGCGGAGAGGAGAGGAGAGGAGAGGAGAGGAGAGGAGAGCCCACAGAGGGGGTCAAAGCGAAGTTCTCCCGTGCACTACATCGTAAAAAAAACCCTCATCGTGCCGCAAAATACGTGGCGCCTGGTCCACCCCGCCCAGCACTGCTGGGGCGGCGACAGAAAGAGCCGGAAGGCGTCAGCGGCCTGTGATCTGCGAGCCCACCCGGCGTCGCCGGCGTCTGACAGCAGAGGCGACACACGACGACCTGCCCGTCAGCGATGCGAGGGAGGTGACCTGGCCGCCTTATCTGTCCCTGCCGCAGAGTGCACACTTCAGACGGATCGCCGCACCCCCGCGCGCTGACAGCCAGAGGCATGCTGGGACGGCTGCAGGGTCTCTGCTGCAGAGCGGTTCCGTGGAACTGAGAGACGATAATAAAATAATAAATAAAATAATAAAACAATGATGCAACGAGGCTCTGCAACCAGCGGTGTTCCTGGAAGTTGCGGTGCCCAGGTGTACGCTAACACACACACACACACACACACACACACCCACACGCACGCACATGCACAATCGCGCACACACACGAACACACACAGACACGCACGCACGCACATGCACAATCGCGCACACGCGCGCACACACACGAACACACACAGACACGCATGCATGCACACACACACACACGA
Organism: Anguilla pacifica; assembly: GCA_039654925.1. NCBI lineage: Eukaryota > Metazoa > Chordata > Actinopteri > Anguilliformes > Anguillidae > Anguilla > Anguilla pacifica. The sequence continues at coordinate 41,091,630 of CM077299.1, forward strand.
ACACACACATACACGTGCACATGCACAATCACGCACACACACACACACGCACACACAATCGCACACACACACACACACGCACGCACAATCACACACACACACACACACACAAACACACAAAAAGACGCACACACACGCTCATACAGATGCAGACAGATGCGCGCACTCACACTCACGCTCACACAGAAAAATTTGAGGGTACATGAGTCAAACTAACAATAATCCTTTTATTTGTCGCATTTCTATTTTTAGGAGCTCAAGCTTGATTGATTTCCGTCTCCTCCCGGGACTGAAGTCATGCATTATTAAAACGGATCTATGATTTCCAGAGAAAAGCAGATCAGAAGACATTAAGAAGCTCGACGGATCCATCACTGTATGCCGTTATAAGATTCTGTACACTAAGCCACACACACAAGCACACAAACACACGCAAAAGCACAAATACACACACTCATGAACACACACACACTTATGCACACATACACACACACACTCCCGCACGCACACACACACACACACACACTCACACTCAAGCACATACACACACACATACACTCACGCACACACACTCACACAAACACACACACACGCACACACTCACACACACACACGCACACGCACACACACACACACATACTCACACACCCACACTCACACTCACTCACACCTGATAAAAAACAGCCTGTACTGAGCTCAAAGGTCAGCCGCTACCTCGGGTCTGGCTGAAGCCGCTGACGTAACAGCGAGACCCGGACACGACCCGCTCGGAGCAGGCGTCCCGCGACGCGCGCGGATTTGCTCCGCTCAATTTAGCCGATTACGGCCGCCCAGGTGACCCCGGCGCCCCGCTGCAAATGAGGGGGTATGGATTTCCCATTACGCCCGACGGCTAGCCAGCGGCGGCGCTCAAACATTCACATGACCTGGCGCGGCGAGAGCGTGTTTATTCCGTGCCGCCGCCGCCGCCGCCGCCGCCGCCGCCGGTGGGCCCCGGTCATTTGCATCCATCTGCATAAATCTGCATGAATCCTCGAGACTCGCCGCCCTTCTTCAGAGATCATCGCGGGGTTCACGGAACAGGAAGCGCGCGAGATGCCGCGGCACGCGCTGCCTGTTACAGAACAAATCCGTCGTCGCGGAAACGCACTCAGGCTCAATTAGCCGATGAAAGATCATCCAGCGCACGCACCAGCCCCCCCCCCACCCCCCAGGGAGAGGCAGGCACGCAGCTAATATTTTATTTTCTGTTAATTCAATTTTCTTACATTTGTTTGAAAGGGATGATGAACAGTAAGCAACATTTCCGTAAAAGACGTCCAGGTACAGCATAAGAGCTTGATTTAATCTGAAATGCTCTGAGCAGACTGTGTATTTTTAATATAACAGCAGCACAATACTGTTCAGCCATGTCAAAAGAACACTTAAAACACTTTTTCTAAATTTGATCTAAGATCTAACAATAAATGTACAAAAAAGATTGAAATCTTGCTTTATATCCGATAACCTAAAAAACCAGTAGCCAGTAGATAATTTCACGCTCTTCAGAAATGACATACTCACAAACACACAAAGCACACACTATACAAACACTATACATACACTGTACACATACGCACACACATGCGTGCACACACACACACACAAACACAAATACACACATGCACACGCACACACACACACATACACAAACACCGAAACACACAGCGCACAGACTCACACACTCACACCCACACACACACTCTCACTCTCACTCACTCTCACACACACACACACTCACACGCTCACTCTCACTCTCACTCTCACTCACTCACACACACTCACACACACACACACACACATACTCTCACTCTCACTCACTCTCACACACACACACACACACACTCACTCTCACTCTCACTCTCGCACACGCACACGCACACGCACACGCTCACTCTCACTCTCACTCTCACTCTCACACACACACACACACACACACACACACACACACTCTCACTCTCACTCTCACACACACACACACACAGGTTCCTGACAGCATCCCTACATTGTGAGGACCTCCCCCAATACAAGGCCACTGAATTGCAGAGAGAGCAGGAAAGGCCCCCCCCCTTTCCTGGCCTTACGCTCTTCAGACGCCTTCACCATAACAAACTATAAATACACGCGCACAAACACGGGCCGCACTGCGTCACACGCACGCACTTTAACTCCTCTATCTCGATGCCTGGAGCAGAAAGCTGGCCGCCGCCACCATTTCCCCTCGAAGCGAGGAGGAGGAGGAGGAGGAGGAGGCGAAGAGGGCCTGGCGTCCGGAGCGTCTGCAGGACATCAGGATATCCCTCATTCCACATCCCGTCTAAGGGAATTACGCGGAATTGACATCGACGAAGCAATTCGGTTATCGCTGAACCATGTGTGTGTGTCTGTCTGTCTGTCTGTCTGTGTGTCTGTGTGTGTGTTTGTGTGTGTGTGTAGACGGACATTTAAATTACACCGGGTTTGTAGCCCAAAAGTTGCGTTTTGATTCAGGAGGCACGGCACTGCTTTTGTACCCCATACTGCTTGAGTACTGACCCACCTGCACAGATAGATGCTATGCATAAGTTTAACATTGTTACGTCGCTCTGGATTAGAGACTCGGCTAATGCCAGTAATGCAGTGTAATGAAGCAGAAGCACTTATCCAGAGCAAGCAACATAGCTTGCATTTTTTTACATGCATCAATGATAGAAGGTCGAATCACTTGAACCTCCAAAATCTGAACACACGCGAGAAACATATTCTGTCACAAATTTATTATCCATTTGCTACCTGTTCATAGGATTTTCAACAGTTCATTAAAAAATATGCCAATTAATATTTCATGCTTAAATAATGGCATAAATATGGATGATAAATATGTTTCTGGAAGCAGAAATGTGGCCTTGAAATAAAGGGGCAATCACGAACAGAAATTGGCGAGATTTTGCACCACTGTATAAAAACAGCCAGCCATCTGCCAGTGGTGTTTAAGTCCTGCTTTATTGAGTCCACCGAGGAGGGGGCAGGAGGAGGCTGTCCCACAGGAATTGACATAGGACGCTCTCCAGCACAGAGTGGGAGGTCACTGCTTGTGCCTGTGCCCAAAACCAAAGCGGGTCGCAGTTCACAATTAAGAACGGCCAAATCCTGAATATGGGTCAACAGGCGAGGGACGTCCCAGGGGTGAGGACGTCCTCAGTCACCAGGGGAGGGAGCTGCTTGGGAGAACAAAGTTATACTCTCATACAGAGTTGCTGTACTGGCGGGCGGGGGGGGGGGGGGGGGGGGGAATGTCACTATTTATAGGACTCAATATTACGGCTGTTCTTTTTTTTTTTTTAAAGAGAGAATGCGTTCTCAAAATTTAATTTAGAAAGTGACAAAAAAAAGAAAGCCCTGACTACAGCAGAAGGGAAGCAGCTTGCGGCAGGAAAACCGCAATAAAACCGGGGAAGTACAGACCTATGAGAAAGAAGAGAAAAGCCCCCAAATTAATCCTGATATGAAGGAGAACAACTGCCCCTCCCCCAGACAATCCACAGGCAGTCATTTCAGGACCTCCAAATTAAACGTCCCCCTCGTACAGGAACAAACCCTACACGCCAGCCAGATCACCTCCGTTCTGCTACCTCAGGACGCCTGGCACCTCCCCCTCTTCGCACCTGCGCTTCCAGAACACGTCTCCTGTCTGTTCTGGCCCCACGATGGTGGAATGACCTCCCCGTGGAGGTCAGAACAGCTGAGACGCTGACCCATTTCAAGCGACGACTGAAGACTCACCTCTTCAGGCTGCACCTCTCCCCATCCCTCCCTACCCCCCTGTAAATGACTGTAAGCTTAGGGTTGTAACTAGGCAGCTGTTTCGTAGGTGACTTAGGTGCATTAACTGTCTTAACTACTGCTTGTATTTTTTCCATAGACTGCGTTGTTGCCGTTCTTGTTGTGTTAGTGTTAATCAGTTTAACCTTCAGGGTCCAAGTTGAACTATGCGGTTGTTCCCTGCACTTGGACCGGTACTTCTCTCTAGGGTTTTCGTCATACTTGTTCCTGGTTATGGTTATACACTTTGTTGTACGTCGCTCTGGATAAGAGCGTCTGCCAAATGCCTGTAATGTAATGTAATGAACAGGAACTAGATTTACAGCCGAATAAAGCACAGAGCCGGATTAATTTCTGGGAAAATCACCACTTAATTGTGTCAAATAAGGCGTGAAAATCAAAATGAATGGATTGTCGTTAATTTCAAGCCTCGTTTGAGCCATCTGGGCCTGGGACAAGGGGTGGGGCTGCGGGGAAATGGGCGGGGTCATCCAAACATGTTTGGAGTGAAGGGGGCGGGGCAACCAGGAGAGCTGGACCACAGCACTGTAGACCCACACGCGCACGCACGCACACACACACACACACACACACACATACATTCACGCATGCACACGCACACACACACACACATGCGCACACACACACACACATGCATGTCATTTTCCAGGCAACCCTTTCATGAGCCTCGGACGTCAGCACGGACGAGTTTCGCTGAAAACCTTTGCCGAGCGACTTCGACCGCTGCCGCTGGCCTCCGGGAGAACAAATGTGAAAAGGGCGTTTGTCTCCCCTCGAGCAGAGCGCGCGACACTGTGTCTATTAATGTGCGGCGCGCAACAACGCGCTACTGTGAGCGCAAACACAACTCAGAGCAGCATTTACCCTGCTCCCCTTTCAGCACTCACACCACAGAAGAAGAATCATAATTCTACTCTTCTCTTCCCTCAAACACCACTCACACCACAGAAGAAGAATCATAATTCTACTCTTCTCTTCCCTAACCTCACACACCACTCACACCAAAGAAGAAGAATCATAATTCTACTCTTCTCTTCCCTAACCTCACATACCACTCACACCAAAGAAGAAGAATCATAATTCTCCTCTTCCCTTTCCCATCACACACCAAAGAAGAAGAATCATAATTCTACTCTTCTCTTCCCTTCCCTCACACACCCCACACACCAAAGAAAAATAATCATAATTCTCCTCTCCCCTCCCCTCACACACCACTCACACCAAAGAAGAAGAATCATAATTCTCCTCTTCCCTTCCCTCACACCAAAGAAGAAGAATCATAATTCTCTCCCTTCCCTCACACGCCAGCCACACCAAAGAAGAAGAACCATGCCAGAGAAAAAGACTGATATTCATCCAATCTGCCGTTCAGTCCTCCACAATCCCTCCCGTCCTCCAAGTGGAGGCAAACAAAGAGAGGGAAAGGGCGAGGTGTCGATAAGCGGTGAAGGGAAGCACTTACTGAGTGACGAGAACTTCCGAATCCGAGACCTGGGGTCCACGTCCAACCCCAGACACGAGTCGCTCTCTCTCCGTCTGCCACCCAGGTGTTCCTCCGTCCTGCGTTCAGTGAAAGGGCTACCTGCGAAGGACAGGTGAGGAGGAAGAGGAAGATGAGGGTCCAGAAATCCTGACGGTACTGGAATTCAGAATAGCCTTCATCAACAGACTGACAGTGCTTAGATTAGTCACTGGAGGCCAATCACAAGGGCTCTGTTTAAGGATGCGGCGCTGTAGTGAATCAACATTCCCTCCATCCGAACAGGTCAGCTCAACAGGCAAACACTAAGCAACACTTTGCAGCCTTGCTGATGGGAGTTGTAGTCCGTAGTCATAAGCGACATGCTTCTACAATATGCGCTGGACTGCATTTCCCATCAACTGAATTCACTCCAACTGTGGGCAACTCTCCCTTCTATTCCTGTGCAATGAATGCTCAACACTTATTGGTGTAAATGTCCCATGTGACATGCGTAGGCCAATCACAGGTGCACACAATATGTGGCATGGCATGTTTAGGACTGCAACGCACATGCACACACACATGCATGCACGCGCACACACACACGCACACACGCACTCACGCTGAAGAACCAGAGCCTGTGTCATGGCATGGCGAGCCCTGCTAAGACACTTACTTCACTGTTGGATCTCCTGCTTCTAAACAAGTTTGAATTCCCCCCCCCCCCCCCTCGCAGTCACTCTGCAGTCTTATCACATGGAGACGAGGGCTGTGAATCTCTCCACTCCTCTCTCCACTCCTCTCTCCACTCCTCTCATCACTCCTCTCTCCACTCAAGTCCAGAAACACGTCCCACTGCAGCCCTGGCATCGCTCCACTAATTGGGCTGTTTCAATTTGGGCCATGTTTTTACTGAAACGCATCGTTAGGCCGGCTCGCGAGCCCAAATCGCGCATGTCACACAAGACGAGGCCCCGTCCAATCACTTCACCCCCGCTGACTCCATCACTGCCACAGAGCCTCATTTCGGAGGCTGGCCCATAATCTATAACCCCCCCCCCCCCCCCACAACCCCCCCCCCCCCCCCCAAAATGTTTCATGGCTGGCTTCTTTCTTTGGCCCTTTTTCAACATTAACCAGGATTTGCAAAGCTTCTGTGGCTGTTACACATGTACACTGCCAAAAGAGCCCTATGAGCCAAATGCATTTCAAAAAGGGGCCATGAACCTATGACATAACACTGGTTAAAACTTGCTGGAACCAATCAGGATCAATCGGATCACAGGAAAAGCAATCTCACACCTCTGACTTTCCTTTTCAGACACTGTAGACACCGTGCACCTGCTCAGTCACACGGGTAAACCCTGCATTCAAACCTTCTCTTGACCGACAAGCATGGAGGAAACTTTTGTTCGAATTCTGACACCTTTTTTAGTAATCCTGTTCACACACGCGCACGCACGTACACACACAGGCAGGCAGACAGGCTGGCAGACAGACAGATAGATGGGCAGGCAGACAGACAGACAGGCAGGCAGGCAGGCAGGCAGGCAGGCAGGCAGACAGACAGACAAACTGACGGGCGGGTAGGCAGGCAGGCAGGCAGACAGACAGGCAGACAGGCAGACAGGCAGACAGACAGGCAGACAGGCAGACAGGCAGACAGGCGGACAGGCGGACAGGCGGGCAGACAGGCAGACAGGCAGACAGACAGACGGACAGACAGACAGACAGACAGACAGGCAGGCAGGCAGGCAGGTAGACAAAGGAACAGCCTTAGAGTGTGAATCACACGGCCTCCCATCTGTGCAGGTGTGTGAGCACGCTGTGGTGACTTAAACAGGGAGAGGCAGTTTGATCACAACAAAGAGCAGCATCACACAGCGTGACCTGTTTGATTTACAGTGATCACAGAGACCCCTCTGGTGTTCCTCTGATCACAAACGTGCAGACAATCCGCCCCCCCCCCGGCCCCCGCCCCACTCTCACTCCCGCTCTGTCACATCCACCCCCTCCCTCCCACAGGCGCTGTAAATGCACTGCTGCACATGGTTTTTCTTTCATATGGATATCGTCTTCTTTGCAGAACATCAATATATTTTTTCTTGCATGCATTTTTTTGCTCGCATGCACCGGCACACACACATATGCAC
>CM077299.1:41104105-41281728 GCA_039654925.1 Anguilla pacifica
CGGCAGAGCGTACGGCTCAACCTGACCCGCATTCTGACTGGCACAGAGCCATCACACCTGCATTTACATACCTGTACATACCCACACATCTCACCTGCGCAGCCAATGGGGGAAGCTAAAGAAAACACAAAGCAAAGGAAAGCCACCCGTGGCGCAAAACTGTCACAGAGCAAATCACTGCAGCGCCGGGCTATTAAAATCAGCCCCTTTAGCCTGGTCACTTTTAGCCTGGGTCACTTTAGTGCCGTTAAACACACCTGTTCACGGCAGGTATGCTGTGCATTGCCATCTGAGCTGGGGTCCGCCTGCAAACCCGTCCATGGCAGGTTTTTTTAACACGGACGGGTTTCCGCTTCAAACGTCCTCCTGCCAACGCCCCCCCCCCAGCCTCCACCCCCCGCCCCCGTGGGAGAAAGAGGGTCAAAAAGGGAATCGTGGAACCCAGAAGAAACAAGCTCTTGATCCAGGCCACACCCACTGTCCAAAAAGCACAGACAAGCCAGGGCCCCTTCTGACCACACCCAAACTGACCAATGATCACAGTCTACCTCACTTTGAAAAAGCATCTGGGAACATCAATTCATATTCTCAACAACAGAGGCAAAAAAACATCCAGGTAAATCTTTCCTCTTTCCAAGACCTACACTCAGCAAAAAAAAAAAAACAAGACCAGGTAAAAACCTAGTATATGGCTGGACCTAAAACACTTCATCCGGCTGACCAATGGTGTAACTTCATAACTTGGCCGACTACTGGCATAACTTCATCACTCAGTCACTCGGTCACAGACATTCGCGCTTGTAGGGCCGGCCCCGCTGTTGCGGTCCAGCCGAAAAAACAAATCAATGTTTTCGACAAGCGAAAGCCGCAATACCGCCGGTTCCTCACACACCGCCTTCACTGAAATTGCGTCACATGCCGACGGCGATCTCTCTCTTCTAATTTGAAACCATAACGAATTCCTCGGATCTCTACACGTCTCCCTTAACACCCCATAAGGTTGAAATGAGCGCAACCTATTAGTATTTTTCAGTGTCTGCAAGGCTCCCTCCCGCCCACAGGCTAATGCGCGTCTTGTTACGATCACACTCCGAACTCGCGGTTGACATTGTTAGGCTTCCGGTGCCAACCGCAAGGAATTAAATACCGCGAGCCGATCACACTCCGAACTCGCGGTTGACATTGTTAGGCTTCCGGTGCCAACCGCAAGGAATTAAATACCGCGAGCTGATCCCGCTGCCATGGCGATTATTGGACTGTTTAAAACACAAATAAACTGGCCTCACGCCGCGCCTTCTCCCGCAGCCGTGAAGCACCAGGCTCAGCCGATTATACGCCAACCGCCTTCCCCAGATGGAGACGCCATCACGAAAAAAAAAGCTTTTTAGTTTAGCGTTCAGAGTCTACTTCTCTTTTATTATTTCACTTACTTTACTTCACTCTCATTGCCGTTTATTGTTTGTTTATTTTTATGAAATATATTTTTATTTTTACCTGACTTTAATTTATTTTATTTACCTACTTTTACATTTATTGCCTCTGCTTTATTTTACTTTTTTATCACTACTATTGTTTGTATTGCTAGGATTCTTGTTATTATTCATGGTTTTAAACATTTTTATTTTTATTGCTATTGTCTTTCTACTGTTTTCAGCACTGCTGTAGCACTTTTATGGACCTTTTTATCTTTACTACGTGAAGCACTTTCAATCTTGAAAAAAAAATGTATTAACTTATGAATTAATTTTAATTTGATTTCATTCGATTTGACTTCATCCACGTCTAAATACAGGAAAAACCGCAGAAGTTTAAAACCTACCTTCCACTGGAGTTCAACCGTTTAATTCCGAGAGAGAACGCGTGCATTAGTGTTATACGTGCATACAGTATATATGTTATTGTGTATTTATCTGCAGGAGTTTAATTATGCAGTTCTGACCCATAGACTGTATAAAAGACCGAGGTCGCAATCTGACTTCCTGTATAAATACAGGTCTTGAGCTAAGCATGGCAACAGACCCAGAGCAGAGCAGAGCGACACAGCTGAGCCGAGCAGGACACTAAAGGGTCAACGCATACGACAAGCCTCATTACTACAGCGAAGCAAGCTGGGCCATTAAACACCGGGTCGAGAAACGAGGAAGGAAGAAAAACACGTGACACGAGGAAGAGAAGGAGGGAAAGAAAAAAAAAATACAACCACGGGATGAGGTTTTTCCATAAAAGAGGCGGGAAGAACTGAAAGCTGGGATGCAAGCGGCGATGAATTTAACCTGGACTGGCATGAAATAAATACAAAAACAAACAAAAAAAAAACCCACAATGGTGTGGGTATCCGGAGGCGCTACCATCACCCAGTTCTGGCACCCCCCTCCACCTGATTCACCCCTCCCCCACACCCACCCCCACCCCCTGCCAGGACTCCCTGGGCTGATCTACAGTTAATGGAGCCTAGATCAGTGCTGTAGTTGACCTCCTCTCCAAGTAAACCAGTAAAAGCCATACAGCTAATGTACATCCTCCACTAGTAGTTGGAGGAAAAGGGGGTGGGCGGGTTAGCGGGTGGAGGTTAGCAAAGTCTGTGAAGTGCCTTTGAGACTACCTGCCCGCCACCCCCAACCCGCCACTATGCCACTTCTAACCACTGCAGTGATTGGTGGGAAGATTCTAACCGCTGCTATGATTGGTGGGGAGGTTCTAACCGCTGCTGTGGTTTGTGGGAAGGTTATAACCACTACTATAAACGGTGGGAAGGTTCTAACTGCTGCTCTGATTGGTGAGAAGGGTGCTACCCACTGCTGTGATTGGCAGGATGATTCTAATCACTGCTGTGATTGGTGGGAAGGTTCAGGAGCCAAACGGAAATGGAAACGGCAGGTGGGATTCTCGTGGCGCAAATGTTTGCGACGCCAGTCGTAAATTGTAGAAGGACGTAAATGACTTCACACCGCAAGGGTATCAGCGCATTTCTAAAAGAGAGTTGCACGAAACCAGAGATGTTATTAATAGAAACAGAATATAATAGTATTGTATTATTGTGCTTATCATGGGTTTTAACAGCTCAGTTTACAAAGCTTGTATTACAGATCGTGATGTCTTAATTGTCTTTTTGACAACACACTCGTAAATGAGACGAAAATAACTTCCTGAAGGACAGTAAGAAAATCTATCCCACTATGGATTTGTAATCAAATAGGCTGAAATGCTGACCAGGTCATGGCTGTTGTGCCTTTGACAGAAGTACACAAGCTGAATGTCTCCAGCAGTACAGCCAGTTAAATAAAGTTCAACTCCGGTCCTGGAGGGCCGCAGTGTCTGCAGGTTTAACTCCGGTCCTGGAGGGCCGCAGTGTCTGCATGTTGAACTCCGGTCCTGAAGGGCCGCAGTGTCTGCAGGTTTAACTCCAGTCCTAGAGGGCCGCAGCGTCTGCAGGTTTAACTCCAGTCCTGTAGATGCTTTGGCCCTCCAGCAGACACCCACCCACTCTATCATTGGTTGTACAACACCTCACATTGGGGCGACATAGCTAAGGAGGTAAGAGCGGTTGTCTGGCAGTCGGAGGGTTGCCGGTTCGATCCCCGCCATGGGCATATCGAAGTGTCCCTGAGCAAGATACCTAACCCCTAATTGCTCTGGTGAATGAGAGGCATCAATTGTAAAGCGCTTTGGATAAAAGCGCTATATAAATGCAGTCCATTTACCATTTACCTCACCTTAATTGACTCACCAGACTGCACCAGAAAAGAGGAGAACAGAGAAAAGAATTTGGATACATGTTGCTATGCTGAGGAAGATCGCTGTGCAATGACACGTCGATACTTGTCCAAAACACACATGAAACGCCCCTTTAGAACGTTAAACTGGCCCTCGGATGGTCATACAATCTGCGCCTACAACACCCAGCATAACACAGTCAGGCACGCGCAACAACAGCAGCTGCAGGAGCTTCGGTTGGTGGTAACTCCAGCTAAAAGTGACCGGTTTTTTGAGAACTCTCGAGTGTGAACGATCTTCTCTCAAAGCATGTTTTCTTTCAGGCAACATAAACGGGATCCCCAACGGAGAGCGAGACAGATTACGCAACGAATCAAGCCTAGCAATCTTTGGCCTCTGCAAAGACAGCAAACGCAACTATTCTGTTTGAACACGCTATTATGACATGTTGCGCAGTCAACCGCAGACATTAAAATGTGCCTTCGACCGTCTTTAAACTGTCGACTTAAATACGTGTGCCTTTTTTAATAAAAAACCTTTAAAAAAAAAAAAAACAAGGAAGGACTGCGAGGTTCCTGATGGGTGCGAACCAGCAGGAGCGTCTATTAGGGCAACAGCGCAACACTGCAAAATACTGCAAATAAAGAGCAGAATTAAATTCTGTATGTGCTGTATTAACTGAGGTATTAACTGATTTATGTATTAACTGATGACATGTGAACGAGCACAGGGATTACTGCAAACCACACAATTCAGGGGAGATTTGGATATGTCTTATGTTCACGTATTCGGTTGGATAATGTTGGAATTTTACGAGTAAACAGGTAATCCTTTGCGTCACTGACAAAAGAAACAGAGAAGGGGAGTCGGTAGATAAATCTTACTGACTTGACCTATGGTGTGGGATTTCCGTGTTCCGTTCTTTGAAACAAATTGGAAACTGAATTAAAATGAACAATATAATCCCTTATAAAATGGTAAAATCATTCATTTGTAAATCTTATAATGCTTCCCATATAAGCATGTATATCTAAAGTATTTATGAATGGGGTTTTTATTTCGATAATGTGAAAAGCACGCGTCTAATCACTTGCTTAAATAGCAACTGGTATTGTTTTAACTTCAAACATCCAAAGCATTGCGTTGTTTTTAAACACAGAATTGGCTTCGTGCAGTCGGTACAGAACACATCAATATGCCACACGCATTTGAGTTTCCGCGAATGCTTATTTTGTCCCTCGGCATAAGCAAGAACAGTTGTCAAACAGAAGGTAATTGTATCAGCAAATGTCTTGCTGTTCCGTTTGAAGAAAGAAAAAAACATTGGTACTGGGAGAAATGTTGCATTGCTTTGACGGAAGGCGACGACACGAGCACACGCAGATGGCAAAGCAGTCTCTCAATCGTGGTTAAGAAAACACCAAGTAGCTACACCCACGCTCCTAAATTGTTTAATCGTAATGTTTAATCAATCTAAAGCACACAAGTCCATAAGACTCAGTTTTAGACTAATTAACACATTGCTTATAATTTCATTTTCTTTCCAAAGCATTATCAAAATACTCATTCTAACCAGATATCTTCCTCCAGAAGTAGCCCAAGAGGTTGGGCTTCTTCCTAAAGTTAATTATTTCTTAAATCGTGAATTCGTTCCTTCAAGGTGTTAGCTCTGTGAAATCAAGCTAATTTCTGTAATTCCAAACCAAAACATGTAACACAGTTCTGTTCAAATAGTTCTGAAATAAAAAATACTGCAATATATAGACAATCGATGAAGGAATATTTTGTATTCTAGAACACGGCATTACAAGTTCAGTCAAAAATCTCAACTTTACTCTTGCTTCGCTAGCCTACACAATTGCGCATTCTGTTACACATTTATTAAATTAAGCAATGGTTAAACGCAGGAATAACAAGGTAGAACAACAGGTAAAACTGTTAGAAGTAGGACCCACACAATCATAGAACACAGTAGCCTAGATGATTTTTTCAAGCACGTGTACATTTTCTTTTATAAATGTCAAAAGCTAAATGCTGAGGAAAAAAATAATCACTCACAGGCTCAAAGCATACTAGTCCAGTAGGAAACCCTCTGATTTCTTCCAAACAGTAGCTGGACAGTACGCGGTTGTCTTGCGGTTGATGTATTTACATCGCTTTGCTGTGGTTTTGGAAACACGTCCGAGATCCGACAGAATCTCCACGCTTACCGTAATGCAGGTAATAAACATGGAATTCGCGCGCGCAGCAGCGTACCGTAGATTATGAAGTACGCGCGACCACAAGAAATTAGGAACTTTTAACATTAGGAATCGAACCTATGACCTCTAGGCTACAAGCCCAGTACCTTACCCATTATACTACACTGCCTCCCAAAGATATTTGGGTGAATATTCTCGTCTTCCTTGTTTTATTGAGAGCAGTCTTCTTGATTTATTTTAATTACAGCATGGCATCCTTGTAATATCATGGGTAAGGAACTGTACAGTTGAGCAAGGTACTTAACCTGCATTGCTTAAATATATATCCAGCTGTATAAACGGATTCAATGTAAAAATAAATAAATAAATAAATAAATAAATAAAAAGTTGTGTAAATCGTTCTGGATAAGAGCATCTGCTAAATGCCTGTAATGTCATTTGGGATGCTTGACGTGGGCACTTTCAAAATAGAGACAATGGATGCTGCCACATTGCCACCTGTATCCTCTAAATCAGTCAACAGGCACCAGCTCTGGCACAGTGCCAGCTATTGTTAGGTGATTTAAAACAAATCAGGGACTGAAAGGGATGATGGTACTGAGGGAAGGAGGTCATAAAAAAACAGCGTTGTGGCTCATGTTGACCCACAAAGTTCCAGTAAATTCCAATAAACTGGAATGTCATCATTCTTCCTCTGCTGACAGTGGCCAATCAGATTCAAAGAATAGGCTGTAGGCACAAAACACAAAAAGACGAATGAGAGAGCCGGGCCCCAAGCTCACCAACCAATCACCTAACCCTCCAGCCCTCCGAGGCTTGTACAGTTCCTCACTGAAATTCAGTGCAGTTCACAGCAGGACTGAGCTTCAGTAAAAATAAACACAAAAAATGTTTTGTGTTAAATTCAGTTTGCAATGAAATTTTTGTGATATGAAACGGTAAACTTGAGTTTTTAATTGACAGCAGGAGTCAGACATCTTAAAAGAACCTCCTTCGTTCAACACTCCTGATTACTGAGGACAGTAACTAATGCTTCTCAGTGTCTTACGTTAACGTTTCCCCGGCGATAGTTCCAGTTTGGTTTCAGTCTGGTTTTAAGCTGGTCCAGCTGGCATGAAGCTGGTTTTCGGAGATCGTCAAGCCGGCAACAAGATGGTTGAGATAGCAACTGCGCTGGCAAGACCGTGGTGGTGGGCAGGCTTGGCAAAAACAACAAACCAGCGGCAAATTCCAGATGGTATCCAGCTGGAGCGGAAGTTCAGTCCAGCTGGATTCCGTCTCAGACTGGTAGCCGGAATTTTAGCCAATCAAGGTTTGTTCTGTTTTATTGTATTATTTCAAAATAATTTCAAAAGCGCTTTCTATACTCGTGGCCTAAAAAAGCTCTGTACAAAATAAAGTGCTGTTGTTGTTGTTGTTGTTGTTGTTGTTGTTGTGCTTCTTCTTCTTCACCCTCTTCTTCTTCTTCTTCTTCTTCATTTTTTGATGATTGAGTTGTTGATTTGTTGATGAAAGGAAGAAGAGAGAAGAAGAGGAGGAGGAGGAGGAGGGGGAAAGCGTCAGCGTTCACAGGCCTAACAGGCATAATCACAAGTTTCCAAACGCTGAATATCTTCATTCTTCCAGCTGCCGAAGCGGACGCGCAGAAGCCTCATTGTGAGGGAAGAAGGAACACAATTATTAATAACCCCCTTGGAGTGAAGGCCGTTTGAAAAGTCCTATATTTAGACGAGAGGGGGCTTCTCTTCCCGGGGAGAGGAAGAGAAATCTCTGCTATTGCTTTTTCCAGGAAAATGAAGCGGAGGACATTGGGGGGGGGGGGCGCAAAGGCTCTTAATGCGACTGAAGAAAGCTGCAGACCAAGATAAGGGGATCCAACGGGGGAGGGGGAGACTGGGGGCTCACTCCAGCAGGACTACTGTACCCCACTAAGACCCCACCATGCCCCTACATCCACTTAACTGCTCTTAAAACACATAGCCCCTCACTGCTCTGTAGCACACACACTCACACAAGCACTCACACACCCACTATCACACACACACTCAGTCGTACACTCACACAAGCACTCCCACACCCACTATCGCACACACTCCGTCACACATGCACGCACACACCCACCATCACACACACTCTCGCAAAAGCACTCACACACTCACTATCACACACACTCAGTCGCACACTCACAAAAGCACTCACACACTCACTGTAGCACACACTCAGTCGCACAAGCACTCACACACCCACTATCGCACACACTCCGTCGCACATGCACGCACACACCCACCATCACACACACTCTCACAAAAGCACTCACACACTCACTATCACACACACTCAGTCGCACACTCACAAAAGCACTAACACACTCACTGTAGCACACAATCAGTCGCACAAGCACTCACACACTCACTATCGCACACACTCAGTCACAAAATCGCACACTCACTATGGCACACGCACTCTTACACAAGCACTCACACACTCACTGTAGCACACATTCTCACACACATTCTCACACTCAGTCGCACACACTCACTCAAGTATTCACATACTAGTGTACGCATTATGCCCACACACACACACCAACGCACACCCACACATGTACGCACACACCTATGGCACACACACACATATGTACACACACACACACACACATGCACGCAAACACACGCACAGGCATACACACACACACACACACGTACGCACACACACACACAGGCGTTCACACACTCACTCATGCGCACACACACACATGGACATACACACACACACCTATGCACACACACACACATACACTCACACACACACACACACACATGCACTCACACATACACACACACACACACGCACTCACACATACACTCACACACACACACACACACACACACACACACAGGCACACACACACACACACACACACATATAACCGTTTGTACTGAGTTTGCTTCAGGAGTAAATGGACCGGAAAGCAGCAGGCATATTAGCCAGGCTCATATTTAATTCAGCACTTCCACGCAAAGGCACATCCAGAACTGACTCAAACGCAGCCGTCAGAACCAAATTATTCAACACGGACCGAGCGCAAAGAGGCACGAAAACATGGAGGACGAACAGACTGTCGGGAAAAATAAATTCATTCCACAGAGATGGCACCGGAAAGGAGGAGAAGAGGAGAGAGGAGAGGAGGAGAGAGAGAGAGAGAGAAAAACAGGTGCTTGAAGCACAAGCACATGCTGTGTTTTTTACCTCTCTCTCTTGGCAGGACTGTGGCCACAGTCAGCCTGCTCTAAAATAGATGATACCGCATAGTCCCTCAGCTCCAGGATATCAAGTGTGCAAATAAAGCTCTGAATGAGACAAATACCCCCAGAGCCTCACATTCACCCCCCCCCCCCACCCACCCATCGATCACCCCACCCACCTATCACCCATCAACCCCCACCGCCCACCGTTCACCACCGCCCACCACCCACCCCCCAGCCCCCCCACCACCCACCGCCCCCAAACCCCACCGCCCACCACCCCCCATCCCCCACCGCCCACCACCCCCCACCGCAAACCCCCCAACCCCCAACCCCCCCACCGCCCACCGCCCCGAGATTCGCTCTCATTGCAGCATCCTGTAGGTGTGAGCAGGCCTGTTCCTGGAGGGCTGGTGTGTGCGGAGGGTTTTATTCTCCCGCCGAGCAGTCTGGGTCAGTTAGCTAATTCGCTCTTAAACGTTTCATACGGAGGCACGGGAACCGTAATTACCTGTGATTCATGAACGTGTTGATGGGTTTCGCTAAAACCTTGGATCGCATAAATTGAACGATCTGAAAGCTGATTACACAATTAAGAGTAGAAGTCCCCAGTGAAATCAAACCCCGTGCCGCCTCCCTCCCCTCCCCCTCCCCCTCCCCCACCAACCTCCCTGTTCTAGTCCCACAGCAGAAGCCCCCTCCACACAAAAACACAAAAACGTCCACCTCAAAAGCAGTGAAGGCGTTCCAGAGGTCTCCATTGTCACAGTCCAACACACACACCGGCTAGAAAATCAGATCGATGGAAGGAGGGGGCTCCTGTGCAAGGAGGTGCAAGGAGGTGGAGGGAGGCGGAAGGAGGTGAAGGGAGGTGGAGGGAGGTGGGCGTGATGCTAAATTCTCATCTGCGTACATGTAATCGCCTGCGGCTCACCTCCCCCCCCCCCCCCCCCACCTCCTCCTCCTCAGGGGTTTACTAATACATACATACACACACAGTCAGCCCATTCTCACCCCCCCCCCCCGCTCCTCCTCCTCCTTCTCCTCCCCCTCCCCGTTTTAATGATACCTGTCGTCTCCCTCCCTGCTCAGTCTCCCCTAAGAGACCTGCGGACGGCTCCATCAGAGCCAGGAAGGCCCCAGAAGCAATTTATAGCCAGGAGAGGGAGACGCGTGCGTGCACTTCACACCCATAATCCCCTGCTTTCCTCCTTGTGCTGCTTGTCGGAGATGACGGCAGGTGGAGCGAGACGATGAGAATGCCTGCCCCCCCCCCCCAGCCAATGACAGCCATCACAGCGAGGGGGGGCGTGACTTGGTGTTGCTGAAGAGGAGAGAGCTGAACAACAATAGCGCCACCGCGGACGCAGGTTCCACCACCCTATTTTTCCCTTCGCTGTGCCACGGGAGGAATTCTCCACTGCCACATGGCAAGCGTTTTGCCCCCCCCCCCACAAGAACTCTCCAAAAACCCGATGCCAGTACCTCCCCCTCGGACCCACACCACCTCTGCAGCCGTGGCGATGCCCAGCGACGGCGCTAGCTGCGTCAATTACAAAGCCGTGAAAAACGAACTCCGGAACTCCTCGATTATTTTATATTTGTTGGTTTCCTCCAAGTCCTCTGATTTCCTCCCATAGTCCAGAGACATGCAGGTTAGGTTAATTGGACGGTTTAAATTACCCCTAGGTATGAGTGTGTGAGTTAATGGTGTGTGTGTGCCTTGCGATGTACTGGCGAACTGTCCAGGGTGTATTCCTGCCTCTCGCCCAATGTATGCTGGGATAGGCCCAAGCACCTCAAACACGACACACCCCAACATCAGGTATTGTGATGTACATTCAAGGGCTTCAAGGTAAAAACAAGCAAAAGGACAGAATCTGACCCTAGTATCACTGCCAATACCACCATACCATTTTGTTGTCAGGTAAAAGGCAATTTACAAAAATGGAAATTATGCACAGTGCAGTTTAACACCCTCAGCCCCAAAGTGAATTGTTGAAATGTGCCACAAAGACACAAGACTTGGGTTGGCCTTTGTCAGGTGGGTCTAACAGAAAATATGACCCGTATACAGAAGCCATGTTGTTGTAAATCAAGGTAGATCCTGCAATCTGCTCCAGGATAAAAGACAGTTTATGTGATGCATTTTTTATTAGTGTAGCCAGACACCAGTACAGCCCTCCTGGGATTTTCAAGCACTACAGCCTCTAGAGTTTACAGAGAATGGTGTGATAAACAAAAAACATCCAGAGAGCAGCAGTTCTGTGGCCAAAAAACTCCTTATTAATGAAAGAGGTCCGAGGAGAATGGGCAGACCAGTTCCAGCTAACAGGAAAGGCACAAATGCTCTAATAATAGCTGTTTACAATGGTGTGCAGAAGGGCATCACTGAACGCACAACAAACCTTCAAGCAGATGGGCCACAGCAGCAGAAGACCAGGCCGGACAGAACTCCAGTCGGCTAAGAACAGGAAGATGAGGTATGCAACAATCACCAAAACTGGACAACTGAAGATTGGAAAAATGCCTCCCGTTGGTCTGGCAAATCTCAATTTCTGCTGTGACATGCAGACGACAGGGTCAGAATTTGGCATAAACAGCATGAATTAATGGATTCATCCTGGCTTGTGTCAACGGTGTAGGCTGGTGGTTGTGCTGTAATGGTGTGGGCAATGTTTTCTTTGCACACATAAGGCCTACGTCCTCTTACTAACTGAATATCATGTGAATGCAGGAACTGAATAACGCTATCGAGTCAGCATGGACAAAAATCTCTATGAAACATTTCCAGTATTTTCTTGAATCCAAGCTGTGAAGAATTCAGGCTGTTCCGGAGTATATATGTATATATATATATAATATCTGTAACGGACCCCAGAATTGTCAGAACCCCAGAATTTCAGCCTGTTCCAAGGCAGCTCACGCAAGCAGAAGGCGATTCCTGCTACGGCCGGCTTTCTCCACCCGTAGAGAACATTCCGGCTCGTCTGACTCCAGCAGACCGGCCGAGTTAATGATCAGCTCTGCGGTCTGCAGCCGAGATTTAACACTATTTTACTTACTGGAGACCCAGCAGGTGCGCACAGGTATGGTAATCAGAGCACAAAGTTAATATCCTCTCCCCTGGAGAATAATTTCCCATGGGGGGTGGGGATGGGGGTGGGAGGGGAGGGGGGGGCGGGGGTCACTTGGGTCAGGAGCATCCTCATAAAAAATCGGCCCAGTCAAGGGGGGCTGTTTACACCAGGGACAGAAACAGCCTCACTGCAGAGAATATTAATACGCAGGTATAGCTGTAACCCTGGAGCTTCCTGTTTACACCATATTACGCCATTCAGCAGAGGCTCTCGTCCAGAACGAATTACACAGCGCTGGCATTTTTTAAACATAGCACTCATTAATGCAGCCGGACATTTACGCGGAAGCAATTCAGGTTAAGTATCTTGCTCAGAGTCCTTGTCACTTTCTTAACCATTAAACTGCACTACCACCCACATTCTAACCGGTAAACCTAATTCTGTTCTTCTTTTACACTTCCCTTTCAAACACTCTTCATGAATGTTTTATTTTTTTTTGAAAACGCCACAAAATATTTATAAAATCTTGCTGTTAAGAGGGAGAAGGTTTTTAAATGGCAACAGAAATGACAGTTTCATTCACGCGCTACTGTGAAACTCAAGAATATTCGTCCACAACTGCGCAGCGAAAAAATACAAAAACCTTAAAATATTTAATTCATTATCAGCTTTCCTGACAGAAACAAAGGCTCCTTTGTTTGTGGATTAATTTAATTTGCTTCGCTCTGTGAAATGCAAAGTGACTCTTTAAGTAGGGCAGTCTGCATGAAAAAGTGATTAGCATGAACCGCTAATCAATTTTTCACAAAGCTTGGTAAGCTTGGTTTTTATAAAAAAAAAAGCACACACAAAGAAAAACACACACACACATCCCCCGGTGTCTCCTGCCGTTCTCCGTTCCGCAGCCGTTGCATCATATTTCATACAGCCCTACACAAAGAACAAATCATCATTAAACTTTCATAAGTTTCTATACGAGCCAGAAGAAATCGGATTTTTATCAAGATCAAAGAAACACATGGCAAGCAAAAGCAGGAGCCTTGTAAAAATCTATCGACTGATGATATCTTTCCGGAACAGTCACAAGAGACAGATGAAGTGCGGTCGAATCATAACAACACCTGATTTCAAGGTTTAAATTTCCTGATTTCATGTAGTCCAAAGTGTATTTTAGCACTTAGTCTTTTAGTTCTACGTAATTTATTTATGGACGGTCTTACTAGAATTTCCTCAATATAATTCATAACATTTCTAATTTGTAATAATAGTAGGGTCATTTTGGACACTCTCAAAGCAACTTCAGTAATTTTATTTCTATATGTAATTTATGAAAATTGTTTATTTAATTCCTTGTATGCCAGCTACTTCCCCTGAATAGAAGAAAAATAACAGAATAGAATTGATCAAAAAAAATCTAACTCCAGCTTTTAAGCACAGGCAAATGTCTTTTTTGTGTGTGAACAAAGGCCTTGCAGCAGGAGATACAATCATAATCATAATAGTGTTTATAATAACATCATATTTTACAGTGTCAATACATCCCTCATCAAAGCAGGGACCTTGGGTAAGCAGGCTGTCCATCATATTTAACCAGAACACAGACAGAAGAGATTGTAATAAGTCAGACTGAAAATTAAAATTAGCATGGCTATCAATTATAATTAACCGGGTCGTCAAGCATTTAAAGGGCTGAATGTTTTTGCTTTTCAGCGACCAATTAGGATGTTTTTGCAATCAGTGCTAATAAATGTGAGTCAGTTTATTACCTGTTCAGAGTAGGGGACCTGTGGAGCAATTCCCTGCTATTTTCCAGCTGACAGCAGTTTCCTGCAGGGAGCCAATCAGCTGGCAGGGGGTCCAACTGAACATTCTACTCATTTGCATGAGCATTCCTCCAGGGCCTCTACTCCATTTGTAAAACAAAAATAAACTAAAATCTCTGGATGTTAAAAAAAAAAAAAAGTAAATGACTTTTGCTGCTGTCATTTTGCCAAGATGTGTCTAGTTGGACTCTCTTGACAGAATGCCGTTGTTACCTCGAAATGACCTCGACTGAAAGCTGAATTTATGAAGTACACGCCAAGGGATTCTACGTGTGAATCTAACGTGGCATGCAGAACAAAACGCATGAAACAATGGGTGCCCACCTTTTTAAGTCAAAAGTCTGTTTGCATTATTAGTTTGGGATGATCTGTGTACATATGTATATATCTCATAATTTGCTAAATTAGACATTCCATTCAATTACATTGCATTACACAGCATGGCAGTAGGCTGTAACTAATGAATCCATCCACCATTATCTATACCTGCTTATCCTGAGCAAGGTCACGGGGGGGTGGGGGGTGGGTGCTGGAGTCTATCCCAGCGTGCATTGGGCGCAAGGCAGGACTACATGTCGCCAATCTATTGCAGGGCACACACACCATTCACTTACACACTCATACCAAAGGGTCAATTAGAGTCTCCAATAAGCCTACCTGCATGTTTTTGGACTGTGGGAGGAAATCGGAGTAGCTGGGAGAAACCCACACGGACACAGGAAAAACATGCAAACTCCACACAGAAAGGCCCAGGCCAGATTTGAACCCAGGACGTTCTTGCTGTGAGGCAACAGTGCCATGCACCACCATGCCACCCTAGTAACTAATTAATAATTAACGTTTTGTTTCCCACTTGGCCACAGGCCAGATAAGGGGTAACCCTAAAGTCACGCTCTCAAGCAGCCTCAGCGGATGAACACGCATCCCAGACCGCGTGTCTTAACAGGAAGTTAAACGGCAGCTTTTGCTGTCTGCGCCCCCAGGTAAAAAAAGCAGAAGTTGGGGCCTCATTGCCAGCTCTTACTGAACCATTTCACTCTAACAAGACTGCGGCAATGTCTGAAAACTCCAGCCCAGGGGCTCTGAGAGAGCCCATGACACACAATCGCACCGTGAACGAACACTGCACTCTCTTTTTTAAACCAAAAGGAAATGCCAGAGACGTTTTTGTTTTTTTTAATTTCCCAAAAATAAAAGTTTAAATATAAAGTTTCTAATTGTGAGTCAGCACCTGCTCAGAAGGACAGGCTTACCCCAGCAACGATAGTTCTGACAGGAGCACGCAGCTTTTTTTGTTGTTCGGTGTTTGGTATCTGCTCAGGAAAAAAAAAAAGAAGGGCAAAAAATGTCTGCTTTGTCAGCAATCTGAAGAGAGCCCGCAGTGTGAGCTCTTATCTGATAGCTCAAAGACAAATCCAATAAGGGCTGTCTGGAAATGTCAGAGGGGCAGGTCTTTCCAAACATTCTCCAAAGCTAACATGCTAACCGACCTGGGTCAAATACGTATTTGCTTTGGATTCAAATACTTTTCTGTGCTCTATTGATCTTGCCTGGTGTAACTGCGCCTGCCAGTATGACCAGAGGGCAGGGTTTGCACTTTTTGAGAGTATTTCATTGGTTTCATTACACCAGACAAGATCAGTAAAGCGTAGAAAAATATTTGAATCCAAAACAAATACAAATTTGACCCAGGTCTGAATGCTAAGTCCTCCTACCAGCTAATGTGACGTTCTAGTCTCAACGGTTTCAGTCAGCACTGGACTGAGGGTTAGGTTTGGAATATCACATCCACGGACAAGTGCACTTTGGGCAATATTGCCATTTTGCAGTAGCACAAGGTGGTGATTTCTTCACATTTCATAAGGGTGTGAGATAGGGGCCTGTTGGGAGGCCGGTCCAGCTAAAAACACTGGTTTTTGGTGCAGTGAATGGGGTGCTTGACTGCGCCTGTAGAGACTGGGTCAGAATGTCCTATGAGGTGATGTAAACACACCTGTTTTAAAGGGCATCTCAGCTCATATAATGCTGAACCCTAAACATCTATCAGGCCTGTACTTCCCCTCTATGGCATTGCACCTTATGTTGTAAGCTCATGTATGTGCCACTAGGAGATTTATGCATTAATGGCTAATGACTTGGCGCCAGCTCTTACTGCTTGAGCCTATTTGTACGCACTTGTGTGGGTCAGAATACGTCCTGAAGGCCTGAATGTAATTTAAATGTATAGGCCAGAGTATCGCTGGGCGTGGGAGGTACTCTAGTGCCTCGTGTGGTCGGTCCTGTGCAGTGCAGTTTGCCTGCTCCAAACACTGCAAAGCAATGACTGACCCATCTCAGTTGGCGAACTGTGGGGAAAAAATATCAATGCACATAAACATAACTGGGAAAATTACAAATTAGAAAAAAAATACTATTTTAAGAGATAAAGAAATAATCAAAGAAGTGTAACGAGAATGAATAAAATCACTGGGTAGTCAGTGAACAGAGGTCACTGACATAGGCGACATAGCTCAGGAGGTAAGACCGATTGTCTGGCAGTCGGAGGGTTGCCGGTTCAAACCCCGCCCTGGGCGTGTTGAAGTGTCCTTGAGCAAGACACCTAACCCCTAACTGCTCTGGCGAATGAGAGGCATCAATTGTAAAGCGCTTTGGATAAAAGCGCTATATAAATGCAGTCCATTTACCATTTACCAGAGGTGGAAAATCCAGGTTCACAAAGTAAAAGACCGCTCCAGTATTTTGTCCCACTCACTTGGATTTGCTAATTAGCACAGTTCCTCAGCCTGCAGGAAGAACTAATTAGTGAAATCAGCTGCCTGTGTTCATGGGATGAAAGAAGCACACAGCAGGAATTTTACTTTCTGACCCCTGAACTTTTCACCTTTGACCTCAGCCACGGGGACATCAAGGCGTGCTATTCACCAACAGAAGAGGCATGTATGCGCTCTGTGTATCAGAAGGATTAACTGCATAATGAACTTGGCTTTAGCACTGTCTGATTTTTATTATTCAGAATTACATTCAGGATCTTTATGACAGATTAAAAATGGTGTGTTTAATTTTCTTTAAACTAAACTTTTTTTTTTGCAGTTTTTTATTTCTAGGCACATGACACAACTCCAATACCCCCCCCCCTCTCTCTCATGGATGGAGAGTGGCACTGTTTGTGTTAATTTGGTCACTTAAAGGAAGCCATTGATTTGTACAAGGCTGGTTATTTCTAGGACAAGGGTAAAACTAAAGGGCAACTGTCTGTGCATTGACTGTGTCTGTTCCCCTAAACTTTGGGAGAGTTTTCCGTTGGACATAAGACTATCTGACTTGACGATCACTTTTTAAAAAAAACATCTTAAATTCCAAGTTCTTGAGCTCTTGTCTACGTGTCTACCTGCTGTTATGTACATGTTTTTATGTGCATCTTTTCTGTTTTTTTCTCTTTCTCCCACAGCGCACGGGAACTGCCGCCATGGGCTGTGCATGGCAAATTGTGGTCACTCACTCACTCACTCACTCACTCACAGATGACCTTTAAGGGACATTTTGTGGGACGCATGCGCAGGTGGTGCCAGCTAAAATGTGTCTGCGGAAGTGAGTTGCGCCGTGGGTCTGGACGGTTACGTGCTTGTTCTTTTTTTTTTTTAAAGTTTTACTGTGAAGCGCTTTGAAACCCTATTTTTGAATTTTGTGCTATAAATAGAGCGTTACTTACTCACGATGCTCTCAGCCTGCGGGCAAGTCGTTAAATTCACAAGGGCTAAAGAGGACCGAGAGTTCCATTAATCAGGATAATTATAATCAGGCCCTACTGGCCCCTCCCTCAAAGGCCCCTCCTGTTCACATTTGCACCTCTATCATGCCCCCCAGCGGTGGAATGAGCTGTCAATATGTCAATCTGTCAATAGCCTGCACTGTTTCTTTTTTTTGTTTTGTTTTTTACACTGCGTCTTGGTTCGTCTAACGCTCGCCTCAGAGCTTGTGCTATAAAACAGGAAGCTGTACCAGCTAATGCTCGGGCCATGATGGCCCTACTACAACTCATTAATCACGAGAGGGCCAAGGATCCATTCAGATGCATGAATTATTCATACATGAATCAGACAATAATCTGACAATAATTACAAAGCCGGATCTGTGCTGCGCCTTCCATTAAAGGAACAAATTAAAGCTATTCTGCGTGTGGTTTTCACGGCAGCGTCTGAATTGCGTTGCTTGAATGAGAGTTAAATTGCATCACTTTTTTTTTTTTTTTTGGTCAATGACCCTGCTGTGTCTAATAATTTGTACTGGCACACCCAGAGACTGTTCATTACAGCTCTGAAAAGGCAGTACTGTACTGGCCACTGATGGACCTCAAAAAGGGTGATTCATTCTTCCACAGGAAATTTCTACACAGAGAATGCCACTTTTTTTTCCTTTTAACTGAGCCCATTCTTCCCTCATAAAATATTCCATTATCATGTGTGGCTCTCCGATAGGCCTTTGTGCCGCAGTAAGAATGCGCATTGTATAAATTTTTGCTTTCCACAAATTAAGGTTAGCGATATGACAAAATGTCTTTCTCCTTGACAGGTCTAAACGGAACAGATCACTATCATGAGATTTCCCGCCAACAATTACAGTTCCTGTCGTGGGACATAATAGGTGAGGTACCAGCTGGTCTATCATATGCTCATATAGAATCATAAGTCATATTGAATGCCTTCTTTATCCTAGTATCCGAATATTTGCCCCAGTAACAGAAGAGGCCAGGATTTAATGACTGATCATTTCAAAAACTTAAGACCGGCAGCAGAGTAGCTTCAGGGCTTGGAATTCAAGGTTTGGAATGACCTTCAGAGATCATACGGGGAGCAGGAGCTATTTTGGTTTTTAAAATCAAAAATATAAAAATGTCTTTTTGGTCTCTCCGTCCTCACCTGTCACCTGCAAAGCAAGTCTGCACCCTGCTTGACTCCTAATTTTACAGTAGGGGGTCTAAGACCTACTGTAGTCATCAGGCCCACTGCAAAATGCTGCATGACAACTTGATCGTAAACGGCGGTGAGCAAAACATTTTATTGATCGATACCAGCACCAGGCAACCTGCACTCCTCTGCACACCTCCTCTGTTTCCACAGTCAGCCTGACGTTTGCAAACAGACAATAAACTCGCCAATAAACTCATAATTCCGAGGGTGCAGAAAACAGCACACAAGCTCAACCAACGCCATAAATGTTTCCATTTACGCAGTAGAAGGTCCTGCAGCGGTCAGCCTCTGACTGAAACCACGGAAAAGGGGGGGGGGGGGGGTTATGGAAATGAGGTCACTGAAAAGGTCAGGCCAGGTGTGATGTAACACGCTTAGCCCCGGGAGCACGGTGGCTCCTCCCCTCTTTCTGTGATTGGTGCGATTGCCAGCAACGGGGTGGAGCCACTGGGAACGGACCAATGGAAGAGCGGAACAGCGGAACAGCAGGAGGCTACCCTTTGAAAACAGGGACTCACGCCACTGCAGGGAACCAAAAACAAACAGGTGATTTAGGACAAGCTCGGGCATGCAGTTTGTGTGCACGCAGTAATTGCTCCACAAGAACCAAACAAACCTGGCTAATTAACACATAACACGGCAATAAAATGTTTTCCAATTACCACGCTCCTCCCCCTTTTGAAAAAAATGCATATAAAAATAAATGACCCAATCTCTTTTAAAGCGAAAGGGGTTTAAATTATTCAGAAAAGAAAAAGAGGAACAACACAGGGTTTTGTCCGAAACTTTTCTAAAATTCACACATAAAATGTTCACACATTTACGGCTGCTTTTGAGACTTTCCATGCATTTCCCTAAAAATAAAATAAAAAAACAATAGGAAGGTTTGGAACAGAAAAAATGAACCAGGCAACATTAATATGACACTTTTCCGGAAGACAGATTGGAAAACACTTGATCAATGATTTTCTCCGATCAATGCATCCAATATGATGGATCTGCGCTCAATAATCATATTTAATTTTAGTTTCCTGCAACAACAACAAAAAAAATATGACCCCAAAATGGAGTACTGCATGAGCAAGACCATCGATTTCCAATTATCTCTTCCACAGAGCTGCAGAAAGAACAGCAGAGATCTATACCAGGCAATCGTACTCTTATAAAGACTTTCACCAGAGTACAGTCCTGTTGGATTTTAAAGGCATACCTCCATTACGTTACTGTGGAGAAGATTAACTACATCTATGCATTTTTATCTCAATTATGGAAATGGAATGAAACGGTTAATCCATCTTGGACATACAGTTGGAATGGAGGCAGTTTGGTTTCGTGGAATTGGCCGAATGATTCTGTCAGGTAAGCTTGGGTTTAATAGAGAGCGGTTTTCCCTACAGTGACACTGGCTGCGTTAAGACAGGTTACAACAGAAACCCAACTGCAGGTTGCTGCTTTTCAGAAATACCTCGCATTTTTTAAAATGGCACAGGTATGTAAAATATACTCCCATAATCCTCAAGCACAGTACAACCACGTATTGGAATATTATTCATGTTATAATAATATCTTATGCACACAACTCTTACAAGGTTGTATTTGGCAAGACTGAAATTACAGTGTGTTGTAAAAAAATGGAGACAACGTAGTTCACAAAGCAGTTTAGTGGGAGAAGCTTCTTCCCCAGGAAGACACACTTAATACGTCCTGTTCTGCAGAGATCTCTCCATTTGACACATGAAGTGGGGAGGTTGGGGGGGGGGGGCAGTAGCAAGCCAAATGTGCTTTTTAATAAGTGAACATTTGAACGCACAGCTGGAATTCAGTATGCTGGGGGAAATGGGGTGGGGGGTTAGGATGGGGGGTGTGCACCTCCCCAGAAGGGCATCTCCCTCCCTGATCTCACCTGTCTGTCTTCTTTCAGACAGGTGAGAAGGTGAGATCAGGGAGGTAGATGTCCTGTAGTGTGTGTGTGATTTGTTTTGTTGTACAGGCTGTCACCAGGTTACCCTGCATGCCCCCACAAGTATTAAAAAAACAAAGGAGACAGAAATGGACAGAGCAGAGTAGCTCAGTCTACTGCTGACATGTTATTGAGCAAGAAGATCTCAATAAAATCATTGCCATTATCATCTTTTCTTCTGAGAGGAGGGAAGAGGAGAGAGGAGAGGAGAGGAGACAGGAGAGGAGAGCAGAGGCGAGGAGAGAGGAGGGGAAAGGAGAGAGGCGAGCAGAGATGAGGGGAGAGGAGAGGAGAGAGAAGGGGAGAGGAGAAAAGAGGAGAGAAGATGAGAGGAGAGAGGAGTGGAGGGAAGAGGAGAAGAGAGGAGAGGAGAGGAGAGAGAAGGGGAGGGGAGAGGTGAGGAGAGATGAGGGGAGAGGAGAGGAGAGGAGAGGAGAGGAGAGGAGAGGAGGGGAGGGGAGAGGAGAGAGAAGGGGAGAGGAGAAAAGAGGAGAGAGGAGCAGAGGGAAGAGGAGAAGAGAGGAGAGGAGAGGAGAGAGAAGGGGAGGGGAGAGGTGAGGAGGGGAGAGGAAAGAAGAGATGAGAGGAGAGAGGAGGAGAGGAGAGGAGAGGAGAGAGGAGAGGAGAGGACTGCTAGACAGGGCAGTTCTGTCCTCAAGCCATGGGACCAGGGGACAGTAATGACTCACAAATTACTAATCAATAACACAACTGCCTCAAAGTGTCTCCCACACACTGCAGGGTAGGCAGACAAAGAGCTGGAGGTCAGAGGTCAATTAGCAGACGCGACCTTCTTATGTTCTAGATTGGCTGAATGGCCTGTTCTCCTCATTATGTGTTCTTATGTTCTTATGTTCTAGATTGGCTGAATGGCCTGTTCTCCTCATTACGTATTCTTAGGTTCTTATGTTCTAGATTGGCTGAATGGCCTGTTCTCCTCATTATGGATTCTTATGCTCTAGATGGACTAAATGGCCCATTCTCCGCATTATGTATTTGAATATTCCCATCCGTATCTGACCCAGCTCTGGCAGTAGTTTTCAATGCTTTGTGCCTCTGCACAAACCGTTGCAGAGCAGGGCACAGGCTGGCAGTCCTGAACGGGGTTTTGTCCTCTGCAGACAGGCCTAGCGAGTTCACAAGGTCACGAAGCTCAAATCAATCGACACCACAATGAACCCCAAACCACGGGCAGAACAACACCATGTCCCCACCTCTCCATTTTCTACCGGCGCCAACAAAGCAAGGTGACACCACCTGACACCTGCAACACCTGGGCAGCATCAGGGTCCCGGTGCCAGCGAGGATTTAGATGCCAGCACTGGGGGGGGGGGGATGGGCACTTTCCCCTGACACCCTATGAACTTCACTTTCACCCATGAATAAGAGGAGAAAACCCCAAAACTGCCTGTTTGGAATTGACCACTCTGTCTGCACAGCGATCCAAAAAAACACAAGGAAAAAATGGGACAGAGAAGAAGAGCTAGAGACATAGCTGACATAGGCAGAGGACAGAGAGAGAAAGACAGAGAATGAGAGGGAGGGAGGGAAGGAGGGAGGGACACGCGTGTGACGTGATCAAGGTCGCGGTCGCTAATCGATGAGGGGAAACCGAGGCGCCATCGGGCACCAAGGGCAGCCCGAAAAAACCGCTTTCTCGACCGTGATCACGACAGTAACCACACCTTGGGACGCCGACTGCTGACGGCAAAGTCACACAGGAGAAAGAAAGAAAGAAAGAGAGAAGTGAAGATGAGAGAAAAAGAAGAGGGCGCCCCCCTGTGGTCACTGGGTGCCTACAGTCTGCCTGCACAAGCTGCACGCGGATGGTCCTACTTTGGCTGGACGACCGTGGGTGACATCACACACGGGTGGAAAGAGTATGTTTGTCCACCAGGGACATCACGTTCGGGCGAAA
This sequence comes from Anguilla pacifica, assembly GCA_039654925.1. Taxonomy (NCBI): domain Eukaryota; kingdom Metazoa; phylum Chordata; class Actinopteri; order Anguilliformes; family Anguillidae; genus Anguilla; species Anguilla pacifica. The sequence goes on from CM077299.1 coordinate 41,127,014, forward strand.
AGGGTGTGTTTGTTTGTGGCCTCCGAAATAGACAGAGGACACTACAGCACAGATGAACATAAAGACACACACTGGACAGTCCAAACTAGGAGAAAACAGCAGGGAAACGCTGGCCACAGAGTCCGAAAAAAAACAAAACTGTTTTTTTGGGATGAGAACCACTCATTCCACCACTGTGGCATTATTTACAGGACTCACCTCTGCTTTGCAGTCATTTAAAGGGTAAAACTTCTCATTGATCCCCTAAAACAAGATGGCAGGCGATGGGGTGGCAGTGTCCTATAGTGGGGAAGGAACTGGTCTTGTAACCTAAAATGGTCACCGGTTCAATTCCCGGGTGGGACACTGCCGTTGTACCCTTGAGCAGGGTACTTAACCTGCATTGCTGCAGTATACTGTATCACCACCTGAATAAATGGATGAAATGTGTAAGTTACTCTGGAGAAGAGCGTCTGCTAAATGCCTGTAATGTAATCTCAAGGTGCTTTATATCAAAATGAATAAAAATAATTGATATAAACAGAGCGGGGGGGGGGGGGGGCGTAGCGTTAGGAGGAGGGAGCAAGGGCAAGGTCGTTAGCATTGCGAGCTTGCGGGATGGGGGCTCTGTCCGTAAGGGAAAGACTGACAGACAGGAGAGGTGATATGATCACAGCTCCGCCCATCTTGGGAAGTGACGAAAAGCAGGAAGGATAATGGCGCCTCTTTCATGCCTCTCAGGCACACGGGGTGCATACACGGGGGGCCACATGCACCCCTCTACTAATCCTCCAAATAAAACTGGAGATGGCTCGCCTTGGTGTTCCTAATGACAGGCAGGCACTCTTCAAAGCTTTCGTACCACCCCCCCCCCCCACCCCCCCCACCCCCCCACCCTGCCACAGCTGACGGACAGAAAGCCATGAAGCCATAATGACACAGTAGACGTTAATCTATTGTAAACTGGTTAATAATTATAATGTATTGGGGTCTTTTTTTTTTACAGTGAATTTTTCCTTCCAAAAGTTCTCAAAAGCACTTTGCCCAAACTAAGCACTGACAAATGTGCCAACACACACACACACACACACGCACGCACGCACAGACACACTCACACACACACGCACATGCATGCACACACACATGCACGCATACACACGCACAGACATATTCACAAACACGCACACACACACGCACGCATACACACGCACAGACATTCACAAACACGCACGCACACGCACATACACACACACATGCACACACATGCACACACACACACACACACAAATATACTGTCTCACACACATACTCTCACACACACACACACACATGCATACACACACACACTAATACATAAGCACATGCCCTCTTTCTCTCTCACACACACACACATACACACACACTAATACACAAGCACATGCCCCCTCTCTCACTCACACACACGCACACGCTCTTTCTCAGACACCCACAGACACACAGGTTAGGGTCAGGCAGCTAAGAACTGGCCAATTAAATGTGGGAGAGATTGAGATGGCCTTATTGAAAGAGAGTTAGGGAGAGCACCGTGAAACCCATGCAATTCAAATGCCAAAATTAAATATTAATACCACAAATAAATATTCCTTGGAATCTAATGCTGGCTGTACTTCTAACCCCCTGTATTCAGCCATGCTAATTGGCCGGCCATTTGATGATATCCAGGCTGTTTGTTTCGTTTTTTTCCCTTCCAGTGAACTTTGTGCTTTTGATGTAAATCCCACAGCCGTTTGCTCGAAGTTACATGCCACTAGCACTAGCTGAGTCACATTCATTAGAAGTTTGGCCACTGCTTTTTTTTTTTTTTTTTAGCTAATTGCTCATGGTAGTTATGAAAAGGGTGCTTTACTTACAGATGATACTGTAAACTGCAGTGAAACTGTCCATAAAGTTTGGCTCTCAATGCAGACAGCACATTTCTTTTTTTTTTTTTTTTTTTTTACAGTGATGTTTCCGTCTGCATCAAGCTTATGCCCAAAAATGGTCACATAAACTCCCCAGAAACACAATGCTGCAGATTTAATGAGTTGGGCACTTAAGATTTTTCTTCTTGTTCCTTTTTCTGGGAAATGTTTTTATTAAAAATGTATTTGCATCATGCATTTTTGTTGAGTGATTAATGTCGCATATGCAGCGCAGTGAAAAATTATTTTCCACACTTCCTGATTTTCTCTATTGTTGCATATTTGTCACACCAAATTCTCTCAGCTCTTTCAACAAAATGTAATGTTAGACAAAGGCAAACTGAGTAAACAGAAAACACTTTTTTTTTTAAATAATGATTCATTTATCTAATGAAAAAAGTTATCAAACACCCATATGAACCCTGTGAAAAGTAATTTAAATATATATATATATATATATATATATATATATATATACACACACAAATATATGTCTTTTTTAACTGTTGTCCAAAACAACAAGAAATCACTGGAAGGACTTTAATTAACCAATGGGAACAGCTATCCATCAGCCAATGGGAAGCAGGAGCCCGGCCAAGCCAGCGGGAAGATGTGATGGTTGACTGAGATGAGCAAGTGAACGGGACAGCTTTCCAATGAAGCGGAAGGCTCGGTGTAATGGACCGGGCAGCGGTACGAATCCGTGTCCAACAGAAACGAAAACTGTTGCTTCGCAAAACCAAAAATCGCCCCAAGTTTTCCAGAAAAAATAAAAATAAAAATACCACCACTTTTCCTGAGTTTGTGGGATGTTAGAGACATTTACGTTACTTTACATCACAGGCATTTAGGTCACGCTCTTATCCAGGGTGACTTACACAACTTTTTTACACAGCATTTACACTGCATACATTTACACAGCTGGATATATACTGAAGCAATGCAGGTTAAGTTCCTTGCTCAAGGGTTCAAGGGCACAAGGACAGTGTCCAACCTGGGAATTGAACCCCTATGACCTTTAGGTTACAAGACCAGCTCCCAGTGCTTTGCCCATTTTTCAACAGAGATGAGATTTTCCGTGCTTCATCCCGATCGTGCTTACAGCGTTCGCCCACTTTTCTCTTCTGTGCCTCCTCTCTCTTCTTCTGGAGAGAAGTGGGCGACGAGGAGACAAACAGGCACATCAAGACAAATAACAGTTTCAGTGAAACACCAGCCTACCTGCTTCTCATTTTAAAATAAGAAGCAGGTAGACAAGTTGTTTGTTCCACCGAATTACACCAGCTCAGATATTAGACCACAGCAAACGTTTTCACCGAGGATGCGTTAAGCAATCTCTAGCTGTTAGCTGGTGACCTTTAACCAAAATTAGACAAGTTAAATAAGTCGTTTGGGGAGTCAAACAATAGGACTACGCTGCATGCGACCTCCTTAATTAAAATAACACTCCAAGGGAGAGCCAGGGGAATTCGGACCGAGGAGAAGCATTGCACAACATTACCTTTCCCCCTCCCCCCCACTGATCTCCTGGCTTTGGGTACCATCACAAACAGGACATAAAACTTTTAAAAAAAGACAACAGGAAAAAAAAAATCTTTTGGAAAAACAGTAAGGAGGGGTGGGGGTGGGGGTGGGGGGGGGGGTGGGAGGGCTTCCAGAAAGAAATTCAAGCTGGAGCAGAGTGCTTTTAAATTGACTGAGGGAGTAAGGGATCAGGAGGCCGCACGCAAACATAGGGGACACTATGACCGCACGGGCCACTAACAAACTGGCGAAAAGAGGATCTGCACAAGCAAATAAATACATCTTGTGGTTTCTGGATCAACAAGCGATGACATGGCCAATAAAAGCGATAAAAACAAACACAATTTTGCAAAAGAAAACTGCAGTTAGAGTGCATAAGAGATGGGCACTGAGTGTGTTTACTGGGTTTTTAGTTTCCAGTAAAACCACATAAATGATCTAAAGTGCTTATTAGACTGGTGAGCAAAATCCGTTTAGTATTTGTTGTTCGAAGTGGCTCTTACGTTTGATGTAATAATCCACTCTTTCAAAACACTCAGCGATGGCAACTTGCTTGTACAGTATCAGTTTTCAGACACAAAGGCAAAAGGCTGGATAGCTGGCCGAAGAAAACTACGGAAGACAGCCATCAGCGAAGACCGTCTACTGAACCAAGATTCAAAATGCCACAAATTCCTTCCCATACCACTTTTAGCAGGTCTACGTCGAGTGAATTTCCTCTTGCAACATTCTACATGCTCTATGCTATGTAAAATATTGTGTAAGTCACTCTGGATAAGAGCATCTGCTAAATGCCAGTAATGCAATGTAATGTCTGTTGCCCTGAACAACAACAACAACAACAACACACATACACTTGTGTGTGAGTGTGTTTGTGTATTTATATATATTTCCGCTTTCTGGCGAAATATATTTTAGAAGCAACCCTATAGGCAGATGAGCTGAACCATATGGGGTTGCTTTTATTTGTGCTGGGGAGGGGGGGTGGGTGGGGGGTAAAGTGAAACTGCCAATGGCGTGGCAGCTGAGGTATCGCTCAGCAGATATGCAGTGTTGTGGGGGGGGGGGGGGGGGGTGACTGGGTAACTCGCATTGTGTGGCTGCTGCCTGGAGCCTGATAGGACAGCTCAGAGCAGGGGTCAGCTGCCCAGCGACTTGACAGCGCCGATGGCCAATGACAGCTGTTCAGCAGCATTGACAAGAAGAAGAGGACTGCTTTGTCAGAGGTGAAGTTACCAAAGAGTATATTAAGAACAGTATATTTGACCGGTATCTGGGGGCCAAATACAGCAGACAATAGACATACTATTCCCTCTTATGATGGAGATGAAGAAAAATGCTCTTGAATCAGAAATTGTGACTACATGTAATGGTCAGCATATATATAGGGTCAACATTCCTCCCACTACTGACAGAATATATCATGATTAAAAGCATGTTTTAAGAAGACATCCCCTTTGTTAACACACATGCACGGGGCATTTAATAAATCCATCCATCCATTATCTATACCCGCTTATCCTGGGCAGGGTCGCAGGGGGTGCTGCTGGAGCCCATCCCAGCATGCACTGGGCGAGAGGCAGGAAGGCATTTGATAAACACAATGATTTACTACAAATATAATGTGGAAAATGTCTAGCCCTGTATGTATAATAAGATTCTGACCCCGCAGGGGAAAGCAGGTAAAGGACCCCAGCCTGCAGATTTTTAATCACATTTTTTGGGTGTGGTTGAGAAGGCGCTCTTCCAAGCTTGTGTACTGCTCTGTACTCGAGTTACATCCGCACTTCCTGTGTCCCCTTTCCCACGTGTCTCTGTTACCTGTGTCCTGGGTGCAGTTTGGTAATGTGCTATATGATATTTGGTAATACGGCAATATGCTACATCTTATATTTGGTAACAGGGTGATATTTTTTGGTGATGTTTATGGGTCAAAGACTTCAAGCAGTCATTGCATGAAAATGGTATGTGATTGAACATGACTACTTTTATTTACATAACGGGGGGGGGGGGGGGGCTATGTATGAGTGCTGTAATTTCTACATTGTGGATCTGAAATGTATACCAATACCCTTTACTAAAAGCTAAGAATCCGCACTTTAACCACGTGAACTGTTTGGTTACAAATCTAAAATTGTGTAATACAGAGCCAAATCAAGAAAAATGCATTTGTCCCAAACATGGCACTCACAGTACCTCTACTATAACTACCATTACTACAACTACAAAACTCTCCTACTACCATCGCTACTGAAAAACTTCACCTTAACTAAACTGCACTACTGCTCTCTTCTGCAAAGCAAACTTACAGCCTGAAGATATAATGCGCTGAGGTTATATCTGGTATATATTCACAATGACCTTATACTCTCCATGTGAGTGAGCACTAAAGCCATCTTCAAATATTTGAACATTTGGTAACAGAGCTGGTGCTGCGGTGCATCTGCCTTGTTTACAGCTCCTGTCAGTTTTGAAAAAGAGAATTTCTCTCTTTCCGATTTCACCCCGTCAGCACTGCCTTCGGTGTCGGGGTGGGGGGGGGGGGGCGAGGGGCGGTAAACATAAGCAAGAGATGCAACTCATCGTGCTAAGCAGCGGTCTCCCTTTAGAAAGCTGATTTTTCCACTGTCCGGATCAATACCGGCCAATCGCCTCTCTCTCTCTCTCTCTCTCTCTCTCTCTCTCTCTCTCTCTCTCTCTCTCTCTCTCTCTCTCTGTCGCCTTAACAGCTGACAGTCCTCCAAGGGGAGGAGACGTGTCCCCAAATCCCCTGGTCTTGAGGGCAATGCATTAGCATCAAAGCGGTCTGACATTCCAGACCTTGGCATCAGAGGAGCCGAGCTTCGCGAAGCAAAGGAACGCGGGAATCCTTCAGACTTGCATATGGAAGCACCGGCCGCAGGGGTCAAGCCTTCACTTCTTCGTAGTTTTTTTTTTCTTCTTTTCTTTCTTTCACCTTTCCAGAACGCCGCGATTAAGTCTGTTCAGGATCTTGCTGCCTTGCACACCCAATTCCCTTGAACACTGAACTACCCCCCCCCCCAACCCCCCTCCTTGTGAAATGACATCCCTAATTCCTGCAGTAATTAGACTCTGTAATCAGTGGGATTTTCGATGGAGTCCATTCTTTCAGAGCCACACTAACACTTTTAATAAACATTATTCATTGATACAGCGTGTTGATAAAGCTTCTGGGGGGGGGGGGGGGGGCGGGGGGGCTGATCGCATTATCGCTCTACAGTCGATACAGCATTATCATGGCCTGAAACCTGACCAGGTTTTCTCAAAATGTTAACATCACAGAAATACTTCAGGCTAAATGTCAACCGTTTCTAAATGATTCTGCATCTCTAGCTAAATAACAACCCTGAAAATTCCAGCAAAGGCCAGCTGGGTTTCTAAGATGGTTTAAGATTATTTAAGATGTGTTTTTTGACACTTCTAGCTGGTTATAGCTGGTCTGTGGCCTGCCAAAGCTGGTCTCTAGCTGGACAAAGCTGGTTAAGCTGATAGAGTAGCCTACACTGGGTGGTCAAACTGGTGGACTAACCGACTATATAGGCTGGTCAGCAAGGTGAACAGCTGGTTGACCAGCCAAGAGTGTCGAGAACACAGTTTAAACCAGCTTAGGCCGGTTTGAAATTGAATTTTCAGCAGGGCCGCGATAAGACAGAAAAAAAATTGCGCACATAAATTTTAAAAAAGTGAAGCGGTTCCATTTTGAAACTCCTCTCCAGAGCTCTCCTCGCGTTCTTGTTCTCTTGGCTTCTTCTCCGCCGCGCCAAGAGGCGACCGTTCGTATCCGCTTGCCGTTCGGGCGCGAGGAGGCCGAGGCAGCTAGCTGCTGGAGCCATAGGGAACCGCCAGCGAGTGTCGCCATGGCAACGGCGGCTCCAGCCGCCGCCAGCGGTCGGCGGGTGGGACAGAACGTTTCTCCGCCGCGATCCGCGGGAGGTCAGAACTCCGACCTTTCTGCAACGTTTCCGAGGGAATACAACAAACAGGCGGAAAATGCAGGGGAAACGTTTTCGGTAAGACCAAGACAATGGTTCCATATCTCATCAGTTATATCATCAGAGTTATCCACGGAACAGCAAAAAAAAAAAACGGACTACTTTCGAAAGTCATGTGGAAACTGTGAACATTTATTTTGTTTCTGTAGAGTAAAGTCTTAGAAAGAACACGACAGGTCCAGATAATGCTGTGCATTTGTAGGCGGATAACTCTCAAGCGTCCAGCCCTCCCAGAAGCTATAGAAATGTTCTGTAGCTCTAAACTTAGTCAAACTGACAGTTTGACAGTGTGCGCTATCACAGACATTGTCTAGGCTCCTCGGCTGATATTCAGGTCCATGCATTCAACATTAAAAGTTTTATGCTGAATATTCATAAAGGACTGTGGTTGAAAAACAGACATCAACATCACCCCCTAAAAACCAGAACTTCTGCGCTGAAGGTTGTCACAAAGATTTAAAACAGACTATGATAGATCAAGGTGCCAACCCAGAAATAGCCTACCAACTACACAGACTTGTTCTAGTTCTAGTTTGGCACAACAGGTGGATACATCACAGCTGGTCTTAAACATATTTTAATACCCATATCCTGGAATGGACATGGGGACAGAAGTGGCAGGGGAATTGCATATTTGGTTATAATACAGACTATCTGTGGTTCCCAAACAAGACCAGGTCAAAACCTAGCATATGGCTGGACCGGCCGACCAATGGTGTGACTTCATAATTTGGCCGACCAATGGTGTAACTTCATCACTCACTCAGTCAGTCACAGACATTTGCGTTTGTAGGGCTGGCCCCGCTGTTGGTCCAGCCAAAACTGTGACAACCTATGACATCGCCATGGCAACGTCACATGTGTAACGGTAGCCTATAGGACGCCTTACGTGAGCATTTGCGGTTTTCGTGTGTGTGCGTGTGTGTTTTCCCCTTTTTCCTCCACCGTTTGGAAAACCCAGTCACATGTATATTTGAAATTCTTTGTCGCAACCCCCGAAGCACAATATATCAGCGTTCACCGCTCTTCTCCAAAACAGGAGAAAGCCACGGCTTCCATCGCAATTCGAAATATTGCAGTGTGTTGCCTAAGTCCATTGAGATGATTAGACACTAAACCTGATATTGGCAAGTAATTGGCTTAGCAGGTGCAATGGGGGCTCATAATAGCACGGACCAAAACCCATAGTAAACCTGAAGGATGTAATATGCTTTCTAATCTAATTCAGCGCGCAACTGCTCGATAATGTGGGGCTGTTGGGAGTATACTAAACGACGATCTGGCATTTAAACAGCATGAATGCACAGACCTTACAATGAATATCGATTTCAGTAAATGTAGAAGTCGCTCGCCTCTGCAGGATCTTAAGCATTTACCTCCCGTGACGGAGTGCGTCTTCTAAATTAGGCTATTTATGGCGTCAATACGTCACATGTGACACACAGCGGATATGTACAATGAACGCATGAACAGGAAAACGCACATGGAATCGGATATTTTCAGATCCGTTCTGGGCCACATTCATATCTGGAAATCCGATAGGAATCAGGTATCTGCCTATGCGACTGTCATCTGAACGCACAGATAGGAATTTCCCGGGTAGGCTACTGCGATTCGCACGTCATTCAAAATGCGATATTCTCATACTTTTTAGCATTTGAACCACGGGTAACTTATATCAAATGCACAGCCACTCTCCGCTGGCAACGGTAAATGTTAAAAGAAGTTAAACGGAGGACGATGGCTCAGTCCAGTGGCGAATACCAGGGTTATGTGCCTTTTAAGCATGCAAAAGGCCAAATAGGCCAAAATACAGGGGCTGTTCGTTGCGGACCTAAGACGCTTGGAAAAGCAATAGCGTGAGTTATTATTTCTGTCTTGTTCTGTGTTCGTTGTAGAAGGCAATATGGCTTTCGTATCGGTAACCAAACCCCTGTGTGCGCATGCGGGTTATTTCAAGTGTAAACCATGAGAGCACTAGTATCGGATATGGGTCACTTTCAAAAGTAGATGTGAACGGGCAGTCAAAAATATACGATATTGGCAAAAAGAAAAATCAGAACTGGGCATCAAGACCTACGGGTACCTAAGGTTCACCTGTTTTCACATATTTGATGAGAAATCATTAATTACGATCTTATCCAGAACGGCCTGCACAACTGTCACGACAAGCTCTGTGGTTGCATAACATGTACAACACAAGAGCAAGAAAAAAAAAAAGTAAAACACAGGCAGGCATGCAGCCAATCAGATACAAGTATAGGTTGGGTTCAAATGGATAATAAAAACCTTTGCTAAACTCATCACATAGAAAGTACACAGCAAATAACCATAGCAGCTGTAAAAAAAAATTGCATTCCTTCCATTGAGCAGCACATCCAACCAAACACAAGCCCTTCATGATAAGGTAGGTGCTTTGTTTCTTATCATAACATCAATAAGGTTATGCCATATAACTACTTACAGTAGATGTTATATGTTAGATAAGGATATGGAGTTGTTATGTAAGCCTGTATTTAATACTGTTTCAGCAATGGCAATATCCTTACAAACACTGGAAATGACGGTAAACATAATTGAGGTTGACGGTGTGTGCTGAACATGGTGTCCCTCTATGACGGACTATGTTGAAATATGGTGTCCCGGTGCATGTCGGTGGATGTGGAAATGGACAGGACCCTCTGTATGGCACTGCCCCCCAGTTGGAGGTGTGCAGACATGGGGGGGAGGGGCTGAGGTAAGACTGCTCGCCCACACTTTTTGGGATGCACCAGCCACCGTAGCCAAAGTTTCCCACCCTGACTGAAATACAGGTTAAACAATTCCCCGGGTCACATTCATGGCCATGACAACAAGTGCTCAATAACGTCTGAAGTCCTCTTCTCTGGAAGACCATATAATGACATCATCAGTCTGTGCCATAAACCCCACCTTTAGTGTCAATATATAGAGTCAAGCACAACCACACTGAACTTCTACAGCATGCCCTGGCACAGTTTTTTTTTTTTTTTTTTTTTTTTTGATGGCAGTGATAAACATTGGAAGAATTTACTCATAATTTACAGTGCGGTCATTGACATTTCCATGAAAGGATTATGGTGCGGCACTTGGCCTTCCCAGAATGCACTTACCCGCAGCGATATAAAACCATTTTACTGGCGCAAAAATAATGACCGTGGCGATGTTTTAAAATGATGCAGTGAGTGTACAGTGTGAAAAAAAGAGCAGCGTTATTAAAAATTGTGAATCTTTGCAAAGTATTTGCTTGTGTAACTGCTCAGCAGTAATACTGTTTAAACTATAATTGCATTTTAATGTAACTTTGATGTATTACATTTAATAACATTATCATGCTTTTCGGTTTCATCAGTACAGCGCTATGTTATTCCACGCAGTGTCTGTACTGCATGTACAGACAATCGAGATGAAACTAAACTCATTGCTGAGGCCCACGATGCCCTCATTCCTGGTTTTAATGCACATTTAGGTTCCCCCCAGCCTGACCCTGAACATTTATATCTGAAGAGGACTCCACTTCCCTTACAGCTGTGGGTGTTTGTGTAGCCAGTACAGCCCCCCCAGGCCTCAACCTCTCCCTCCCCTTTATGTAACAGTCTGCTTTTTAGGACGGCGTGTGGGGCACACGGATTTCAGGCGCACGAAGCAGGCCTTCGTTTCCAGTGAGCCCTTTTTCTTAAACACCCACACGGCCGGCTGCCATTATAACTGAGGCTTGAGCTGCGCTGGTCTGGCTCGATCGAGAGAGAGATAGAGAGAGAGAGAGAGGGAGGGAGGGGGGGGGGAGAGAGAGAGACAGAGAGAGAGAAAGGGAGAGAGAGAGAGAGAGAGAGGCGTAGCATTCTCCCTGAATCTCCTCCGCCTTAGGATTTCAGTGCCTATTATTGGGTTTCTTTTACAAGAAATTGTAAAGCAACTGAGCTTTAACAATAACTTAGCAAATCTGCACACGGGGAGACATTCAAGGGAAAAAAAGAACACCGACACCTACATTTTCTTGGGGGTAAAAAATCATTGACTTCGTATTTTGGTCATATTGTTACCACTGACTGACAATGTAACAAGTGAGCAAGGTCTCTCAACAAGACCAGGAACTGGGCTTCAAAATGACAGCCCAGCTTTGGTTCCATCCCCATACAGCTGCAGCTGGAAAGCTCGGAATGCCGTTTATTAATGTCATTGTGCTGGGGTATTCGTACTTGGCCAGGTGCACCTTGTGAATACTTCTGATTGGGCAGGGGCTTGAACAAGCGCGGTGTGATCGTTCTGTACTGTAACGTAGCAACGGAACTCTCACCGACCAGAAGTTAGTTGTAGTTAAGGAGCGGAGAGGACAGGAGGAATTTAGTGTCTGGTGAGTAACTAGTGAATATCTAGTGAGTAACTGGTGAGTATCTGGTGAGTGAGTGTCTGATGAGTATCTGGTATCTGGTGAGTCCATAGAATCTGTGTCTGTAACACCTGTGCTTCCCAGGCCTCTCTGAGTAACAGAAGAGACCATCGCATCTGTACTGGCTGTGATTGGTGGGCTGACTCAAAAGGATCATGGGGGATTCCTGAACCACACCGGAGAGCCACCTGTCTTGGTGATCTGGAGAATGGGCCCCGGGTACAAATGAATGCGCTTCGTGGTTTGAGAGTTTGCGCACGGTTACCACCCTGTGCTCTGGGCGAACAGAACCGCCTCCCAAATGTGAAAGTGAATCTCCGGGCACACTTTGTTCTCCAGTCATGCTTACTATCCAGTGTAGAGGAAACTCACTCGGTGTCTGTTTCCACGTTACAGTACACAGTACAGTGTATAAAAAAACACCACAGCATTGATTTTAAATCCCAGTGTAAATACCTTAAGACCTTACGACTGCAGGAATAAATGAGTCCTTGTGTTACCTCTGAGTGTATTTTTTTACCGCAGGGAGCCACTCCCCCACACTGTATACTTTTAATTGCAGTTTGGCATGCGGTGGGAGGCTATCATCGAGGCTAAATCAGGCTCCAGACTGGCTGCTTCCCACACAACCCCCCTGCCCTGCCCCCCCGCCCCCCCCCCAGGGGGGCTGTGTGTTAAGTGGACAGTGCCGAAAAACCTCGGCTGACCCCAGCGGTGTGCGGAGTAGCGACTTGTGTAACCGTGGGCAGCAATCGCTCACAACAGTGACGTTCACCGCTTCACCAATCGGTGCCATCGGGGGTTTGCGCCCTGGCCGTGTCCGACCCAGTGCGCTCGCCTGCTATTGAGTATACAAGCCGCATACTCAGTAGTAGGCAAGTGTGCTGATTCGGACGAGGCCCTTCATTTGTTTTGCGCTCCATACTAGAGTATCCACAACTTTCCTGACCTGCGACCTTTCCCTGCTTCCTTTGCATGCTCCACATGAGGTAAATTTATTTTTTGTATAAAAGCTGTATATAGACTGACTTGGCAAGCGAATATGTTACAAAAAGAGTCATTGCACACAAAAGAAGACAACTTTACAGTCAATTTGTGGAAGATCCCAGACAGGTAAGAACACGGAAGGGCGTTCCTGGTCCTGGTGATATTTCTAACTTTGCATTTGCTGAATTCCCGGATTATTTTTTATTCCTGAATTTTATGTTCATTATTACACACTGTCCCTTTGAAATAAACTGAATGAATTACATGAAGAACTGTCTTTACCAGCTTGCTAAATGGTGAGCACATCTGCTGCAGGTGGTGCTAATGTCTTGGGAAAAAAACACACAAAGGCAGTTCAGGCTGGCACTGCTAACTGGGCAATGCTCTGATTGGATCTGTGTCCTAGTCATGTGACCAGATTGGCAGAAATGAGTGACTGGAAGAAAGAGGCTTCCGGAATCAAAAATGGACCAGTGGCTGTCACGTGCTATTCTGCCACTCGCGGATTTAACCAATCGCTGCGTTTTTTCCTATGTGATTGGCAGCTGGCTCATTCTAGCCCCGCCCACCCATTGTTCTCATCCGAAACCCCCTTAAAAGAAACGCAGCTGACACTGAACTAGCGGGCATCAAGCATGTGACCTCATTACGGCACAGTCACTTAGGGTCCTTAATTTTAACGTTTCGGCATTAATTAGCCAGCCCTGTAATTATCACTCGCAGATGTGGGGGTTACCAGGCTGCCTCCGCCAGCTATGGGAGGCTCTCTCTAATGAAGCCAACCTCAGTCCGAGGAGAAGGAGAACGACCTTTCTGACTCACCACAAAACCGTCACAATAGAGAGTAAAATACTTCATTACCCGCAAATGTGGGGGGGGGGGGGCTCTGCTTCCGAGAGTCTTATTTTATCAGATCAGGCTCACTTTGCCATGGCTTTCAATTACAGAGAGAGAGGACGGCAAGACAAAGCAAATGTCAAGTGCGATGATGGAAAACTATATTTAGTCGTCCAAATCTCTCTCTCTGCTATTGTGGCATCTGTCACCCCGGTTCCTTACTGTGAAGGCTTTGGACGGGATCGTGCTTTATCGCGGCTAGACAACTAGAGTTTGCGTTTCCCTTTTTGTTTGTTGTAATATTTAAAATTTTGCTCTGTAAACTTTTGGCCCCCTGAAAGTCAGTCAGATCGCAACAATTTATGCAGTAAATGTGTGGCCATTTTGTGTCTCATTCGCCAGTCTGTCAGTGTCTTGGGGGGGGGGGGGGGGGGCAGAGCTGGGTCGTGCATTTTGGGAGGAAACAGAATTCGTGACTGTGGCCTTTCAGCCAGGCAGTGGAGATATGCGTGCGCACATTTATATTTCACAGGACAGACCCGTGGCAGAATTGCTCAATTATAATTGCTTTGCTGTACAACGTGAACGGCTCTCACGGATATAGTTAGCAATAATCCAATGGCACTCGGTGGTGAGATATAACATCAGGGGGTTTTGCTCAGCTAATAAAACCCACTGTCAGTCTCTTCTATTGAATCTGTTGAACTTGTTTATGTGGGAGTCCACAAACCCCCTCAGCTATTTAGAGTTCTAACACCAGGCTGGCTGAAACTGGTCAGGATCAAGTTTCATGGTGGACAACTGGAGAAATCCGGTCTCTGACAAACTGAAGGGTGCGTTTGTAGATGCTCTGGGGGGGGGGGGGGGGGGGTCTGGGTCAGAACCAGGGAAACGCTGGCTGGAGGACCCAGGAAAAGGGAAATTTAAGAAAGGGAGACACGCCTCAGCAGCGATGACGAGGTACAGTAATCAGACCGAGCCTTCAGGGCAGATTCCACTAGAGTGAGCAACTGCAGTCCCACTGCCTGCGTTTCAGAGTTCACCACCATCTTCACTTTATTACACATTTTTTACATTTCTATATCTGCTCCTTTCTCTTATTATTAGTCATGTGTCCTGTAGCACTCCTCGATCATGAGGACAATGTTTAAATGAACGGATGATTTCACATGCCACCCATTTGCATAGTTTTTGAGAAATGTAGTTTTTAGTGGATGTGAACCTGCCGTCCCCAAACCAGAGGTAAAGCCATTTAGCCAACGCCGTGGTCTCAGGGATTCATTTCAGCAGCAGGGCGCCATGGGGCCCGAGTTGATTATCATACAGAGGACACTGAGGATGAGACGACACTGACTCCCATTGTTCCCCAGGTCCTGCGAGTTCACTGCTCTCACGGTGTGAAGCAGTGCCAAAGCTAATGGCCCTGCTGTGTCATTAGCGACTTCAGATACACAGGAGCAGCACTTGACTCATGATTAAAAGGCTTGCGTGTGGGCCCGACAAGAGGGACAGAATGGGATTGTGATGTCACAATGGGTGGCATTATGAGGACACCGGATGAGGTGCTGATGCCACAATGGCGGCATTGTGCAAGGCAGGATGAGACGCTGATGTCACAATGGCGGAATTATGAGAGACGGGGATGAGATGGTGATGTCACAATGGCACCTCCCTGGAAAAGCCCCCTGGGCCATGGTCAGAATGTGCTGCTGTCACTGATGCTACAACCCTCAGAAAATACATTTATTTACTTGTTACTGATGTTCATTCAGAAGATTAAATGGAAATTTCTCAAATAAATAAAGGAGAATATGAATAAAACATGTTCGACACTGCAGACTGAAGCCTTCACCCCTGGATGTTTCACGGCAGCGGAAATCTACCATGGCAGAATTCATCTTTCCTATAATGATCTGCAGAGAGGGGGGGAGGGGAGGGAGAAGGAGAGAGAGAGAGAGAGAGAGAGATGGAGAGGTGGGGGGAAGGAGGGGGTGGGGGGGAAGTCATCGCCAGGGAAACTTCGCTCGCGTCTTCATCAAATGAGCATCCCGCTGTTCTCAGGCGCGGTGAGCACAGAGAGAGAACGAGGGGGGAGGAGACGCTCTGCTGCGCTCGCCCCATTAGCGTCAGAGCCATTAGCCTCGTTCCTCTGAGCCACGCGCACTGGATCACAGCCCCAGCGCAGCCATGCTACCACACACCCATAATGCCACACGCGCTGGATCACAGCCCCAGCGCAGCCATGCTACCACACACCCATAATGCCACACGCGCTGGATCACAGCCCCAGCGCAGCCACTCTACCTCACGTCCATAATGCCACACGCCCTGGATCACAACCCCAGCACACTCATTCTACCACACACACTGGATCACAGCCCCAGCACAGCCATGCTACCACACACACCTGATCACAGCCCCAGCGCCGCCATGCTACCACACACACCTGATCACAGCCCCAGCGCTGCCATGCTACCACACACACTGGATCACAGCCCCAGCACACCCATTCTGGATCACAGCCCCAGCACAGCCATGCTACCACACGCACTGGATCACAGCCCCAGCGCCGCCATGCTACCGCACGCACTGGATCACAGCCCCAGCACAGCCATGCTACCACACGCCCATAATGCCACACGCGCTGGATCACAGCCCCAGCACAGCCATGCTACCACACACACTGGATCACAGCCCCAGCACAGCCACTCTACCTCACGTCCATAATGCCACACGCCCTGGATCACAACCCCAGCACACTCATTCTACCACACACACTGGATCACAGCCCCAGCACAGCCATGCTACCACACACACCTGATCACAGCCCCAGCACAGCCATGCTACCACGCACCCATAATGCCACACGCTCCGGTCTGCTTGCCCAACCAAAGCACAACGGCGTTCAAATATAGATGAGGGAGGGGATGCTTTTATGGCCCTGCTTTAATTTTTCATACCCTTTACAAGAGGAAGACAGAAATCCATTTGAACCCCCAACACTCTCAGATATAAAGGTACAGTGGAGGTACATTTTTGCCCTTTAAGGAACAAATTTCCCAAAAGTACCCACCCTGAAAGTACAATAATGCTCTATTTGGGTACTAATAAGAACCGTTTACAAGCAAAAGAGGTACAAATGGATTTCGTACTGCAGGCTAGGGGCACAGGGGTACGGGTTTATATGTACCTGTAGCGTACCACAGTGACAAGCATTCATACCTTTTTAGGTACTTTTTTGTACCTTTTTTCTAAGAGTGAACAAGCCCCATGTGATGGTGAGATGCACACAGGTAGATGCCGAAATATCACCTGGCCACCCTGCGGTTTGGCTCCCAGTGAAAGGACAGGTGTGCTGAAACAGACACTGCTGCTGCGTCGGCTCCTTAATCTGTCATTGGTAATTCAGGCAGGCATGTGCTTCAAGAGGTTTTCGTTTCTCTGTCAGAACGTGCCTTTCTTTTATTTATTTATTTATATATATTTTTTTGATCACTTAAACAAATCAAGCATTGAAAGGCAAAGGGCTATAGGGGGTTTAACAGAATTTTCTGAGTGAGAAGGAGCAAATTAGCCAGAGGTATAGAAAGAGGCGAGAGCTAAACCAGGCAGAGATGATGCTGAATTGGAAGGAATCAGCCTCATTACCGAGCTATTCCGGGGGAAGTAAAGAGCCAAGGTATTACACTGACTGATCTCTCCTCCTTCTCCGTTTCACAGCCGTTCACTCTCCCCTCTACCTCTCTCCCTTTCTACCCCCCCTCCCCTTCTCCCTTTCTGCTTCTCACACGCAATCTCTCCCACCTCCTCTTCTCCACCCCCCCCCCCCCCCACCCCCCTCTCTCCATCTATTATTCTTCTTTGATGAACGAGGTGTGATTCTGGCCATTCCTGTCACGGAATGAAAGAGTTGTAGAGAGAGACGATGTCGTTCAGAGGGAGGGAGCGAGGGAGGGAGGGAGCGAGGGAGGCAGGCAGGTAGAGAGAAAATATGAAGGGATGGAGAATGCACGGATGAGAGAAGGCCACTCTTGTTGTTTTCCTCGTGTAACTGTGACATCACAGATGTCTGTGTGTGGGGACGAGCTTTGATACTACTGCAGAATTCTACTGGGAGCTGCTCGGGGAGAACTGGCCCCTTTTATCAGACGTTTCTCTGGCAAACAATCTGTATTACAGAAAAACTTGAGGCCAGATTTTTTTTTTCTGACATTTCCTCTGTTTTCCCTACGGTAAAATTACGTTATACAACACATTTAACTCTTCCTTTATGAAAACGGTAACTATTTAGTTCAATGCAAGTCGCATACAAAAAATTGCGCGCATAACCTGAAAAGCTCAAAAGAAGTCGTGGAGGATATCTGCCTTCTATCTCCCTCTAGTGGCTGAACCAGAGCACAGCAACACACACAATGCAAACATCTAAAGCTGCTCTTTAACTGCCCGCTCCGTATTTTAGACAAACAGAACGTTTAAATTCAGTCCAGTTTCATTTGTACTGAACTTTCCACAGTGGCACTGTCACAGAGACTCATTATAGAAACAGCAAATATGAAAAAATCAAAGGCCAGACTTAGCTTGAACCTCCAAAAATCCAGCAGAGGAGGTAAAAAAAAAAAATCTCTCGCGGGAAGAAGAAGAACCGCTCAAACAGTGGCAAGAAAAAAAACTCCCCAGTGGGTAGAAATCTCAGGAGGAGCTCTGAGATGCACAGTATAAGGGAGGAGTCCAACCTCCACTGGTAACTAAATCCTCTCCACAGCTCTGCTGCAGCAAACATAAAGGCAAGCAGCCTCGTGATGGTTGTGCAATGAGCAGGTCCTCCCACAAGAAAATGCAAAGTTTGTGGTCAGGCATCACCTTACTTCCTTATCTCATGACAAATCCGAACTGATTCCCATTCTCAGGGAAATCTGACAGGCTGGATGTGGTCTTCACTGTGATGACTGAACACAGAGATTGAGCAGATACTGCGCTGTATGAGGAAGATTCACCAGCAAAACTAAAAACTAAAAGGCTTAACTGTGGAAAGGGATCGTAATACACCACGCACTGTATCTGCCAACCATTTGTAACTGTCCACTGCAGCAAGTGACCGCAAAGCTTCAGTCGCTAACATACAGATAAAAACCTCACAGATTAGGGACTAGACCCTGAAATGACAGACACTGCTGGAGGAAGACAAAAGAAGATTAGAAAGTGTGATCAGCTGTGTGAATGTGGCTCGGCACGTGAATGCAGCTCAGTGTAATATGCTGATCTGACTGTTTGAATATCGTGAGATGTGAACACGGAACATTTACTCTGCAGTGTGCATGGTTGTTTCTGATATGATACAGGCAGCCATAACATAATATGGCCAAATGGCATTATGGCCAAGTGTCTAATCAGCAGTTTGTTAGAGTTCAGAGGTCAAAATGACCATTGGAACGAAAACCAATGTACACAGTGCTTCCCCAGGACTGAGTTTGTTAACCACTCTCCTAGAACACCTCTAACGCACATACAGTAAATTTCTTTTTACATTAAAGACATGAAAAAGAAAGCATAATATTATAGGGAAGCATTTAACTTTCACAAGTGCTTTCGACCTGAAAATGCTCAGTACACATTATTATAGAAGGCGTTTGGACGAGTGGAGCATATCTGACATGGTCCAGGCCTTATCTAATGACCAGGGCAGGAGCTCATTTGCATATCACTCAGGACCGCCTCCAGCTGGCTCTGGCCACGCCCACGGGCCGGTCCGATAAGCAGGGAGGGTTAGGGACGGCTCTGTGACCGCCCCAAGTCTGTGTCCTGCATAGGCTGTGTGAATCTGCGTTCTGCACAGCCTGTGCAACTCTGCGTCTGGCACAGGTTGTGCGTCTCTGCGTCTGGCACAGGCTGTGTGTCATCGGCGTCCAGCACAGGCTGTGTGTGACCCCGCGTCTGGCACAGGCTGTGTGATGCGATTCTGCACAGGCTGTGGGACTCCGTGTCCTGCACAGTGTCTGTGACTCTACTTACGGCACAGGCTCTATGACTCTTACAGCACAGGTTGTGTGACTGCGTCCTGCATAGACGCTGCAACTCTGCGTCCTACACAGGCCCAAGCACCCAGAGGAGGAAGGCGAGGGGAGGCGGGGCAGCCTGCTCAGCTGAGAACTCCCACAACAAGTTTTTCCGGGAACAGACAGTCAGACCGGCGCGACGCAGGAGATGGATGTTTGACTGCCGGAGTTAAAACTGCCTGACAGCGCACAGAGACAGAGGATCAACTCGACGCCTGGACAGGTAATGTGACAGGTGTGCGATGTACTGCGTCTGACTCTCTGTGTGTCCCAGCATGCGGGGGCAGGGGGGGGCAGAGGGGGGCAGAGTTTGGGCGTATTCCAGTGTACTGGGGGGGTCTAATGATGGCAGGTGCTATGGGAACATAATGTTCATCTAGTTATGTCTGTACGCCACCTGGAAAAAAAACCAAGCAGAAATTGTGTTCTATTTGCCCAGCTGGCGGAGAGATCTTATTAATATGTACGAGAAAATGAGAAATCAGAAGAGTGAGGAGCAGCTCATTTCTCTGGGTGATGCAAGCAGAAGCCAGATTAGCAGGAAATGAGAAATCCCCCCAATACCCCTCTGCCCCCCTACCCCCCGCCCCTAGCAACCTGCTGGGATGAGACTCTTAATTGATAAGTACAACAACAGGAGCAGCCAACCCAATTCAGCAAACCATAATCAACGGTGTCCACCTTCAGCAAAAACCAATCTAGCAGGGCTTCTGTGAATAGGGTGTTCTCACAGAATCATGCAAGGGGGAAAATGAGTGAACGCCATTCAGTATAGAGGGGCAGTTCAGTGTAGATGGGTAGCTCAGTACCGAGGGGTAGTTCAGTATAGAGGGGCGGTTGAGTAGAGAGGTGCAGTTCAGTATAGAGGGGCAGTTCAGTATAGAGGGGTAGCTCAGTGTGATTAGATAGTTCAATATAGAGGGGCAGTTCAGTACAAAGAGGTACCTCAGCATAGAGGGGCAGTTCAGTATAAAGGGGTAGTTCAGTATAGAGGGGTAGTTGAGTAAAGAGGGGTAGAAACCTACTGAATATTTTGTGCAAAGCTTAAAAAAACAGACTGTATTTGCACCCCTGAGGTGATAACCCAACTTATTTGCATGCTCCCTGGGATTGCAACAGCAGTGTGTTCCCAAAGTGGGATCTGGGTATTGCAGAGATCTGGGACAGAATCCCAGGGATCCTCACTGAAGAAAATGTCTTTTCCATAAGGGATATTATGTCTATATTGTCCTTTCATAAAGCACATTTTTGACATTCAGATAAAATGAGCCTGGTTTATGTGTCCTTGGTAGCGCTGAGATAACTCCCATCATTAAATGTCATATTGTGTTCTCAATATCTACAGGTCTTAAATATTCATGATGTAATGACATTATGATTTGCATACGCTGCCTTGTACACGTCTGTTTAATAGCTGGTGTGCTCTGTTTAACAGATACAGATATGCACTTATTGTACGTCACTTCAGATAAAAACGCCTGCCAAACAAATGTAATGTAATACAGTACATAATATAATGCATTGCTGTACATAAAAGTTGTTGGATAAAGGTATCAGATATAACCCACTTGTTTTGGTCGGGGTAGAGGGTGAGAAATTTAGTGGGCATCAAGATAAAAGGTTTAGGACTCCCTGCTCGATAGTAAAGTATGTAAAAATCAAATGCTATTGACGTCAAACCTGGGCCAAAAAAAACATACAGGAAATATGCTTTAGCGCTCTCAATGCTAGTAAATTTAGAAACTCCTGTAGATCCCTGAGGAATTTCAGTGAAAGGTTATCAGCCAAAATGCACAAAAATCAAGAATGTTTGTTTTCTGAACACTGTTAAAATGTTCACAGTACTGGTCATGTTGGTTTGTGGTGGACATTGACAGCACTGGTCATGCTGTTTTGTTGTGGATATTGACACTGCTGGTCATATTACTGTAGTTTTTTTGTGAAAATGGACACTGGTGGTTATGTTGTTTTGTTGTGGAGGTTGACACAACTGGTCACGTTGGTTTGTTGTGGAAGCTGACACTACTGGTCATTTTGGTTTGTTGTGGAGGTTGACACTGCTGGTCATGTTGGTTTGTTGTGGAGGTTGACACTGCTGGTCATGTTGGTTTGTTGTGGAAGCAGACACTACTGGTCACTACTGGTCATGCTGGTTTGTTGTGGAGGTTGACACAACTGGTCATGTTGGTTTGTTGTGGATGTTGACACTGCTGGTCATGTTGGTTTGTTGTGGAAGCAGCCACTGCTGGTCACTACTGGTCATGTTGGTTTGTGGTGGACATTGACACTGCTGCTCATGTTGGTTTGTGGTGGACGTTGACACTGCTGCTCATGTTGGTGTGTCACCCTTGGTTTGGATTGCAGGGGGGAAACATGAACTTTCCCACCACCCTGGAGCTGTCCATCGGGGACATCCGCATGCCGTTCTCCGATGACATCAAGTACAGCATCCTGGGGATTTCTGTCCTCCTATTGACTGTGGCCTTAGGTATACTGACGTGGCAGGTGTACCGGTACTGCACACAGAAACCCAGATGGCTGAAGCAGTGTAAGTCCTCCACGTTTCTGTTACATTTACGCAAACGCAAACTGCCTCTGTCTGCCCTGCAGTTACAACAAGCCCCTGAAGGTGCCCCACAAAGACTCGTTATTTACCCTCAAACACGTCCACCGTGCGGGAGGCCGAGGAGGAGGAGGAGGAGGAGGAGGAGGAGGATGTTCCACTTCCTGTTCACCCACACATTCCCACCTGTAGACAGAAGAGAAAGGCTGCATTTTAACACTTTGTAAATGCACCCTTCCATCCTTCCTGCTTTGTCCATCGTCACCTTGCAACCTGGAAGCAGTTAACAGGCTGCCATTACAGGGAACAGTCAAACTGTTTTATGAACGAAGAAAGGAAGCACAATGCATCCTCCTTAGGACACAAGGATGCATACTTTGCAGGAGAAGCGAGGGCTCTGTGTGTCCCACAATTCCTTGCTTTGAACCAGCAGCTGAATGTTGAAGCATAAGTTTAACTCAGAAGGGAATGAATGAAGGAGGGATATCACTTGAAGATGCAAATGAAAATGACAGGTCACAAAGAGCTGCACTGTACAGCGAGATAACATGAGCAAAAGGCTTATAGCGACAGTAAGACAATCGCAAATAAGCAGCTAAATAACAAGATGACATTTATATTACATAAAATCAATCTATTTAAATATTGCCAACATGCTGTAATTGTTATAAAAAAAACTATTTATGATACAAAGCAGCTGAAAATTAAGGGGAAAGAGCATGTGCCGGGAGTTTCCGGGTCACTCCAGAATGATGTCACCACAAAAGGACACTAGAGCGAAGAAGGGTGTCCGTATTCTAAAGAAAACTTCCCCCTGCCCTTGTTTAGTCTCCTATCTTGTTTCTGTTGTCAAATAGCATGTTCAATGCAAAGAATACAACGCTGACAAACGTATTGCAATAGGCTTTAGCAAAATGCAGTAGCGAGCAAAACGTACCGGAATAATATGACCCTACTTAATCGGCACCCATTACAAAACCTTTCGTCATTTTACTTCACTCGCTGACCCAAACTGTAAAAATCTTAAACTTGACAAATTACTTTCAGTTCCTGACTTCAAACGTGTAATCCGTGGCTCTGAGACTAAAATATGCTCCTGTTTTCAACTTCTGCGCTGCTTTTGACTACTATTACATGGTTCTCTCTTTCTCCATTTGGTGTCTGTAACTTGTTTGTCTACTGCCTCATGTAACTGTAACTTTGTGTTTTATATCAGGTCCCCCTTGCAAAAGAGATTTCGATTTCAATGGGGTTTTTCCTGGATAAACAAAGGTTAAATAAAATACATTTAAAAAATAAAGAATGTATGAGCTACTGAATTTAACATTTAATTAAATTTCGAATGCCTTTTTTTCAGGGAACAGCCTGCTGAGCAGAGAGGACGGGTCTACGCAGGAAGCGGCCTACGGTTCGAACGTCCAGAGACCCGAGGCCAAATCGAAGCCGCAAGCGGTGAGGCTCGTTCCTATTCGGCCGTTCCTCCCATGTGACCTTCTCAGGGGGCGCGCGATTGGGTCACCCATCACCCCGCTTCAGGAGCAGAGCGAGTTCGTCGCCTCCATCACGGCTGAAGAGCAGGAGCTCAGACGGACGCGGATATTTGATCAGCAGGAAGGAGCAGCTCCTTGTGGTTTTCAGGCACGGCTGTGGGAGTGTTGACTGAGTGGGAACGCACATCATGTGATCTTTTCCCAGTCAAACTGGGTTTCTGACCAGCGAAACCATCAGAGCACACATACCTGCACACACACACACACACACAGCCCACACACACATGAACACACACAAATGCGTGCACACAAATATGCCCACACACACACACACACACACACACAATGCGCAAACACACATACATATAATGTGCATACACACACACAGACACAAACCCACAGACACATACATACATTCACACACACACACACACACACAGCTAATCCCCCACTCTGGCTGCTGCTCTACAGGTGGAGAACCTGCTTGAAGACACCTCTAGGCCCAGCCAACACCTCTCCCCTGAAGACTCTGGTGGGGTTGGTGGTCTCCTCACCCCTGAAGACTCTGGCAGTGTTACCGGTCTCCCCTCCCCTGAAGACTCGGACAGGTTTAGGGGTCTCCCCTCCCCTGAAAATTCGGGCGGGGTTGGCGATCTCCCCTCCCCCTGTTCGCCCCAGGAGATGGAGCAGCCCCAGGCCCAGGGCTCCCTGTGCTTCTCCCTCCAGTACGACCAGCTCCAGGCCCGGCTGCAGCTGACAGTGCTGAGGGCCCGGGGCCTCGGGGGGAGGGGCTCCAGCGGGAGCATGGAACCCCGGGTCAGGGTGCGGCTCCTGTGGGCGGGGCCCAAGGACACGCCCACCTCGCCCCCGCTGCACTGCGTGCTGCGGGAGTGGCAGACGCGCGATGTGACGGACAGCTCTAACCCCGCCTTCGGGGACCAGTTCTCCTGCTCGCTGCCGGAGCGGGACCTCCCGCACGTCACCGTCAGGCTGGAGGTACGGCGCCCTCTACTGGCCGCTCAAAGCACCGCATTTTCTGCTACTGTTTCACCAACTTAATTTGGGAGCACGACACACATCAGCTGAGGTAGAGAGGAGGGTGTGTTGGATATTTTTCTTGTTGTCATGCCGACAGCAAACAATAATATTTGGAAGGAGAGGAGCTCTTTAATCCCCATAGGAACAATTCCACTTACAGTCTTGGAAAAGCAGACTCAGGAGACCAGAGATTAATGGTTTGTCCAAAAACTCAATGTTCTAATTACTGAACACAGCGTTTCATTCAGACAGCACAATCTGAATTATCTGTATTTACAGGCATTTTCATGTTTTTACACCCTCCATTTTAGCTGCTCACTAAATTAATAAGGAGACTCCGCTTGGCAGCTTATTGAAATAACAGCACTATCATCATTTTCCAGGGTTTCTCAACAGCTTGAATATCTTGAGCTTCTGTTGCTTTGTTTTAAGAGATAATGTAGAATCCGGTTCACACATTCCTGTTAAAGGAGGCACACAGCAAGTGCTTATAAAATCCTACCCTCACAGAAACTGAATTATGCAAAACTAAATTAGGCTAAATTAAAATATAAATATAAAAATCAGAAAGGTATTGTGACACATTAAAATATATATGGATGAATTATGGACCTCTTTCAGACATCACAATATGTATATTCTTTAATGCACTGTTCTGAAATACATTTATTATTATTTTTACTCGAAACAGTTTGGGAGAGCTTTTACTCAAAGCTCTCCCCAACTGAACCAGAACACGCGTGTTACTGTGAGCTCCCAAACTGAGCCTGGACACTGCAGTGGGGGATAAATATGTACTGGAATTTTTAAAATAATAAATATTACCCATGTTCCCCTGCAGGTGAGAGACTTCAATAAGCATTCCAGGCATAAAATTCTGGGAGAAGTTCGAGCTCATTTGGGCGGCCTGGACCTGTCCTACCCGCTGGAGGTCCAAGAGGACTTACAGCCAGCTAAGAAGGTGGGAGATCTGGCCTTCAAGGAACTTCTTCATGTGGTGCATTTGTGCATCTGGTGTCCTGCTCTTGGTGTCCTGCGTGTGGTTTCGGAGTCACGTTGATTCTCGGGGTCAGCGGTACTGCATTGATATTCCACACGCCCACAAAAACAGCACAATTATGGAATATCTCAGTCTACGCACAACCTGACCCAAATTTTGGCCCAAAAGTGTCTGACTTACTAAAAAAAAAAAAACAGACCCCACAGCCTGGCTGTTGTAAGGAGGAATAAACCTGTACTCAGACAGGACAGCCACAGCGGAATACAAAACGGATGATTTCATTATAATTAATTCAGAACTGTCCGCAGAGTAAACATCTCAAACGTACGAGCGCAGTCTTCAACAGGGGCGTTTCTCGATCCGCGATTCGCAGCGTCTATTATCTAGGTCATCCTTACTGCAGTAATTCCTGTGCATTAAATATTAAAAAGTAGAAAAAAGTGTTCCTAGAATGTGCTTTTAGCAATTTTAGCCACTTAATAAGCTTGTAAAGGATGTCCCTCTAAAAAAAAGCATTTTTACTGTGATCCAGTCTATAGCTGAACCAGCATTCCGGTGCATTCTGCCAACAACCAACTGGTCTTGCCAAGAAAACTTAAATATGCCACAGCCCTGTAGGAATTAACTTTCCCACTCCCGTTCTGAGCTAAACCCACACAAACAGGCGGTTTTTTGGTCGGTGATGTCAATGTACAGTTTGTCGGATGATCAGATCCTGTGTTCTCTGCAGGATCAGGTAGGAGAGGTGCTCCTGTCTCTGAAATACCTGCCAACCTCTCAGAGGCTGGAAGTGGGCCTCCTTAAGGTCAGAACACTCTCACAGTCCCCAAACAAGCACAGAGGTAAGGCCAGAGCCTATTCTATTTCTCGGTGATGAGTTAGTTATTATTATTTCACAGGCAGGACCTGAACTGGACATGGCTGAAAGGTCTTGTTTGTTTTAAGCTATTATGTATTCACTGTGATTTCATTTCACGTAAAACACAACACATGAGAGAGACCAATAATGATCAGAGCTTACAGATGTGAAGGGGCAAGCATTTACGATCTACGGGTTTAACTCCAGTTCTGGAGGGGGCGCTGTGCCTGCGGGTTTAACTCCAGTCCTGGAGGGCCGCAGTGTCTGCGGGTTTAACTCCAGTCCTGGAGGGCCGCAGTGTCTGCGGGTTTAACTCCAGTCCTGGAGGGCCGCAGTGTCTGCGGGTTTAACTCCAGTCCTGGAGGGCCGCAGTGTCTGCAGGTTTAACTCCAGTCCTGGAAGGCAGCGGTGTCTGCAGGTTTTCGGTGGGTATCAACACCTAAATTGTAAATTTTAGTAATTGATTGGCTAAACAGTCCACACCCCTGGTTTCCAAACCCAACATTGCCCGCTGATTTAAAGGAAACCACACCGCTGCTCTTCAGGACTGGATTGGCGCATTCCTGGAGTAATGCCACATTGTGATCACTGCAGGCCGCCGGATGTGACGTTACCTGTTCTAAGGCTGCCGTTACCTGATCTGTCTCCTGTTGCAGCTCTGTACGCTCGGACATCCGTCGTCTGCAACAAGTGCAACCTCCGGCACCAGAAGACAACCCACAAGACCAGGTGGGAGATGACGGTCTTCAACGAGGTCATGACCTTTGCCCTGCCCAGCCCCCAAGTCACCGAGTGCTCCATTGTGGTCTCCGTGTACGAGGTGGGCGGGGGCAAGAGGTCATCCAAGCGTCTGATTGGCCAGGCCAGCCTAAAGAAGGGGAAGAGGGCACAGGATGAGCACTGGGGCCTGATGATGCATTCGCTCCGTCAGCCAATCGCTAAGTGGCACCTGCTGCTCATTTGAAGCCTCAGCCAATGGGAGCACAAGGCATAACCTGCACTGACTGGGCAGGTCTGGCTCACCTGTGTCCATTGGGGGACCCATGGTACTGTGTACTGGCGCAACAGCCAATCAGAGCACAGCAGCTGCATTCAGATTCAGGAAGTGTGCAGGTGTCTGCAGCAAAACTGTCTAAACTGGCTGCTGATTGGTCAGGTGCAGAATTCCAAGCCTAAATAATTCTGGACACATTCATTTTGGCTCTGGTCACTCCCATTTCTCTTCCTCTCACCACCCATTGGTAGTCCTGCCTGCCAATCACCTTACAAGACCAAGGCAGATTTGCAGTTCTGACACTCACTGCTGCCTGAAGACCGGATTGGTCAAAACGCATCGCTGCAAATTGCATTGGGGGAGGCAAACTTAGTCCACACCAGGGGGTTAGGGGCAAACATAGTCCACACCCATCCTGTCTACACTGTTTCCTTGTTTGACTGCAGTCATTGAAAACATGTGCACAAGCACTTCCATGTTTTAAATGCATTTTTTAACAATGAAGGTTTGGCATTTTGCCATTTATTTTGTCTTCAAATTCATGGTTTACTTACAGCAAAACAGATTCCTTACAGGAATTAGGACCCCGGTGCAGGAGGGCTGGTGTATATGCAGGTTTTGGTTTCCACCGATTACCCTGATTTAACGAGCTAATTGGCTGTATTCACCAACACTGGTTCACTCAAAGACTAGATCACAGGACTGTCTTTGGTTGTCATTCACGCTCTTACCAAGAAATGTAGTTGGAAATGTCAGATGGCATAAATGTTGGGGCTAATAAAATAAATAAGGCCAGAAGTTGGCATAAAAACCAGAAATAGATACAATCTTTTTTTCCCACCTCTGTTTAAGGATATACACAAGAGCACAAAAACATTACATCAACATTTCAAACAGAGACGAGACTTAAAGGAACATCTGGTTGCAATCTGTTACAGGTATGGTGACTGTGTGGGCTTTATACGTTGGCCAATTACAGACCATTCTGCAATACATTACCATGATGACCAAAACTTGTGGGACCAATGAAATGCCCAGCAAACATTTCCCAAGAAGCGCTGCAAAATCTTAGCAAAACATTCAGGGCAAACTTCCTGTTCAACAGAGAAAATGTTTGAAATGAAACAGAATATCCTGTCAACTCAATAGGCCCCTTGCTCTGAAAAGCTTGAAACATTTTTCTTATCTTAAATGCAGATATAAGTTTACAATACATGGGGATGAGTGAAACCAGTGGAAATGTACTGGACAATAGAGACATTTTCCATTTCTGTCTCTGACCTGAATTCACCCAGTTTCATGAAATAACCAAGAGAGTAAAATGGCTGCAAATCAACCACATGAATAAAATGGGAGGAAGGCAGGGAGGAACTATGGGTAGGAAATTTAGTTTTGCCATAACATAGTCAATTGCTCCTCATTGGCATAAATTATAAAACATGTTCCACACGCTGTTTAAACAGAGGCAGAGTCAGACACTTCAGAACTTTCTATAGCCCTGGTAAGCCGCGATATGTAATAATGCAATGTTCATATCAGCTTAAAACAGACAGCAGCAGCAGGCTTGCTGGGTGTGTACCGTACGCTTCTGTGTGTTTACTACATGATCTAGCCACCAATGTACGCCTTCAACAACACCAACGGCACAAGTATACCACGCGCCGGCAGAGGGCGCTCATACATAACGAATAAACTCCCAACGGCCCACTGCACTCTGTCAAGACCATAAACCGTATAAGACCGTCAAAAAAAACCATAATGGGTAGAACGGATAAGTAAACCTAAACATATTCCGACGGCTGCCTACCTGACATTGACAAGTAAACTCAGCTCAATTTAGAATGAGATTTGTTGTGATATTACTTCTCAGTGTCTATACCTGTTGGAGATCAATGTGCAGGTCCATCAGTATATGAGGTGGTGGTTTTTTACTTGTTCATAATAGACTACGGGCTTCAGCAGACTCATACCAAGATTTGCTTGCGGATAATATACCAAAGATGATTATAAATGACCATTTTCTTTCTTGTGCACTGATGAATATGGCGAAAACACTAATTACACATTTCACCAGCAGATGGCGATAGAATATACGAAAAAATCGAAGGTGCGTCTGGCTACGTTAGGTGGGTACGCTAATGACACAGGTCTTGTACCTTGGTCACGTCTCCGGTCTCCCCATTATATTTTGTCAGTGAAGTAATAATTAAATCCTGCGAACATCACATCCTTCAAAGTACCAGAAAAAACATGGCGGGGAAAAGCTTCGTGAAATAGCAATTATGTAGCCTACTAATCATATATTGTTAATGTCAAGCAAGTGAAATATTTCAATATTTACAGGATTCTCATTACTAGCTACTCAGAAGTGCGGAAACGTTTCAGGGCGGGAAATTATATGAACTGTAATTATATAAATAATTATACAGCGTATTATTATTATTATTATTATTATTATTATTATTATTATTATTATTATCATCATCATCATCATCATCATCATCATCATCATCATCATCATTCCCAACGAGTACGTGTTTTATATGTAGTAGGAAACCGGAACATCGCCATCATCATACACATTTCTCTATGAATATTACGTAACATTACACAGGGGGACCGAGCCAAGATTTGTCAGAGGACGAGCCGGAATGAGAGCTCGCCCCCGATAACTCAGCTACAGCTGTTCACCGAATGTTTTCTAGCATCTGGTATATCAACGGTCTCTCAAGGTCTTTTCGTCTGAAGGCCCGGACACAAGATTAGGCAACCAGTGGATGGTGTAATAGAATGAAAACAGGTCTTGGCTGCGGGAGGGGTGCGTGCAGAGCAACACATTTCAGAAGTCAAAATAAATTTCGGAGGTCATTCTTCCAGCCCTCCACCAGTGTCCCACGGGCTTCTTGTGACATAACGGACATATTCTGCGGAGGTCTGGATGGAATCTGATGCGATTCCGAAAGCAGGTCCGGAGATCTCCCCCCACTCTGCCCACCTCAGGGTTGACGTAATCGGAGAGAGGGAGTGGCGCGTGGAAGGACGCAGAACGGGTTGTTGTGTGTCCACAGTGTGAAGTCATCACGTTTCCGGAACTGATGGCTGTTTTGACGGGTGAGGTTTGTAAGCATCTCAGCTGCGCTCAGATCTCCGGGTTTCAGCGCTTGCGTGCCCGTGGCCTGTAGTACTCATTCCCACCAGACGAGGGTGATGCATCACTGTTCACTCTACAAGCTATCTTCGGATTTTGGCCCATGGTAGAATCAGATAGTTGTACATGTTGTAATTTATCCCCATAAATATATACTTTGTGCAGATGTCTTAGATCAAGCCCTCATTGCCGTATTTGTGTACGTTTTCACATCTTTTAGGCGTAATACAAACCCATTATTTACAAACAGGGGGAGACCATATCAAGATCTGAGGCCAAGGTTTGCGCCCTTTTAGCTTGCTAGGGCTTATCTTACCCGGTTTCGATCCATGCGTGAGGGGGTCCACTCGCGCTGCGCTTCAAGTGCCTGTTTCGTCTTCTTAAACCACGGAAGAACATTTAGACAAGGCATAGGCTACTGCAGCGATTCTTAATGTTCAGTCGCTGTAAAACTCAGAGGACGATTGCCAGCGAATTAAGGCAAGTGCAGACAGCTGTGCCAAAGAGCTGGCACTTCCTTGGACGTTGGAAGACGTGAGCAGACCTCTTGTTGTCAGTGTGAGGGGGGCTATGTTGGGCTTGGCGGAAGCATAATAGAATGTACAACCACAGACAAGCTTCGATCCCGTTTAAACCCATGATAAATAAACATTACAGGCTCTGTCTGAACCCCATTCCTATGCAGTGCACATACATCTCAATAGATTATAGGTATTTAATACATTTTTATTTTAATTGTATTTTTTGTTTTTTTACATTTGAACAAAACAATCGAATGTTCTCTGTTGCCTATGTCCTTGGCTGGCTTATGCTTCTTTTATTTTAATTTGACTATAAATTTAAAACGTTTACACTTTCAGTTGAACGATCAGATAAAATTCAATTGTCCGGGTTGAACACAGTATCTAGCAGATGCCCTTATCTAGAAAGAAATTGCACGGCCTCAGTTTTTGACAATGTAGCCAGTTCTACAGCTGGTAATTTACAGAATTAGTGTGGTTGCCTTAGGCAATCACATTACTATTATCTCACATATTATTATAATTTTATTTATTTCTTTCTTTCCACCCATTTTTTGGACCACTACTCCTCCCAGAGTTTTCACACCACATGCACGTGCAATATGCGAAATTGAGTGGCTTCTTTGGGAATCGTGTGCTATTACTTTGTGGAAAGTTTCGCTGCACGGTTTTTGAGAAATACGACTTTTTATGGCCAATTTTTTCCCATAGAGAATGAATTGGGAATGTGACGTCATACATATGTGAGAGATGAAGTTACGGCATTGGTCGGCTTTGCACACGTGATGCAGTAGATTTTGACCTGCTTTATCTACAGGGAATTCAGAATCCAGATGCGGTGCGTATCTCCCTTTTCGTCCTAATTTCAGAAACACTCATAAACTTCAAATGATTTATACCACAATGTAGATAAAACCTTGACGAAGACGTACATGCATGGATTGTGTTGTTCAAACAAGGTTTCCTGGCGACTTAGCCACCAGAATGGGTATAGCTGAATGCAGAAGTGAACGCGATAAAAACGGTATTCCAAATGCAAAATTACAAATGAAAACGCTGTCAGCTAGGTATATCAACAAACATATGGCTTAGGCATACCCAGATTTCCTCAATAATAATAGTATTTCACAAGATATTACGCAAAATCGTTGACAACGTTTCGTCAGGTGAAGCGTCTTTGTTAGTGCTAACAAAGAGTGCATGCATTGAATGTGACGATGAAAAAACTTTCAGTTGACCTATAAAACGATATTCCAAAACCAAAATTAGACGTGTTATACCTGGTTAGAAAGCTTATGCTCTCACCTACTGAATAAACAAATTCTCAAACAAGCCAGACTGTACTAAAAACAACAACGCGGTCAAAAGAGCGTGTGCTGCAGCTTCTGGTCTGGTCTTACTCCAGAAAAAGACGTCAGCTTGTAATACCACATGTTGCTTTGGGTGTTCTCGAACTTTGTAGTACAAACTGGCTTGATCTACACTTCATCGATCTAAACGGTGATATAATAAGCTTTCTAACTATGTATAATATGTCAAATTTAACTTTTGTAATGCTTTCACACCCCAACGCGTTTGCTACACAGTAGCTACACAACTCTGCTTGCCTGTTGATGCACCCCTTGTTAAAACAGAAGCTAGTAGTACTGGCTACCAGCCGATACTTATTCACAGAAGCTGTATTTAAAATGCGTTAAAATGCAACAATGTTAACACCTATTTCTCGCCTCATTTTCGTTCTTGGAAATTCGGCTTGGCTAACACGTAATAGGTTACTATCCTCTATACTATCCTACTACTCGTCAACGCATACTGTGAGTAAAACACTGAGATATCATGTTTTGGTGAAGGGTTAATTTAGCTCTGAATATATGTGTCGCAAATCAACTCGTTGCCGTGATGTTTTAGCACGTACACAATACGCTGTCTGCTCATAGGCCTACTGCAGAAACCGTTCACTCTGTTCAGCACAAAGTCGACTTTGCATTGGCGGCAACCACACTTCACAATTTCTGCAGGAATTGTCTTGTTCGGGTTTAGTATCTTGTTCAAGGGTATAATTACAGTGCCAGTGACATACTGTACACCTGTGCCAGCTTGTCACTCATGAGTAAGTGCACATTCATCAAACCAAATATGGATACTGTATAATATCAGAGACTCATCTAAACTAGCCAATCCTTGCGTCTTACTGTGTGGTGCAAAACCTTTCGATTGGGGTGGGGGTGGGGGTGGGGGCGGGTGGTCACCAAAGAGCAGGGGGTGTTCAGTCATGTCTGAGAAGATCTGTTGGGGGGAGCAGGATTTATCGGTCAGCCTAGCACTAAAGACACCCAACTCAAATATTCTTTAAGGACAATGGGTTCGTGCGAAAGGTTCGAGGACGCGACAAATATTTCAACCACTTTGTCTATTCAACAGTAAGTTTGCACGCTCACAGCTCGTGACTTTTTAAAACGCTGCGTAGGAGGTGGGTGTGTCGTGGGGGGGGGGGGTCATCGTACCTTTAATGCTCTACACTTGAATTTTCATCTCTGTTCCATTTTTATGTTTTACGTCGTTCACTTAACTTTTTGGGGTTCTTGAAGGACATCTTGCACCAGTGCTGTCCCTGGACACCCCTGTGCAAAAGGTGCTGCGTATCCTGTGCAAATGTAAACAATACCAGAAAGAAACCTGGCGTGCAATTTACCAAGTCCCTGCCATGGGTCCAATCACAAGCCAACATCAATTCTGACAGTAACCAAGTGGACTGCTCCGAGCAAGCAAGCATGTTTTTTCCCCCTTTAAAAACATGATACGGTTTTGTCCCAATATGCAAATTTAATAGTTGGCTTGTCAACAGCCACTTGACAGGCATGGTATTCAGATTTCTCAGAAAGGAACGTCTGTCGTGTTAGGTAGGGAAATCTCCAGAAAGTTAGAGAATAGTCGTAGCCAACCCTGTTCCTGGAAATCCGCCGTCCTGTTGGTTTTCATTCCAATCCCAACAAAGCCACACCTCGTTCAGCAGCTAGCCATCTCAGCGAGCTGCAAATTAGCACACTCAGGTGTGCCAAATTAGGGTTGAAAAGAAAACCTACAGGATGGCTGATTTAGTTTAGTTTAGTTTGTTTTACAATTATTCAAATACATGTTACAGCAAGTCATGCATCCTAAAATTATCAAGGACAGCACAAAACAGTCACAGACTTATCTCCATTGTGGTCCTTGGTCTCAGCAATCTCCAGGAACAGGGTTGGTTACCACTGTTCTAGAACTTTGAACCTGGCCCAGCAGTCAGCCAATCACATGCCTGCTTTTCACATCATACCACATGTGATGTATATCCACTAGTGCATTTCACAGACTGTAATGAAATGAGATTTATTACATTTGATTTATTAAGCATTCTCATTCCCACACACAATCAACTTCTGTGTTGATTACATGGTACAGTTAATTAACAAAAAACAAGAACTGTTCAAAAAAACCATTCATTAATTCAGCACAGAGTTTATGAGGACCATTACATATTTGAACTAATCAGAGGGCAAGGGATAGCTAAACATTAATATGGAGTAAACACAGCACTAGATAGAAGCAAGGGTACCTTCTGACAGTATGCTGTACACCATTTCATATAATAAGGAAAATTAAACTTCTCTAAAATTAAATCAAAGCAAATCTGTGTGACTTACACGCAGCTGTTCCAATAAAATCACAAGTAGCTTGTTTGGCACATATTTGAAATGATAACTTTATTTTATGATTTAAACTGCTTAAAAATTGTCCTGTTAGACTGATTCCAGCAACATTTGAAAAGCACTACTTTGTGTCGCCTTTCCCTACCATTACAAATGCAAATGCGTGGTGTTGTTTGTCATGTGTAGAGTAATGACGAGGTCTGGCCTACTTTTTAAAAGAAAAAAAAAATTAACCTCTGATTGTGAAAATCGCAGCAGGAGAGCCACTTGACTGCTTTCCAGAATGTTCTCAGTCTCAGGGAGGGGGTCCTTACAAAGTGCTCCAGTCTGATCCTCCCTGGCTCACTTATCCACCGCTGAGGTTCTCTGTGCATCATTAACTGCCCCCCCCCCCCCCCCCAAGCCTGAAATGTGGGAAAAGCAGCAGCAATACACACAAATGACTCGAAAAAAAAAAAAAGGTGAAAATACACAAGGAAAGACTTTTTTTTTTTAAACATTACCGATTCTAACCTTTCTTGTTTTAACGCTGAAGGCTTGACCTCGTTACGTAACAGAGGAGCGGTACGGGGGCCCGCTCTGAGATGAAGGATGAAGACCACGCCCTTTCTAAGTGCATGCTTTCTTCGCCGGCCCATCCTTTCCGCGTGACCGCGACACAGATACTTGTATCTTATCTGCAGTGTTAGCGCACCCCACAGTGTTTCCGGCTGGGAGGGGCTAATGGGCTGAGTAATAAAGCTTCACGCTGTCCCCCCCCCCCCTCCGAGAGTAAAACGGGTCAGTGAGCGAAGTGTCAGAGTTTGAGGATTTCGGTCCGGGCCCCTGTACGGACCGAGGGTAAACGGTAAATGGACTGCATTTATACAGCGCTTTTATCCAAAGCGCTTTACAATCGATGCCCCTCATTCACCCACTCACACACACACACTCACACACGCCAACAGTGAAAGGCTGCCATGCAAGGTACCAGTCAGCTCATTGGGAGCAGTCAGGGGTTAGGGGTGTCTTGCTCAGGGACACTTCGACACGCTCCAGGGCGGGGGATCGAACCGGCAACCCTCCGACTGCCAGACAACCGCTCTTACCTCCTGAGCCCCGAAAGAAGGGGTTAAACCGTTGTTCCGAGCAAACTTAGAGGCAAGCTCAGCGGGACGGTGGAGCGTGACCTTCCCCCGGTTTACTCCCAAAAAATCAGGGGCACGTGTCTACCCTGGGGTGAGCGCGGGACAGAGTTAACCCACGGGATGGTGAGAAGAGGAGGAGCGAGGAAGAGGGCTCGCATTTTTTCCAGTTGCTGAAAAAAAAAAATCCAGCTGTTTCTCCAGCCTTGTAACCCGAATACGCATTCCGATCCGATCACTGCAGCGCAGAGAGTCACTTTTTATTTTTATTTTTGGAATTCCTTCGAAAGACATATCCCCGTCCCCTTCCCAAAACTCCACCTCCCCAATTCCCGTAACTCACCCCGCCCCCCCAATACCACACCCCCTCCTCCCGAACCACACCTCTGGACAGAAGCCAATGACACGGGACGAGCAGGACACAGCCCATTCTCCAGCCAATCAGCCGGCAGAGAAGATTCTACAGTTCCCCAGCGTGAGAAAAATAGCACCTTGGGAAAGACTTGTTTTCTTCTCTCTCTCTCTCTCTCTCTCTCTCTCTCTCTCTCTCTCTCTCTCCTTTTTTTCTGTACGGGGCGGCAATCCATCTCTAAGAGAAGACACGTGAGGTCACTGGAGGTCAGCGGTAAAATATAGGGGGTCTTTGTGGTACCAGGCAGCCCTGAGGGGGACAAAAAAGAAGAGTCTGTTATTAGGACTCGTGCAACGGCCTGTGCTGTTTCTCCGTCCCCCACGTGTACAA
This sequence comes from Anguilla pacifica, assembly GCA_039654925.1. Taxonomy (NCBI): domain Eukaryota; kingdom Metazoa; phylum Chordata; class Actinopteri; order Anguilliformes; family Anguillidae; genus Anguilla; species Anguilla pacifica. The sequence continues at coordinate 41,163,920 of CM077299.1, forward strand.
ATCGCAGCTGAAAGCAGGGCTCTCTCTCACAGGCCCTGTCCTGGAAGGCCACAGAGGACATCAATTCATTTCAATTCAATTTTATTTATTTGTATAGCGCTTTTTACAAAGAACTGTCACAAAGACACTGTGCAGAGTAGCAAGGCAAGAGACAGAGCAAACACCAGGCCTGAACCCCAAAATAGCACATAAGTACCGAAGGCAAGGTGTGATTTCCTTTGCAGCGGTGGCAGGTTTACACTCGAAAATAAGGCGTACAGACTCTTTCGACCAATCGAATGCTTAAATGAGGCACTTAAAGCTAAAATTCACCACCTTTCATTTAATGTACATGCTTTCACTCCTGTTTGGTGTGTTTAATAGCACAGTATACACAAAATACAGCCTGGTTCAAGTTTTCAGCTCAGTGTTTTTATAGTCTTGTCCTCCACAGCAAAAATCAGGCTTCTCATTTCGCACTGCATTGCAATTCTCATCAAGCGCTTCACCATCATCTCATGGACTTAAGGCAATGTCTGCGCAGCTCAGCTGGGGGGCTGCAGAGTGACTGCGCAGCTCAGATGGGGCACTGCAGAGTGACTGCGCAGCTCAGCTGGGGGGGCTACAGAGTGACTGCGCAGCTTAGCTGGGGCACTGCAGAGTGACTGCGCAGCTCAGCTGGGGGGCTGCAGAGTGACTGCGCAGCTCAGCTGGGGCACTGCAGAGTGACTGCGCAGCTCAGCTGGGGGACTGCAGAGTGTCTGCGCAGCTCAGCTGGGGGGCTGCAGAGTGTCTGCGCAGCTTAGCTGGGGGGCTGCAGAGTGTCTGCGCAGCTCAGCTGGGGGGCTGCAGAGCGACTGGGAAACTCAGCTGGGGGACTGCAGACTGCATAAGAGTGTCATCTAAATGCCTGTTGTGTAATATAATGTAAGGTGATGTACGCAGCCAGCCGAAGAGTTAAATTTCACATGCACATTTGGCCCCAGGCTTGATTACTCCATCTAAACTCCCCGCCCCCCTCCTCTCCCTCCCTCTGTCTGAGACGGTCCCCCAATGTTTGATAACGTTCTAGCCCCGCACCTGCAGCCCTCCCTCCCAAGCGTCCAGTTTCATTTCCTGCTGTTTTCACACCTACGCGCAAATAAAACCGCGGCGACCTTCTCAAGGTCAGCCAGCGGGGAGAAGCACTCAAACGGGAAAGAAAAAAAAAAAAAAAAGCTTTTAAAAAGAGAGACCGCCAAGTTACAATTTTACGATGTAGTCATTTAGGGAAACGGCTTCAGCCAAAGCAACTAGTGCAAAAGTGCATCTCACATGGTAAGCAAACATCATAACTGTGATGCACGGGTACAGTTCCATTCATATAAACGCCCCATCAAACCTGTGAGATTAAGTGAGTTCTGGAGTCAGACAGGGACAGGGATGATAACAGGGGCATTTCGGGTCAGAACACACACACTGAGTACAGATGGATCAGGACACACACACACAAACACTGAGTAGAGATGGATCAGAACACACACTGAGCAGAGTTGGGTCAGAACACACACACTGAGTAGAGACGGGTAAGAACACACACACTGAGTAGAGATGGATCAAGACACGCACGCAAACACTGAGTAGAGTTGGGTCAGAACAGGCACACACTGTAGGAAAATTTTGAGACTCCCCATGATTGTGATGATGTCATGTTAAAGTTAGGGTATTCCCATCAATGTTGATCAAACTGGTTCCTCCAAACTCTCGATGCTCCATGTTAAAAGTACATCACATGTATGACTATTCACTCATATAATCAATATGTAATCCAATAAACCTGCATCATTAGTTGCAGCTGAGCTTATGGAAACGCAAGAAACCACAGTATCAACTGTAGAAAAAAAGCAGGAGAATGCAGAACGCTTAAAAAAAACCACACTTACTCACTCAGCAGAAAACATTAATCAAATACTAACCATACACTTATATTTTCAAACTGATAAACTGCTAATAAATGTGCGAGAAGACTAATATTTTACAGTGACCCCTATGTAACCTGAATACAATGGAAAATTACAGGAGGCTGTGACTTGTATTGTTAATGGAAATTACAGAATAAAGACTAATATTTTTTAAGGGAAAGTTGGGGTAACTTTCCACAATGACGTTATCACCAAAGAACAGAAAATCATTGTGGTGCCAAGAAGGTCAGGTAGACCCAAGAACAGGAAATCATTGTGGTGCCAAGAAGGGCAGATGGTATTTTAAGAAATGTGTTAGGGGGAGTTGTGGGGTACACAGTGTATAAAATGAATGTAAAACTGACAATCGAGGTTCAATTCTGCAGAATTGATCCGGCTTTGTGCACCTTTGTGCAACTTTTCTGAAGAGCTTGCTGCTGTGGTATCTTTTCCCTCGTGAAGCTGTTTTATACAAATTAATGATTGGACTTTGAATTCTGTCGGTTCCTAGACATGACAACACACTGAGTAGAGATGGGTCAGAACACACACACTGAGTAGAGATGGGTCAGAACACACACACTGAGTAGAGATGGGTCAGAACACACACACTGAGTAGAGACGGGTAAGAACACACACACTGAGTAGAGATGGGTCAGAACACACACACTGAGTAGAGATGGGTCAGAACACACACACTGAGCAGAGTTGGGTCAGAACACACACACTGAGTAGAGACGGATCAGAACACACACACTGAGTAGAGATGGGTCAGAACACACACACTGAGTAGAGATGGATCAGAACACACACACTGAGTAGAGATGGGTCAGAACACACACACTGAGTAGAGATGGGTCAGAACACACACACTGAGTAGAGATGGATCAGAACACACACTGAGTGGAGACGAATCAGAACACACACACACACACTGAGTAGAGACGGGTCAGAACACACACACACACACACACACACACACACACCTTGAGCAGAGATGGGTCAGAAATTGTCTAATGAAACGAACAGGCTCTGATGAAATTCTTCTGCTGCCATCTTTGAGCAGTGCCACTCTACTTGAGGACACTGCAGTATGTCACAGCCTCCTCTTGCAAATAAAGTTAGAGGGCAAACACACAGAGACACAGAGACACAGAGAGCTATCTGCTAGTGAGAATGTGCAAAAGAGCGAAATTCTCAGAGGCGCAGACTAAGGCGACTCCACCAGCCGAACACACAGCTGCTGTGACCGACTCTTTGCCTTCAGTTCATTGAGAAGGAACGAAAGTACTATTCATTAGACACAGACCTGGGGGGGGGGGGGGGGGGGTAATGGGAGGACTGCTGCAGGGTGGGAGGTGAGTGGGGGGCGAGGGGGCAATTGATAATTGTATCGCGAACGTTTTAATTCTGTGAGAATATTGAACAAAACAATAAAAAGTTTATCACAAAAAAAGGAAATTGGGACTACAGCCTGGTCTGCATCTACACAGCGTCAGCACACATCGCTTTACTGACAGAATAATACAGAATAACAGACCGCCTTTTTTATGTGTGTTCACATGTACACTACATTTTAAGTTAAGTTCAAGTTACACTTTATTGACCCCAAGGGGGTCATTTGTCCTCTACGTTTGACCCATCCTAACTACTTTTAGGAGCAGTGGGCAGAACACAGTGCAGCGCCCGGGGGGACCAACTCCACCGGGACAATACCCCCGCACCGCCCCCCCCCCCCCCCCCCCCCCCCCCCCCCCCGGGGACCTGACACGCCCCCGGAGAGGTTACGCTGGGACTCGGGCACATTCCTGTGACAGAAGTCAACAGGAAGTGAGGCGGAGTCCGGCGCTGCTGAGGCGGCAAAAACGGCTCGGCAACAGGCCTCAGATTCCCCCGGCAACAGGCCTCAGATTCCCCCGGCAACAGGCCCAGAGCGAGCCCTGACCTCACTCACGTGCTCACCCACACGTCTACTGCGTCTGCTCGTTCCTCCCTCTCTCTCTCTCTCTCTCCCCCCCTTTCCCCCCTCTCTCTCTATCTCCCCCTCTCTCCCCTCTCTCTCTCTCTCTCTCTCTCCCCCCCTCCCTCTCTCCTGCTCTTGCTCTCTCCCTCCCTTTCTCTCTCTCTCTCTCACCCTGTCCCTCTCTTTCTCTCCCTCTCCCGTTCTCGCCCTCTTACTCCTTATGTCTCTCCCTCTCCTCTCTCCCTCTCTCCATCTCTCTCTTTCCCCCTCTCCCTGTCTCTCTCTCTCTCTGACTAACTATCTTGAAAACTGGCCAAAACCTGCCCCCATTTTAGAACGCATCAAAGCTGGTAGAGAGCCAATATCGCAATCACCCTTCCCCCCCACTCTCAATTCTTATGAGAAAGGGACCCTGCTTCTCCCCCCCCCCCTTCCGCCCCGCCACATTGGCCCAACACTTACTCAAATTAAAATCTTACGTGAACTGCTGCGCCAGCACTGCAGAAAGATTTATCACTGACACACCCCTCTCCTTCCAGTCTGTCCATCTTGCAGAAGGATAAAACTGATGATTCAAGTTCTTTGTGGGCAACTTTGTTCCCCAAAGTCACAGCTAAATGCATGTTTGCATTTCCAGCGTTAAATGGAATAAACTCCATTTATATGGAATGGAGCTGATCCCTGAACCTGTCCCTGATTGTAACAGAGTGGTGAGTTAAGGGGACTCTGCTTTACTGTGCAAGGGAAGGGGCAGGTGCACACTTGCACCTTCCCGTCCTGTTTTGTATTAGGGATGGTTGGGGAGGTTGATTATGGAAGCATAATCCGATCATAATTCAAGTTTGCAAATCGGCAATCGCATTTCATTTCAATTCAAAGTGTGGAAACATTTGTACGTTTGAAATAACACTTTCTTCTGGTAACCGCATGATTGATGACAGAAAGGAAATGATAACTCAGTTGGTTATCTTTGCATGTTCTGGAGGCCGACCAGCCTCTCATGTTGCACGGCTAAAATGAATGAAGATCATGAGATAAGATCAGCAGTTGGAGGACACGCTAACTGTCAATGACTGTCCTGACCACACACACCATCCTTTACCCAATCCTACTCTGCACAGGTTGGATCTTTCCCCCTGACAAGCATGTCAAAAAACAGATGAATAAGATCATATGGGGTTTTATCTGGGGGAGCAGGTAGAACGGGGTTAGGGGTGTACCGAATATCACCCAGCTGAACGGGGTTAGGGGTGTACAGAATATCACCCAGCTGAACGGGGTTAGGGGTGTACAGAATATCACCCAGCTGAACAGGGTTAGGGGTGTACAGAATATCACCCAGCTGAACGGGGTTAGGGGTGTACAGAATATCACCCAGCTAAACAGGGTTAGGGGTGTACAGAATATCACCCAGCTGAACGGGGTTAGGGGTGTACAGAATATCACCCAGCTAAACGGGGTTAGGGGCGTACAGAATATCACCCAGCTGAACGGGGTTAGGGGTGTACAGAATATCACTCAGCTAAACAGGGTTAGGGGTGTACAGAATATCACCCAGCTGAACGGTGGTAAGGGTTCACCAAATATCGCCCAGCTGATCAGGTTGCAGAGCCTCGCATGCCATTCAAATATCAAACAGGTGAGAAATAAATCACAAATGCAGCTACACGGAGCGGTTTTGCCTTGCCACTGGCTTACCACCGCCCAGAACGCCGTGTCCCTGAAGCACGCAGAGTCCCGATTCCCGATCCCGGGACCGACTCCAAACAGGCCGCCCGTCGCAGCAGGTCTGTCTGCGCATGCATGGCGCAGCTGAAGACGGGGTCATTTAAGGCAATCAGGAACGCCACGAGGAACAGAGAAACAGCACGGATCCCTGGGAAAATAACGCGCGCGACGCAGGCTCGAAAAAAACGTCAATCAAGCCGGCCTACTGGGCACGCAGGAGGACCTGGTGTGGATGGCTGTGCAGTGGATGGCTGTGCAGAATGCTTTCCCACTACCCCACCCCCCCTTAGAACAGTCATGTTCAGAAGGAGCTTGGCCCTAGTGCTTCATGGTGTTGCCAGGGGGAGTGGGGGGGGGGAAGCGAGAAACATGGAAGTCTTTCAAAAGCAGGCCCTCCACAGCAACGTTATCGAGCTGACGATAAGCAACCAGACCCAGGACAGCTACCGCCGCGGCCGCGCAGCACAGTGAGGGCAAAGGCACGGCCAGCGCCAGCGGGAAAACTCAAAACATTTCACAGCTGTGTCTCTGACCTCATTGTGAAACACTGGGCCCAAAATGCCCCCAATGCCCCCCCACCCCCCCTTACCTTTTTATCCTCAAAAGACTTGACCCGACAGCACTACACGCTACACATGCCCAAAACCTGTTAAACTTGCTCAAAATTCTTGAAAATGTAAACCTACGTATGCAAAAAAAAAATGCCCTGGTAGCCATGACTGCATTCACAAAAGGGCACTGCCTCTCGTGTCACTGTACTAAAACAAATTCCAGGAAAAGTGAATGGAAATACGTTCACTGCCCGGATCATCGTGTAATGGATTGCTGAGAGGCACAAATAGCTTGCCATTGTCTGAACCATACGCCCTGTGTATTTACATAACATAACATAACATGACATAACATGAAATTTATTTGGCAGACACTTTTATCCAAAGCGACGTCCAAAAAGTGCATGACATAATATAAAGATGAGAACAGGCCATTCAGCCCAACAATACTCACCATTTTCCTGACTAAATTAGTGCTCTGATTAGATCTAGTTAGTATCTAACACTGTATCAAGCCTAGTCTTGAAAATCCCCAGAGTTTCTGCCTCTACTACTACATGACTTGGCAGGCTATTCCACACAACTCTTTGCATGAAAAAATTCTTCTAAATGTTGGTACAGACTTTACTTATTGCTCATTTCCATTTATGTCCCCTCGTTCTACTAACAGATCTCAACCTGAAGAATCGCTTCTAGCTCACTTTGTTGATCCCCTTTATTAATTTAAAAGCCTCAATCAAATCACCCCAGAGTCTCCTTTTACTAAGCTTGAAGAGATTAAATAGCTCAAGTCTTTCCTCAGAGCTTTTCTCTTTCATACCAGGAATCAATTTGCTTTTTCTTCTTTGAACTTTTTCCAGAGCCTCTATATCTTTCTCTATATCTTTTCTTAAAAATCTATGTAAAATGTGCTGAACTACTTTCAATGTGGTCTCTGGAAATAGATGTAGGTGTATATGAGATATCCTCTTCATTGTGTGCAATGAACTGTAGGTTAAATGTTCAAATGTGATTTCATCTTTTAGTAGACTGTGAATGCTTATATGTCTCATGTTAAAAAATGATTTACCTTGAATGTAAAGCACTTGGCAGTAAAAAATAACGGCACTAAAATCACAGGGGATTATAAATACTGCCTCCCACCAAAAATGCCACTTTACATTGGTAATAAAACTGGCTAAAGGTTAATGAATATGAACTTCACCATAAATTTACAGTGGCGGCCATTACACTGTGCGAAAGTGTCAAAATGGCCACCCGGTCTTGCTCAGGCAGTGCAGTTTTCAGCTGAGATAATATGTTTTTTAGCCAAACGGAGATTTTTGAAACAAATTTCTTAGGTGTTCAGTTATGAAGCTTGGAGGGTTTAAAGAACTTGATTGGGTGTGTAAAAAAAAACAACAACAATCAATTTAAAAAAAAAACCCAGGCGAGGTGGGTAACCTGTGTAACCAACAGCACTGAACGTCTGATCCACTGCCTGCTGAGTAACAACAAAAAAATGGCACGCCCTGGAATCTCTCCGGGGCCAGGTTACAGCAAGTACACAACTGCGCATCAACGCGACGCAAAGTCTCGATCTCGTGACTCGCCGGGCTTCCAGGAGCTGAGTAAGCCCTCATCACAGGCAGCATAAATTCGTGGAAAGCAATGGGTGCCGCTGCAGCGATGGCACTGTGCAGAGCCAGGCACGGTGGCTCAGCTCAGCGTGCCAGCTGAACCCGTTCCAGGGAGCTGCCCATTTGCATCGTTCGGATGCAAAAGAGGGCGCGGCTCTTTTAATGCTTCACTGAAAGGCCAAGATCACTGTTGGCGTGGCGACGCACCACCCACTTGCTTTCTTACATTACGTTGCATTGCATTTGTTTGGCAGACGCTTTTATCCAAAGCGACGTACAAAAAGTGCATTTCATGGTCATAGACAACTGCTGAACACAGGTTCAGTAAGGTATAATACTTATTTTGTACAGCTATTTCTAGCCAAGAACACAGTTTAGTTCACACAGTGAACACTATTCAGACCTAACCTCTGCAAAGCCAACTAGGCAGAAGAATAAGCTACAGTATTAGGACAAATACAAATTACCAAAAAAGTGCTGGGATGGGGCAACATGTAACAAGTGTCATGAAAAGGGGGGGAGGTGGGGGATTTAGAGTGAAATATACAGCGTGGTGGTGGTTAGTCTAGGTATAGTCTGAAGAGATGAGTCTTCAGGCCACGGCGGAAGAGGGGTAGTGAGGGGGAGGTTCGGAGAGGGACGAGGAGTTCGTTCCACCACTGGGGAGCTGGGGTGGAGAAGCTCTGTGATCCCTTTGGTCGGGTGGGAGGGGGTTACAAGGCGCCCTGCTGCCGCAGAGCGGAGTGGTCGAGCAGGCACATAGGATCGAATCATGTCCTGCAAGTAGATGGGGGCTGTCCTGTTGGCTGCAGTGTAGGCGAGGGTCAGGTTTAATTAAAGTAAAAGGTGGAACGGGCTGCTGCGGGCTGTGGAGCCGCAGCCCCCCCCCCCCCCCCCCCCTTGCGGCTTCTCGAGGGGCGACGGCACATTCTGGGGCGGACGCCACGGGCCTCGGGACTCTGTTACGTCAGGAGCCTACACTGATTAATGGTTAACGTTGCATTACATTACATTACATTACATTACATTACATTACAGGCATTTAGCAGACGCTCTTATCCAGAGCGACGTACAACCAGTGCATTAGTTCAAGGTGCAGAGGTGCAAAAGAAACACACTAGACTGAAGTAAAGATCGTAGTGCCAGAAGTGACCACATAGATCAGGACTCCAACCCTGTTGGGTAACCTGTTCAGCAAACAAACAAACAATCCTGCCAAGTACAAACTAGCACTGAAATCACAATTTCCTGCGCGGGCACATCCCACCAAATGGCGGGCTTTCCGCATCCTGCGGCCAGGTATTTGATCGTGAGCAGCTCCTGAACAGCAGAACAATTACAAGCTTACTGATAAGATAAGATAAGATATGAGACACTTTATTGAACTCCCGTGCAGGTTATTTGTCCTCTGCATTTGGACCCGTACTATTTACTTGGGAGCAGTGGGCAGCCCTGTTTTTATACGGTCCATGGGGCAGCCACAGTACAGCGCCCCGGGGCCAACTTCATCTCTAAGGGCCAGTGCCTTGATCAAGGGCAATGGCAGGAGCGTACGGTAGGCCACCTCGTCTGACATGCATGCCTTGTTTGAGCGTGGGAGGAAGCCGGAGTACCCGGAGGAAACCCATGCAAACGCAGGGAAGGCATGCAAACGCAGGGAAAGCATGCAAACTCCTGAACTTGTGAAGGCTTGTACATCAACAATTAAGGGATGTGTCGTAACATAACAACATAAAATAACATGACGTAAGACGAGAACAGGCCATTCAGCACTGCTCGTCTATTCCTACCACTAAACTGTACTTAATGCTTAGTTTACCTAAAAGCTAGATAGTATCTAACGCTGTATCAAGCCGGGCCTTGAATACCCCACAGTGTTTCTGCCTGTCAGATGAAATCCGAAATACGGACAAGTAATGCAAACATGTTGAGAGAACATACTGCCCTTTTAATTTATTCACTGTATAATTCTGGATATGAATAAAAGCATTTTGCTGGACACCTGAGGCCAGACTCGCAAAGCGCAAACAGCACTCTTCAAATCAAATAATGCCATATGAATGTATGACACACAGCTTTTAAAATGGCGCCCAAGAGAAAGAATTAGAAGCTGTAATTACCTGCAAGCATGTGTGCGGTGAGGAAGCACATTAAAACAGGATGAGTACTTGATTGGTTTATGACTGTCCGGTTTATGGCTGTGAAAAAATGTGCGAACTCTGTCAGTCCTGAAACAGCTGTGCACCTAACTCTCATTCAGAAAAACATGTTTGCGGGGTGCAAGGTGCAGAAAGCATCGCTGAAACATCCCGTTAACCGAAGGACCAGAAGTGTCGTCACCAACGTTGCGACACTTCGCCCCGCCACGTGGCACGGGCTGCGAACACAGACCCCAGATAGACCGTCACAGGAGACACGTATGGAACGCTTATCAGCCTGAAGATAAGAAGGCACACACACACACAATCTGAGTAACGAATGACAAACCCTGTGGTGAGTGACCAACGTTGGGCTGTGTGTGACTTCATTTCATCCCCCCGCCCTTGTGGACCTTCTAGAACTTGTGTGTTTACTCCCACCCGTGGTGAGCCTTCTAGAATTTTCCGAAGACTCCATGTTCCTTTTTTTTTTTTCCATACGAAGACCTCTGGTGATTCAGTGTGCTTCAGACAACTGCTCTGAAGTTTGAATGGGCTCATTACAGTACATTACATGACATTACAGGGACTTGGGAGGGACTCCAGAGCGACTACTTGCGCAACTTTTTCATGGAATTTACGTTGCGTCAATTTAGACCAGGTTCTCAGAATCATTAACATGGCTGCCCCCTCATTGTTTCTATTTATTTATTTGAGACCAGTTTCAATGCTGCTTTTTTTTTTTTTTTTCTTCTTCAGAGTTAAATGGTAAATGGACTGCATTTGTATTGCGCTTTTATCCAAAGCGCTTTACAATTGATGCCTCTCATTCACCCATTCACACACACTCACACACACCAACGGTGAAAGGCTGCCATGCAAGGTACCAATCAGCTCATTGGGAGCAGTTAGGGGTTAGGTGTCTTGCTCGGGGACACTTCGACACGCCCAGGGCCGGGGATCGAACCCGCAACCCTCCAACTGCCAGACAACCGCTCTTACCTCCTGAGCTATGTTGCCCCTGTTCTCCTTCACCTTACCCCTGGATAACCTCACCACGTTTTTAAAAAACACGCAGTTGTGCAAGACCGATGAGAACAATGTCAAGGCCTCCCACAGTCATCTGGAGGCTAGGGGCAGTCATACGGCATGTTACATAACAGGCACTTTGCAAACACGCCTATGCAGAGCAACTTCAAGTTTTTACATTTACCCATTCATACGGCTGGATGTATACTGTAGCAAAGCAGGTTAAGCACCTTGCTCAAGCGTACAACGACACTCGACCTTTAGATTACAAGATCAGCTCCATTATACTACATTGCCGCCCAATGTGGAGTGCCAGAGTAGGAATGCTGATCGTGGATCAGTGTTGTCTTTCAGCTCGTAATGGATAAGGTGGTGAGATGGACACAAGGAACGTGATCCTAAATCATCACTCTTACCCTGAGATTTATTTAATTAATTTTTAAAATTATTTGGGCCTTGGCTTACCTCAGAAGCAAACAAAAATAAATCGATCGCCCAATGTATTCCACAAGTGTGGTTTATGTTGGCTGGTGCTCATATTCAGTGTGGAATTTGAATGATTGCTTATATATTCATCTTTTTCCACTGGCGATTGACAGAGACTATCTCTCATAAATAATGTTTAATGAGGTGTCTGTTTTGATTTTGTTCACTGAACAGTTTTAAGCACGACACACTCTCATAAATCAGTAGAAAAACAGAGTGGCTCTTCATAGATTTTTCCACAGAACTGCTGAGGAATACGGACAAGAGCCTGCAAGCTTTCATATTTTATTTTACGCATTTAGCAGAGCAATTTATCCCAAGCAATTTATACATCATTACATGAAATTTAATGAGTGAATTACACATAGGGTCCAAGACCCCAGAGAAGGTCCTGGGGCCTTTTTGTGTGGAGTTTGCATGTGCTCCCCCGTGTCTGTGTGTGTATCCAAAACCTTTCGACTGATGCAGCTGAAGTTATGATATGGCCTGAGGGGCGACATAGCTCAGGAGGTAAGAGCGGTTGTCTGGCAGTCGGAGGGTTGCAGGTTTGATCCCCCGCCCTGGGCATGTCAAAGTGTCCCTGAGCAAGACACCTAACCCCTAACTGCTCCCAACGAGCTGATTGGTACCTTGCATGGCAGCCTTTCACCGTTGGTGTGTGTGTGTGTGTGTGTGTGTGTGTGAGTGGGTGAATGAGAGGCATCAATTGTAAAGTGCTTTGGATAAAAGCGCTGTATAAATGCAGTCCATTTAGCCTAAAATTCATACAATACAAATTAGGAATTTTGCGAATGAGGTTTTCCCTACAGAGCAGACACTGACCGTGTCTGCAGTGAAGAAACCATTAGACAGCCAGAGCCGACATTTTATTTGCATATTTTTTTATTTATTGCAGAACTTGCAGAAAGCATCATATGGCGCAGCACATAGGCTGCTAACATCGCAGCAGTAGGTTCATCAACCTATCAGCTCACATTCTTAATCCACAGCCAAGCAGCTATACAGTGTTGACATCCAATAATAGTTTCATCATTCACAGCATCAATACCTTATTGGGGTCACAAAAGAGTAAAAGTGAGGGGAGGGGGGGTCAATTCAAAATGCAGGTCCGGACTGAAACTTGCTGAATTCAAATTATATATTAGTTTTGTCATCTGGCCACTAATGTTATATATGCACGTTATAGACATATAATGAAATTACTGTTATTGTTCATGTCTTGACAAAGTTAGTACATTATTAATTTTTGAAATAATGCATTCATATTTTCATTTTGGGTTAGTAAAGGCAACTAGAATTGCAATGGAATTTGGATAAAATGGAAATCGCACTGGAGTGGAATTGAGGGTGTAACTGAAATTGAAAGAGAAGAGAGATTGAATACGAAAACTGACATTAACCCCAACTGTGCCAGTGAATATTATCCTACAAAAGGAATAATTCTTGGTATGTCATACCACATATTACATTAAATAAGGACAGAGAAACCCTTTCTTATTAAGAAAAAGATACTTATTTTTTTTGCTAGTTTCCACTTTAGGAAATGAATACAGCTTATTCTGCCATGAAATTGAAGCCTTTTTTAAAAATAAAAAAAGACGATAGAAAAGTAACTGTTTTAGAAGGTGCTATTAATAATACATGCCATTTCAGAGAGTCTCAGCTGAAGTGAAACCACCATCAACAAGAGAAAGTCACAGTAATCACACACCAGCACAACAAACAACCATCAAAACTAAAATTATACCCATATAGATGGTTAACAAAAAAATTAAATAACTACAGTACACTCTTCTCCAGGGTATGCTCAAAATAACAAAAGGAAAAAAAAAAAAAGAAAGAATTCTTTTAATAAAGAATTTTTATAAAGAATTCTCCTCACCGCGCAATCACATTTTCAGGATATAATGGTCCCATTTCCAGGAGAGCATTAATCTGTTTCACCCATAGCGTTGCTGCACACATACACTGACTGCACCTCCCACATTAAACTCTCTCTCGTCCCTTCTGGGGCCCGTCTGCCCTGTACGCCGGGAGACTTCGCTGTCCAATCACACGTCCTTTCATCGACGATCACCATGTTTACAGCTGATGACCCGCTGAAGGTTGTCGGGACGGTTCGACCCGCCCCTTAAAATTTAGTCTCTTACTCTACACACAGCTTTCTGCACCTCCCCATTTTCAGATGAAACATTTAAAAATAAAAACAAAAATAAAAATCTCACAGTAAGTGGCACAAATCGCAGCCTCATTATGCAATGGCAACAGTGAACGACGTGTGTGAACGTGAGGACTGAAATATTCTAGATTTCCAGCAGGGAAATCACCCCCCGCTTTTAAGAAAACAAGGAGGGGTGGGGGGGGGCATCAGTGTGACTAAACACACAGGAGCAGCACTAGGGGGAACGCCAAATCATAACCTGGCTTTAAAAATAGGCCACCGAACCTTCGCGAAATTCGCTTCACAGCAGTCCCGCCTGTCCAGTGACCCAGACGGCTCAGGTAATTCAACGTATTCAAGATGTTCCTGACAGCTGGTACACAGCGAGCCTCCTAAAAATACTGCACCAGACACTTCTGCCATTTTCAGCGTTGGGGGGCGGGGGGGGGGGACTGGGCTCTGATGAATGAATCCAACGTCTACAACTGAAACAGAAGCTTGAGAGCCAAATGCGGCCAGTTGATTTACGGTGGGCGATGCAGTTTGGACCGGCTCCAATCGTCTGTCGGCCCAAAGCTTTTCGGACTGCGAAAGCTTCAGGGTTTTATGGCTCAGTTAATCTATCAGCCGTGCAGCTGCGACGCAGCGCCCAGCAGCACAGTCCGCAGGTAACACAGTCTGAAGGCTTCTGCGGAACGCGTATTAGTGTTCGCTGTCTACTGGAAGATACTTTCCGTACTTAAAAGTAAAAAACAAACAAAACAGAAAAGAAAAAAACATGATTCCGTCCACACACCCAGTGGTATAGAGTCATAGTAGTAGTAGTAATCTAAAACCATGAGAACATACAAGTTTGCCCATTTCTATTTTTCGTGACCTTCAAGAAATGAAAAAAAAAAAAAAAAAAACCCAGAAAAAAATTAAAACACCCCCATAAAATTCCCCGGGCGCAGGCCGTGGACCTGACTGCATGAAAGAGCATGGAGTGGAAGCTGTCGTTGTAAACACACAGAGAAGCACTGCACACAAGGCGGAGAGGACGCCACCGCGCTGAAGAGGTTCAGTTTGACTTTGGTCCCATGCACCCCTTTTCCCCAAAAGCAGGGGGGGGAGGGTGCGGCTCTTCCCCCGCTGATTAGTGTGGTAATGAAAGGACCCCTGCAAGCCAGCCTCTCCAGCCCACTCCACGCACCCCCACCCCCACCCCCCACCACAACGACAAGACCGCCGTCCAATCCGGGTGGCCTCTCCTCCTCCTCCTCGACCTCCCTCCCGCACGCCCGCGCGCGCGCTCACACCGCCAGCCTCCGCTTCTGCTGGAAGTAGGCCTCGAACCGCGCCGCCGCGTACTCCTGCCGGGATGAGAGAAAAATGGGGGGGGGGGGGGGGGTGGGGTGGCTCTGCCTCAGTTCACGTAAATCAGGAAATTGACCAAAATTCAATTTGTGAATAAAAAAATAAAAAACGTCCATGTTTAAGGGTGACATTTTAACTGAATAGAGTGCATCTGAAGTGGAACCGATGCCACCCTTGCTCCTGTGTAAGCACACAGTCACCCTTCCTGTTTTTTTCTTTTTCCTTCTTTTTTTCACTTTCATGCCCTTTTCTGGCCGTGAATTGTGTGCCTTCAAACTCCACGAGAGATTGTGGTCAGCAAAACAAGTTTTAAAATGCTTGAAAAGCACTACCTGAGGTGGTGAAAACAAACAGCGGAACAAACCTTTGGATTTTACACATTTGCACACATTTACACATTTTCTTTCGTTCCCGGTAGCCTGGTCACCCTGACATCCCAAATATTTGCAAACAGGCTGACCTGACATCAGGCAGAGCAAACACGAAAACTGGCACAGTGCACGTACATTACCGTAAAGAGTATCAGCAAAAAAGATCCACAATTCCCCTTCTCATTCACCCAGATCACACTATTCTTTACTGATTAGAAAGAAAATTAAATAAAACAACAACAAAATGGCACCATGCAGAAAAACACTCACCATGTACCCAAACTCAATGGCGGATATCCTGGCCTGAATGATGGACCACAGACCCCAGAAGAAGTGAGAGGCGAGGGCAAACCTGCCAAATTAAAAGCGCATTTAGTTACAATACACGTCCTGCTTTCAGAATGATATTAGGGGTACAATTTCAGCCATGATACACAAACTGATCAACCTTCAAAATGTTCTGAACGGCTACTTCAGGTATAATTGTGAACCGGGGACTGCTTCCTTTGAAGAGTCTTGATTGGGTTTGATGATGTTTCAAGCAAGGGTGACAGATTTCACTTCCCTATATTGAAGCAGAACTACAGAAAATCTTCCCCCAGCTTGGTTTTGGAAAGGTATGATAACTCCCCTGAAAAGTCGTGGTAACCATGGCTTCACAGTATCAATGAGTAACATGAATGCACTGCTATGAATGAATAGAATTCATCTATATTTGCACCTACATACCCTCAGTATTGAAATCACATGCCCTAGTCTTGCATAAATATGTTAGTTCATTTTTCAAGTGGACTTTTCAAGTGGACCCATACTTCTAAAGAAACCAATATCAGATTTATGAAGCTTTACCTAGCAGGAGCGTATGATCATGATTGTCATCATGATTATGTTTGTAGTTCAGTTCATGTCTTCCCTCTACCAGTAAGACTCACTTTCCCAAAATGCAACAGTATATCAAGACAACAGTAGTGTAGGGCTTCCCTCTTCTGGGCCCCTAAGGGCACTATAAAAGTTGCTGTCAGAAAATTGTGAAATAATCCTGGGGGCAGGGGCCCCATGTTTCCATTTTCCCTCAGTTACACAACAGCACATGGCCTCATGGAAACCGCTTGCACTGTGGGGGGGGGGGGGGGGGGGCGGTTCTTGCTCTGTTTGACAGGACCTTAAAAGCATTCCTGAAAGGTGGAATTCCAGTGGAAAGGTGTAAATATTACAGTTATCTTAGTTACAATGAGATCTAGCCTAAAAACAAAAGGCACAAAAACCTGCCCCAACAGCTCCAATAATCCAATTTCGATCCAGAAAATATGAAAATATAAAAGATGAAAAACTACCAAAAACTGATTTTTTACCCTCCATTCTGCCAAAAACCTTGTTTTTTTTTTTTTTTTTTGGGGGGGGGGGTGCTCACCTGTTCACCTCCAGCAGCACGTCCCCCTTCAGCCTGGCCTGATCCGCACCGCTCAGGGCCTCGAACCCGCTGTCGTACTCCGACAGGTAGGCGCCGATGAAATGCAGCTGGGGCGGGACAAACGGGCAGAGGACAGACGGTGAGACGACGGGGACCTCAGCCCCCCCCCCTCCCTTCCCCTCCGGCCCCCCCCGCCAGCCTGACCCCGCCGCTCACCTGCTGCACACGGCTCGGGTAGTGCTCCGGGCTGGCCTTGAAGAAGGGGAAGTTCTCGTGGGTGTAGTCGTACATCCACTCGCAGAAGTGGTTCCCGATGTCAAACCCCCTGTGGAAACGGGAGAGGCGAGATGAGGTAAGGATGAGACGCACTTCACTGGTGCACCGAACCCGTCCCAGCTGCACAGGAGCGGTGGCCAGCCACGGTGCAGCACCCGGGGACCAGCTCCAGTCCTGAGGCCTAATCCGATGCACAGCTGTGTGGCTTGCTGGGCCAGTCGCCAGGATACTAACATCTGCAGAGACTCCCTTGACGGCACTCTCTCTCTCTCTCCCTCCCTCCCTCCCTCTCACTCTCTCCCTCCCTCTCTTTACACAGGCGGGTCTCCGGTGCATAGGACTGTCACACGCAGGCAGTCTCCAGTAACAGTGCCACCTTTCAAATCAGCCGATGCTAACCGCGCGTTCCTGAGAGCGACACCGATGCCCTCCACCACGCTC
This sequence comes from Anguilla pacifica, assembly GCA_039654925.1. Classification (NCBI taxonomy): domain Eukaryota; kingdom Metazoa; phylum Chordata; class Actinopteri; order Anguilliformes; family Anguillidae; genus Anguilla; species Anguilla pacifica. Next base: position 41,181,369 of record CM077299.1, read on the forward strand.
TCTCCCTCAGCCAATCGGCTGCACCGATGCTCTCCCGCCACGCTCTCTCCCTCAGCCAATCGGCTGCACCGATGCTCTCCCGCCACGCTCTCTCCCTCAGCCAATCGGCTGCACCGATGCTCTCCCGCCACGCTCTCTCCCTCAGCCAATCGGCTGCACCGATGCTCTCCCACCACGCTCTCTCCCTCAGCCAATCGGCTGCACCGATGCTCTCCCGCCACGCTCTCTCCCTCAGCCAATCGGCTGCACCGATGCTCTCCCGCCACGCTCTCTCCCTCTGGAACAGAGCACGCCGGGGCCAATCGGCTGCAACGATAGCGAACGCCGCTCGCCAAGTCACCCGTCGCCGCGGCAGAAGTTAACGCCGTTTTCGCAGAACCCCGGAAGAGTAATCAGAACCCTAAAATAACCCATAAACTGCTCTTCTGTCAGTGAAGACGAGGGGTTTTGGGTTTAGAATTCCAGGCATTCGTTTCCAGTGCAGCGGGACAAATGGCCAACCATCTACAGACGTGTAGCAGAAGACCTGGGGGTGGGGAACCAGGATGCATGGTGGGGGGGGGCGGGGTCTGCCTGTCATATTTTGGTTCAGTTCCTGGGGGGAGTTTCTGTGAAACATGACTCCCCCATCTTGTGTCTGAGCACGTGCAGTGGGGGTGGTTGAAGGACCCCGCTGGTAAATTGGGAGGTCGGGGAAAGACAAACATTTTGTGTGTGTGTGTGTGTGTGTGTCTTGGCTTGCAGTCAAAGCCTTGCACTGCTTGGCAGGGTCTTAAAGGCATTCCTCAACCTGCAGTCTCCCCTTTAGTGGAAGGGTGTAAATATTACACAGCTTGAGAACCTATGAGTTCTCTTAAAGACAGACAATGAGATCTACAGTAAAAAAAAAAAAAAAAAAGGTACAAAAACCTGCACCAACAGCTCCAGTTTCGATTCACAAACATGAAAATACAAAACATGACGTTAATGCAAATTCTATCCAAAACAATTTTAAAAAATGCAAATGTGTGGCAAGAAAATCAAGCACCAGGTTTACAGTGTTAGATCCAAACCCCTCCCTGTATTGAGCTGTGTGGATCGTGTGCCAGGTTAGCCACAGAAAACCCTCACAGCGCAACCCGATACCTGTCGCCAGGTAAACCCCCTCAATTCCAAACCGGTTATTCAGTGACACATGGAAGCAGTCCAGGGATGAGGAGTTCAGAAGGGCTGAATGTACTGTTCTCTTAATTATGTATTAGTACGTTCTCGTGTTCTACATGGGCTGAATGGCCTGTCCGCCTCATTATGTATTCTTATGTTCTTGTGTTCTAGATGGACTGGACGCACCGTTCTCCTCACTGTGTATTCTTATGCTGTTGATGTTGAGCCAGCTGTGATGTAACAATCTCGCCAGTGTCAGAGTGTCCAGGTTATGTCATGCTATGTAACATTACGAGCTTTATCCGGTGCAAGGCGATGTTTGAGGATTAAGCGCTTCGGGAAGCAAACGGATCGTGGTGCCCGAATGTGCAGGAGCTGAGAAATAGCATGTGACGCAGCGGTAAGAGGTGTAGACTCAATATGCAGGACATCCACCGTCCCGCAGCGTAGAAACACCACAGCAAGCACGGTGGACAGTGCTGGGAGGGCAGGTGCCTGTCACAGCCTGTCACCAGGGCAACGGGACTATTACAATGGGACTGGGCGGGGTTTGTACACACCTGTAGTTGTAGCTGCTGTACTCGAAGTCAATCAGCATGAGCTTCTGTCCATCCAAGTTCTCACGTCCGTTTAGGAGCAAAATGTTACCTGGAGAGGTTGGGGTGGGGGATGGGGCGGGGTGGTGGGGGGTTAGCAGAGTTGAAATGGAACAGAATGATCAGCACCTGCCCGTTTCTGCGTTTCCTGTTCCATGACCTACTTCTGTCTTCAGTTGCACTGGCAGTTGGAGGCTTCAGCAATACGGCAGAAAATACACAAAAACTCTGAACGCGGACGAGGATGAGGATGAGGAGGAGGGGTAAGGGGGGGCTCACCTTCCTGGCAGTCGTTGTGACAGAAGACGACGGGCGAACGGGTGGACTCCAGCAAGGACCTGCGAAGCAACACAACGTTAACAAAGCTACCTGAGGAGAGACGCAACTTTACTGAAGCTAAATGGTAAATGGACTGCATTTATATAGCGCTTATATCCAAAGCGCTTTACAATTGATGCCTCTCATTCGCCAGAGCAGTTAGGGGTTAGGTGTCTTGCTCAAGGACACTTTGACACGCCCAGGGTGGGGTTTGAACCGGCAACCCTCCGACTGCCAGACAATCGGTCTTACCTCCTGAGCTATGTCACCCCTACTTGCTTCAGTAATCCTTCCTCAGTATCTTAAATGAAAACAAAAGACTAAAAAAAAAAAACTCACCAGCTTTGTTAAGCCATTTCCAACATCAGCTGTATACTATTGTTCACCTAATGACACAGGTGACACAGGCTGCTTAAAATCACACAGCCGTCATCAATAATTATAGCAATATGTATCAGTGTTCACAGCATTACTCTTAAACACAGTTCGTTCGTTTAGACCCTCGGGTGTCAGTAAATATCCAGGGTATGAGTCACTGAAGGGTAAATATGCAGAAGACTTCCTTTCTTGTCAACAGATGATCTCAGTTGCCCCTTAGTGATCTTTTCAACGCAGCAAAAATGCAACGTGGATGGATCACGTTTCCAATCATTAAAGTGAACTGGAACGGGATAGTCGCAAGCTTTTGTGTTCACTAACGCACTGCTTCCGCTGTGCGGACACCTTACCGATGTACAGTTTGCCTCACGGGCGTCTGAGGAAGTATATGACGTGAGTTGAAGCGCAGGAGACCGAGTCTTTAATGAAAAACCTTTTCCGTTTTGAGGATGACAGAAATATTTCAGTCTTTATTACACTGTGACCGTGAGCACAGTGACTTCACAGATAGAAACCATCAGGTACGGCACTCAGACAGGGCTGGGGGTGTTATTTTACCAAGTTTTCCCCATTATAATTTTCATAATCAAGCTGATCAAACAAATTTATTCCACTCCTACCTCCAAACCTCTAAGGGCAGATCTTTGAAGTCTGTTGGCAAAGAAGGATCTGACATTAACAAATGTCAAAGGTAGCCAACTGGATATTTTCTCTCCAATTTTTAACAGGCAAAGGACAAACTATTTGTATACTTACAGTACCTTTCCTAAATGTTTTTCATCCTTTTTTTTTCTTTGTACACAAGCATTTTGTCTGGTGAAAACTGAAAATTTGGGGTGGGGCCAGGTGACAGCGGTTGAATTCTTTGTAGCCTGCGTCACCTGACTTATGAATGATTGTATACACATGATGCTGGTGTTGGCCGAACAAAGAGTTTTTATATTTACACTTACGACGCTGACGAAACGATTGTTTCCATTGTTATTTATAGTATTGAGTAATGAGTTTGCGCAAGACACCCAGAGTGGGGGTGTAACTTTTATATACTTGAATGATTGTGATAAAATAACAAAACGAAAAAAAAAAAACACATTTTCCCACAGGAACGCAACATGAAGGAACACAGCAGAAAATATGCAAACAACGACGCCGCCCAGAATCCGACCTGTCGTTCAGCTAACAAGATTAAAACAAATAAAAGCTTGAATCCATTAACAGCGGTTAAGATCTCCAGACACTTCACTCTCCCGGTTTACCAGGACTCTTAATTTTGCCGCTCGAGTGAGGAAACACAAACCGGGGCGCACAAAGGGCCTTTTGTTTTTCAGCGGGAGCTCGAACGCGTCCGTGGAAAACAGCGTCATGTGACTGTTGCGTAACCGCGTAAGCGGGTGGCGTGCGTGACCCGGGGCGGGTTTGTGGGGGGGGGGGGGGGGGGGGGGGGGCGGAACTTCCACGTACCTGAGCGTCTCCATCTCCTGGGGCAGGTTGAAGCTCATGAGCTGGGCGAACTGGCGCACGTGGGACTCCCTGGTGAAGGCGAGCCTCAGCACCTGGTTCAGGTACCTGCGGCGGGCGAGAAGAGCCGAGGGACGGGGGGGGGGGGGTTGAGGTGGGGGGGGGGGGGGGGTGGGGGTTGGTGTCAATACACTATGAAAGCACAACAAATATCATACTGAGATTATCTTAGTAACACACATAGCAACACCCATCTACACACACCCCAAAATACAATAGTGCCCCTCGGAAGGATGACATTATAGTTACGTATTACAATAATTATATCACTACATATATAGTTATAAAACATAATGAACCGGCCCAAAGCACAGGCCCCGTTAATGCTTTTCATTCCACTTTACTCTCTCTCTCACTCAAGTTAATGATCAGTTCAACATGCTCAAATGAGTCACTCCATTAACTGAGCAAGCTGACGTTAATATGACATTAAATGGCCCACTTGGCTTAATAAAATTAACGTTTAATGTTAATCTAGCATGTGAGCCAAATAGCACACGGTAAGCTATTTCTGCCGCACGGTAAGCGTCGCTAGCACAGTTACTGAACACAAATTAAAGCCAAGAGAAATGCACCTTTCCCAGATCCTTGAGAGCGTGCGCAGTGTAGAAGATACGTAAAGAAGACAGAAGATACACTTTTATTGAACCCCGTGGGGTAATTTGTCCTCTGCATTTGACCCATCCTAGTTACTTAGGGGGCAGTGGGCAGCTGCCTCTCTGTGCTGCGCCCGGGGACCAACTCCAGCTCTGAGGCCAGTGCCTTGGTAAGCATGTAGCTCGTTCTCTGCCGTAGCGTGTGAGTCTCCACCAATCACAGTGAAGCAGGCACTGCATGGCTTATTTCATTTCAATTCGGTAAATTAAGGAAATCGATTCCAGTTTTATCGACCGGAAAAAAAGTAAAAAGGTCATGGGAAAATTCCAGTTCATCTCCTGAACTGGATAACTCCACGTCCTGAGAAACTGCTTTTTTTTTGCAGAATCAGTAAAAAAAAGAACCATTATCTTTCGCTCTCCAACACAACACTTTTTTAACTGACTGGTGTCTTCAGAAGCCACATCACACCCCCTTATCAGCACTTTTCAGGGCGCTTGCATAACCCTGTTACCCACTGGGATGCAGACTTCAGACAGCCGATCGAGCTAGCTAGCGACCCAAACTGTCCAGTACCTGCGATAAGATAATAATTCGCTCTTCCGCTCAATAGCCACTCAGATGTGCACTGTGAACGGTCATAAATGCAACATTATCTTAGCGACCACATTCCAAATTCCAGCACTTATTGTTCCCCCTCTCCACCAGTCACCCCCCCCCCCCCCGCCAATCCCCCCGCCACCATGTTTACCCCCGTCAGAAAACAATCTACGCAACTTCCACTAAGCAGAGTCTCATGACTCTGGCTCAAAACAAACTGCGTCTCTGTGGCCGCAAGAAAAAAAAAAAAAAAAAAAAAAAAGCAACGTCATCCCAAAAATCTCGCTCCGCGCCGGCCGAAAATGGGCCATTGCAGCCAAGCCGGGGCAGACGTGGGCCCTGCTCGTCCGCCGCGGCTCGGTTTTCCCCAAACACAAAGCGACCCGGGGGAAACTCACTTGTCCATGGTGCCAAACAGCCATTTTGGCTCTTTGTTGAAAGGCATCCTCATGCCGTGGAACCGGGCCATCTTCTGCGCGATTTCGGCTGACGTGCTTGGAATGCCCAGCTCGCTAGTGTCCAGTCTCCTGCTCTGTAAAGACAATCAGGGAGGGCAAAGAGGGTCAAAGGTCAGACTGCAGACGTGCCTAGGGACACGCATTCCATTCTGGGTAAAAGGCAGCGACTATAAGCAATGGGGTGGGGGGGTAGCGAGAATGCGGATTTATTAAATGCACGATTCAGGATTTTTTTTTTTTTGTGTACCAGCTGCTGGGGCTGGGAGGGGGGTGGGGGTGAGGGAAAAAAGAGGAACATGTTCTGAAGCGCATGACCTCCTCAAACTGCCATTTCCCATCACAACGACACGTGGAAAACATATTCTCACCAGCTGAAGTGAGCCAATGGGAATTAAGCATGAAAGCATTTGCAGCTAATCTGCACATACGGGACGGCAAGGGAAGCCTTTAATGCTGCTGAACGCGAGTGAGATACAGCTGAAACGCGGCTGAGGCAGCTCCTCCGGTTATATAACCAGGGCCCACCGCTATTTTTAGCCCCCATAAACAAGACCAGACAATGTCGTGGGAGCACTTCCCATAAAACACGCGCGCGCGCACGTGGGCGCACACACACACACACACACCGTCTTTCTCTCACACACACACCATCTCTGTTTCTCTGTCTCTCTCTCTCTTTCTCTCTCTCTCTCTCACACATGCACACACACACACCATCTTTCTCTCACACACATACACACACACACACCATCTCTCTCACACATGTGCACACACACTACACACACACACGCACATACACCATCTCTTTCTCTCTCTCTCTCTCGCACGCACGCACGCACACAGGTCACTCACAGGCACGTACTGCTCCAGCCTGCCCTGGGGGAAGATGCCGTAGAGTTTGGGCCCCAGTTCCCTCTCGGCCAGGATAGCAAACATCACGCTCTCCAGCACCATGGCCTCTGTACCCTGCCGACATAACACAGCACAGACACGTCAGGAAATACTGCACACAGATCACATCAGCTTCAGCTGCAACAGTCACACTGCACACAGATCACATCAGCTTCAGCTGCAACAGTCACACTGCACACAGATCACATCAGCTTCAGCTGCAACAGTCACACTGCACACAGATCACATCAGCTGCAGCTGCAACAGTCACACTGCCCACAAATTACATCAGCTTCAGCTGAACATAGCAGGATTCACACTGCACACAAATTACATCAGATTCAGCTGAAACAGAGCAGGATTCACACTGCACACAAATTACATCAGATTCAGCTGAAACAGAGCAGGATTCACACTGCACACAGATTACATCAGATTCAGCTGAAACAGAGCAGGATTCACACTGCACACAGATTACATCAGATTCAGCTGAAACAGAGCAGGATTCACACTGCACACAAATTACATCAGATTCAGCTGAAACAGAGCAGGATTCACACTGCACACAAATTACATCAGATTCAGCTGAAACAGAGCAGGATTCACACTGCACACAGATTACATCAGATTCAGCTGAAACAGAGCAGGATTCACACTGCACACAGATTACATCAGATTCAGCTGAAACAGAGCAGGATTCACACTGCACACAGATTACATCAGATTCAGCTGAAACAGAGCAGGATTCACACTGCACACAGATTACATCAGATTCAGCTGAAACAGAGCAGGATTCACACTGCACACAGATTACATCAGATTCAGCTGAAACAGAGCAGGATTCACACTGCACACAGATTACATCAGATTCAGCTGAAACAGAGCAGGATTCACACTGCACACAGATTACATCAGATTCAGCTGCAGTGGAGATGGATTCAGACAGAACCCGCCAAACACAGAGGCGCACACAAAAGAGGAAACCCTGCACTGGTTCCCAAAGAGGAACCCAAATGAGGAACCCAGCACACTTTTTCAGCGCCCAATGCTCTCTGGCCCCGTGCCCTGCCAAGGAGGAGAACCGCGTCAGGAAACCTGCACTCGTTTCTGCAGATTCAATAAAACTTTTCGTGCTGAGCAACACTGTCCCCGGAAAACCACTGTCACGGACAGTACTGACTGCTACAGCATGTGCGGTTGCTGGGCAGGGGAAGGGGGTGGGTGGGTGGGTGGGGGGGGTGAGCTGAATCAGAGGTGTGAGGAACCGACATTCCCGGCCCGGAGCGCTTCTTGGCGTTCCCATTTCCATGGAGAGGGAGAAAGGAATGCTCTCCATTTCAACACTGGCATGTCACTAAACGGATGGAGACATCTGATTGGCTGTTTTGCCTTTAAAGATTTTAAAAGGCCAAAACCAGATCTCACTGGCAGAGATTACGATGGAAGAGAAGAAGCAAGAGGTGAACTTTAATGCAGAAAGAGTAGGATTCACTTGTATTTTATTATGATTATTATTATTGTACATCTCAAAGTGCACAAATAGCTGTGAAAGAAAAACTAAATAAAATGTGATAAAAGTGTGTCTGTGTGTGTGCATGTGCTTATGTATGAACAGTATGGACATCTATTTTTCATAATATTAAAAACACCCCTCCCCCCTTCCCCATAAATGGTGGTATATTTCAGCAACATTTTTTTTTACTGAAAACCGAGTTTTACAGGAGAACATTCACATCTTGGCTGCGTCTTTGGAAAGATTATCATGTGCCTGTTTATGACCCAGGCCAAGCAACAACTGAAAAAAAAAAACACATTACCTGAATTTCTCAATGCTGTCAACTACAGGGTTTTTCACACTTACAGCACGTAAAAAATACTCATCTCTGGTTTATGACTGGTCTAATACACTGAATGAAAGTGATACTTGTGCCAAGCTGCACCACATCACCCGATACGAAAATAAAAGCCTGTGTGAACAAGCTATAAAAGGCTTGTGGGAACTGGGGGGGGGGGGTGTTTTGGGGGGCGGGGTGTACGTGTAGAACGGGGCAGGCACATTCACGGGCCTCCGAATCGAAGGATTAAAAGAGGACCCAAAAGCAGAGGCTTGGGGATGACTCACTCCAGAGGAACAGAACAGGAACAGGCCCCGCGATTGTACTGCGAACAGCTCGTCCTGCCAAGAACGCCAGTTGCTCTTTGTGGCAGCTTAAAAATGACACACTGCTGGTTTTTTTTTTCTCCCCCTATGAAGCGGGGGGGGGGGGAGGTTAAGAAGTTCAAAATAGGTACAGGACGAATCCGTCTGCAAACATAAAACTAACCATGTGTTCTAATTTTTTAAAAATACATATTTTATATCCTTCTTCTACGGTTCTGATACTACACCACAAACTAACCCTCATGAAGGAAGTTAAGACAAGTACAGTGCAACTGAAAAAATAAATACATTTCTTTTTTATTTTTTTATTTTTTTAAACTGCTTCCTGCCATTATGGACCTCACTTCCTGGTGGGAGGCTTCTGGGAAACGCGGACGGAGCAACACATTTTACAGAAGTGACCGTTCGCCTATTCTGGGCTTTTCGGCGGTGGTTTCAGGTTTCTCTAACGCCGCGGGCGAGGCAAACCCCCCCCTTCCAAAACGCACTTCCTGGGGTGAACGGCGTCTGGGAGAAAGAGGCCACGGCCCCTTCCGCAGGGCAGCCGCGTCCCGTCCTCGCGCTGGGAGGCAGAGAGAGAGAGACCGCGGCGCGCCCCGCTGCTTTCTCACTCGCCGCTGAGGAGAGCATCATTCGAGGGGGGCGGTGGGAGCGAAGTCCGGTCCGGCTCCGCACACAAGGACAGCAGCGCCGGTGTGTAAAGGCAACCGGAGGTCGTTCAACTGCACACCCGCGCGGGAATCTAAGGTCCGTGCGGCTGACCTCGAATCCGTGACGCCAGCCGCCATCCCACCCAGGTCATTCCAGCCCCCGCCTGCCCCCCTCCCCACCATGTTCCAATCAACCCCCACCCCCCCCCCACTGGCTCCACCCCTCCTTTTTCCGCTGGGAAACCGGCGACTAGGAACTTCACCTTTACCTCCTTACATCTATCACCTTTCCTTGAACAGCCAATCGGACGCAAGGTAATTATGATTTAGGTCATGCGTCCCAGCAGTGCTGAAGGGTCCAACAAAAAAAAAAATCTATGAACCTATTGGCCATATATTACCGCCATAGTCCCGAGACACAGATAAGCGTTGCTGTCTACGACAGATAAGGAAATACCAGCTGAGGGACACCTGTTTTTAGGGTGGCCCTCAAAAAAAAAAAAAAAAAAATTTACAAAGTAAAAAAATAAAAACTCAAAATACATATAAATATATGCTGTGTGTGACTACAGGGTGATTAAGAATGTGTGACCCCACTTAGCTGTACATAACTGACATAACATAACATGACGTAAGACGAGAACAGGCCATTCAGCCCAACACTGCTCGTCTATTCCTATCACTAAACTATACCTAATGCTTAGTTTACCTAAAAGCTAGATAATATCTAACACTGTATCAAGCCGGGCCTAGAACACCCTACAGTGTTTCTGCCTCCACTACATGTCCAGGCAAGCTGTTCCACACATTGACCACTCTCTGTGTGAAAAAAATATTTCCTAATGTCTGTATGAAATTTACCCTTTGCCAGTTTCCATTTATGCCCCCTCGATTTGCTAACCGAACTCAACTTGAATAATTTCCTGTAGTTCACTTTGTTAATCCCTTTAATAAATTTAAAAGCCTCAATCAAATCCCCCCTAAGTCTCCTTTAATAAGCATGAAAAGTCCAAGCATCTCAAGCCTTTCCTCATAACACTTATCTTTTATACCCGGAATCAATCTGGTTGCCCACCTTTGGACCTTTTCCAGCGCCTCTATATCTTTCTTGTAGCACGGTCCGCAGAACTGCACACAATACTCCAAGTGTGGTCTGACAAGGGTATTGTATAGATTTATACTCAATGCTCCTGGCTAATCCTGACAGTAGCACCGTCCTCTCTACATTACATTACATTACAGGCATTTAGCAGACGCTCTTATCCAGAGCGACTTACACAACTTTTACATAGCATTTTACATTGTATCCATTTTATACAGCTGGATATATACTGAAGCAATTTCGGTTAAGTACCTTGCTCAAGGGTACAACGGCAGTGCCCTACCCGGGAATCGAACCTGCGACCTTTCGGTTACAAGCCCAGTTCCTTACCCACTGTGCCACACTCCTCCCTCTACAAGCTCGGAAATATTTTTGGCAACGCTGGGCACCGTCTGTCACATGCTGTTCCCAGAGAACAACACCAGCATCCCGCGGGCAACTCATTGTCCTGGACGTGGCGGATGTTTCGCAAGCTGCGTCTCACAACCCCTTGCGCAATCGCGAAAAAATTAAAAACGAGATCGCTCGGCTCAGGAGGAGCCAAAGGCCCAGCTGCAGCAGGACGGCCGGGGCGGGGGGGCGGGGGGGGGGGGGGGGGGGCGCGGCGACGCTTGCGTTTTAAGGAGAAAGTGGCTTCCTCTCGCCGACACAAACAACCCGTGCCACAGTTCCGCGACGCCGCCATAACTGCATAATAGAAACACGGCCAAAACCCTCAGGCCCGCGGCAGAAGCGCCCCTTTTAACTTTGGTACAGGAGGGTGTTCACAACGATCTCTAGGCTGGAAGGAAGCCCTTTAAGGACGCCATGCGGGGCGGGACGGGACGTTCCTTTTGTGTCGTGCCAAAAAAAAAAAAAAAAAAGAGAGAGAGAGAAATGTTATCGACAGTGACAACCACTCATAAGTCACGTTGACACGTGGATCCCCTAACTTCAATTCAGTGGACTGAAATGATTAAAAAAAACTCAAATTTCTGAATGAAAATCCACCACGCTAAGGTATTACAAAATAAATAGCTGCATAAATAAAGATTGTGTTGACCCAGTAACCTTCGGCTAATTAAGCCTGGTATGAAGCCATACATAGTTTGGCACAGCGACAAGATAATGTTAGCAGTCTGTTACAGGGTTGTCATACCAGCCTTTAAAGGGGAGATGTTGATGATAACAAAGAGATACAAATACAGCACCAAATTCAAATAAAAGTACAGTACAGTGTAAAAACGAAAATCTAAAAAATTCAAAAGTACAATACGAGCTTGATGTGCACACACGGTACCGCAGGCACCACCTGCACATGCCCCTGAGCGAGCCAGCGTGCGCCTCGACTGAGATCACGTGACCGCGGAAGTGCAGCTGCCCTGGGGTTTTTCCACTGCGCCACATACGGGAAACGGTCATAATCCCCCTCAAACGGTTCGTAAGCCCCGTGATTGACTGCGTGCTCTCACTGGTTACCATCACATGGATAGCGCGGACGGTGCGTCCCTCTGTGTATCCGGTTGTTTACGCAACTCGCGCGTCTGGGACAAAAAAAGGGAGCGCGATATCTTTTGTGCTTCCAGCACTCCCTGAACTACAGAATGTAGAATCCTGAACAAGTAACGGTTGGAAAAGAAATACAACGTATGTACAGTGCATCCTGTCTGGCATCCAGCGGCAGGCAATCCGGTCAATTGAACGATTTGCTCCATAAAGTATTTTTAAAAATCTCTTCGGGGCTTCTCATGCGGAATAAATTCAATATTGAGATTTCTAATATAAAAATTAAAAAAACGAAATGAGTGACTGTGATCGTGACGGTCAATATTACAGAATACATTTGACACCTAATTATCCAGAGCAATTTACAACAGTGCATGATCTGGGCAAAGAATAGAGAAGACCGAGTTATAGAGTAACGACCGATAGTTGGAATCGTTCCATAACAGTTCATGTTATGAACAGTCGCATTTCCTTTGGCGCATCAGATGGAGCTTTAAAGTCAGTTTTTTCCTATTCGGCTGCGCAGCCGGGTAGCGCATTCCAGCTGCTTTTTCAAGCATTCGTTTCACTAAAACCAGAGGCTGCTGATTTCTCTCTCAAATTAACCTGTCTCAACAGTCCTGTGCATCTGCAGACAGGTAAATGGCTTCCTCTTTGACACCTAGAGGCTCCTGATGTAATGCCAAAAAGCTCCTAACTTACAGTCATCAAACAGAACTGGGCGTACATGGCTATCACCACGGACTGAAGGAACAGACAGACCTGTTCATCTCATAAAATCTAGCCAAGTAGAATTGCAACACAAGAAAAACAGCAGCAATGATGTTTAGGTTTTGGTTGTACTGCCACACAGAAGGACACACAAATACTACAACTGCCCCCCCCCCCAGTAAATAACCTACTGCAAGAACAGTTAGTATGTCAAATGTAGTTTACTCTGGATCTGGGTTTCTACTCGGCAAACACATTATGGCAAATCTCATTGTTGGCGTTCATGTGAGCGAGATTCATTTAACAGGTAAGACCTTCAGAAGGCAGGTTAATTTTTCATTAGCATAAACTGGCACAGCTCTCTTTGCGCACATGGACAAATGAGTCAGTGCGCCTGAGGGTTAAAAAAACAAAAAAAACAAAACACACCCAGTAATTTTCCGCTGTTCTGGTTACCCGGACAAACGTTGCCAGCGCTAGACGGCTCTTTATCACGAACAACTGCTGCCGTTTCCAGGAGATATTTTACTGATATTCTAGAGCTCTATAAATACACACGCAGCGGTGCTGTGGGGTGAAGTTGGTAGGGCAGAGGTAAGAGGTGCCACTGCCCCCAACTGGAATGTGCGACGGGCGCTTCCGCCAGCCAAAGCCGCGCCCACGACAAGAACATTCCGCAGAATTCCGTCAAGATCCCCATCTCGCACCCCTCTCATCCAGAGCGACTTACACAACTTTTTACACAGCGTTTACATTGAACCATTTATACAGCTGGATATATACTGAAGCAATGCAGGTTAAGTACCTTGCTCAAGGGTTACAACGGCAGTGTCCTAACCCAGGAATCGAACCTGTGACCTTTCGGTTACAAGCCCAGTTCCTTACCCACTATGCTACACACTGCCGCCCTATGCATGACTGGGCATTCCCAATTGGGGAGTAAGGGGGGGTGTTGAGGGGCATTAAAAAAAATAAAAAAACAAAAATCAAACAGAAAGGCCCTCTTCCCCATTGGTTACTTACTTCAGAGTTATTTTCTGTGTCTGACTGTCTGGCTTCTCCTTTGTTACAGGACATCTATCAACAGAAGAGAGAGCAAGAAACTGGCAGTGAGTACACTGGATTTCAACTTTGCGCACCAAGTCACATTCACACATCACTAAATGAAAGGAGGGGAGAGAGAGAGAGTGAGAGAGAGAGACACAGAAAGAATGAGAGACAGAGACAGAATGAGAGAGAAAGAGAATGAGAGACAGAGAGAGACAGACAGAATAAGAGACAGAGACAGAGTGAGATAGAGACAGAGAGGGAGAGAGGTCCCCCAACCAAAAAACTGTTCTTAGAGGACAAATCAAGGAAAGAGTCACAGAATACGAATATTTTTCCTCTGAAGCAGATCTTTGTTCATTTGAAATTTAAATGGGGGAGGACAAAAAGAAATTCTAACAGCAATTCCCCCTTATTTATTATTGTCCCTTCTAACCATGGCAGTATCAGTGGCGTTGATGGTCTGCAGATGTGAACTATGGCAACTGAAGAAACTTCTAAGTGCTGATGTATGAAAATGTATCTGTCGTCAAGACACGGGTGTTGCGTCATCGTTTACATCTAAAACGTGCAATCATTCGTTTCCAGGATAAAACGGTGGACCCCATTTAAGATTGTGTTTGCGTCACTCAACAAATTATTAACCGCATTAAAGTTATTTAAAAAGAAGTTTTACAATTCCTCTGTAGACAAGGCAAAGCAGTTTATTGTACCGAATTTATAGTGAGGTAATAACGAAGACCATGTCCCGGTCCGTTTATTCCACAGCTGATGTCCAGTCTAGACTAATTGCAGACTAATCGCTACTGATACAGCATGGAAATCCATTATCCGTTTAAGATAAATAAAGCGTTGGATTAACTGAGGTGCGGTTACCTTGGAGAAGTACACCATGTGTCTTTTCTCCGTGCCACGACTGCACGAAGAAAGCTAACAATAAAAGACATTTTCCGTGGATCGTCATTGTTGAAGCCGGCCCATTATGTTCTGTGTGTGTGTGCGCATGCGTGTGTGCGAGTGTGTGTGTGTGTGTGTGTGTGTGTGTGCGTGCGAGTACACGTGCGTTTGCACGTGTGTTTGCATTTGCATATATATATCCTTTTTTCCCCTTGAAATTGCGCTGCACTTCTAGATTAACATTTTAGATTCGTAGTCAAACCATTCACGTGTGGTTAAGGTGCAGATTCTCAGCTGTTCTTTACGGGTATTTTTTAAAATACATTTTGGGTTTTTATCATGCAGAAATTACAGGACTTTTTATACATTTCAGAGCACCATAATGTTTGGGACAAATGGCTTTACAGATGTTTCTGATAAGGTGTGTTCAATTGCTTCCTTAGTGCAGGTATAGGAGAGCTTTCAGTATCTTGTCTTGATTCAAGGCTTTTCATTGCCTTTGGAGTCTGTTATTGGTGTTTCACAGCATAAGGACCAGAGTTGTGCCAATGAAAGCTAAGGAAGCCATTATGAGGCTGAGAAATAAGAAAAAGGTCTTGTTGACATACACATCACTTTCATACTGTATATACCTTAGCTTTTCATATTCCATATTCTATATTTATATGATACATGTGTACATACACCTTACTGCACTTTACTGCTTCTTTTGCACTTCTGGTTAGATGCTAACTGCATTTCGTTGTCTCAGGACGTGTACTCTGTGCAATGACAGTAAAACTGAATCTAATCTAATCTAATCCAATCTATTCATATGAGACCAAGACCAATTTGCATCAGAGTAATGGCAAGAGCAAAGTGTGGAGGCTAAACGGAACTGCCCAAGATTGAAAACAAGCGGCAGTGTAGTGTAATGGCTAAGGAGTTGGTCTTGTAACCGAAAGGTTGCAGGTTCGATTCCCCGGTAGGACACTGCCGTTGTACCCTTGAGCAAGGTCCTTAACCTGCATTGCTCCAGTATATATCCAGCTGTATAACTGGATACAATGTAAGTCGCTCTGGATAAGAGCGTCTGCTAAATGCCTGTAATGTAATGCCTCCCTCATCTGTGAAGCATGGTGGCGGAGGTGTTATGGTTTGGGCATGCATGGCTGCTACAGGTACTGGCTCACTTTTCTTCCATGATGCTGTAGCTTCTGGTGTACAGAAGCATCTTATATTGCTCAAGTTCAAGCAAAAGACTCCAAGCTCATTGGATGGAGCTTCATCCTACAGCAAGACAATGATCCCAAACATTCCTGCCAAAGGAACAAAGCAGTTTTTCAAAGCCAAAAAAACAGGAAAATTCTTGACTGGCCAAGTCGCCCGATCTGAATCCAACTCAACATGCATTTCATATGCCAAAAAGAAAACTACGAGCAACTAGCCCCCAAAATAAGCAAGAGCTGAAGATGGCTGCAGTACAGGCCTGGCAGAGCATCACGAGAGAAGATACTCAGCACTTGGTGATACGCAACAATGTAGTAAACATCAATATGTCCCAAACATTATGGTGCCCTGATATGGTGGGGCTGTATAATTTCTACATGGTGAAACCAAAGTGTATAAAAGTACCCTTAAATAAAAGCTGAGAATGTGCACCTTGACCACACCCGATTATTTGATTACAAATCTAAAACTGTGAAGTACAGAGCCAAATAGAGAAAATATATCTTTGTCGCAGGCACTATGGAGTTCGCTGTACGTACATCACATAAAATCAAATTCTTTTATTAATTTGTTTTTGTTTTTTTTTTTGCAGTTTCCGGATGTCCCTTTTTGGAGGAGATTTGAGGCTTATCTCCCTCTTCTGGAATGTAGTCATCTGATTTCACCAAACAGTGCTGAGGGCGGTATCTTATCTGGGAAACAAACAACGCAGTAGGTGCACATCACAATACACCAAAACCGCACTGGAAGAGCGTGGTTGTTGTTTAAACAGTATGACAAATAGATGTTTGTCAGTGGGTGTGGTGCACTTCATTGGGAATGAAGGGATAGGGAGGAAACTCTATAAGCTCAGGTGTTTGTCAGACGTAAATGGCGCTGTTTGATAATTGGGTGTGCCGCCCATTGCTTTTTTTGAGTTCTTCTTTTTTTTTTTTTTTAACTCCTTATTTTCGAATTACCTAGAGGTAGACAATTATCAAAAGAAAGGCCACAAATTTCCTAAAACTCAGAATCAGCTAATTAGATGTAGATATTACTACCAAAGATTAAAATGATTTACTATGAAATCCAAAGCAATGTCATGTTTATTTAATAACTTTGGTTTGGCATTTTGGTTATACGGCATTTCGTAAAAATATTGCAGCGTACAAGTCAAACGTCAACACACAAAATAAGTGTATTAGAACGAAAACGGTGCATTTTATTGGTGGAGGGAACATTAAGCAAGATAAAATAAGATAGAAATGGATACCTATCGTTAAGTTAACCCTTTGTTGGGTTAGGGGCGAACAGCAGAGAGATTTCGGCAGGTGCTCTGTGTGCGTCTACTTTTTTTAAAAAAAACTGGAAGACAATGCTGTGACTGCAGAGATCTCATACTATACCGTGTGGGGTACGGCCGTATCACATGGAAACGAGAGTGCTCATGGGCACGCCCCTTTTTCGGATGGCCTACGGCAAAAAACACACGCATGTACATCCAAGGTGGAACATCACTGCCCCCACGCACACTCAACACGCACGCTCAACATGCACGCTCAACACGCACGCTCAACACGCACACTCAACACGCACACTCAACACTCACTCAACACGCACACTCAACACGCACAGGCACAGCCAGCACACCAACGCACAGAGCGCCAGAGTGCCCAGCAAAAAAAATAAAAAGGAATGAATAAGTCAGTTAGTTAGTAAATCGCTCTCTGTCTGTTCTGGTGATTCATTTTCATTCATTTTTATT
Source organism: Anguilla pacifica (assembly GCA_039654925.1). Lineage (NCBI taxonomy): Eukaryota > Metazoa > Chordata > Actinopteri > Anguilliformes > Anguillidae > Anguilla > Anguilla pacifica. The sequence continues at coordinate 41,198,874 of CM077299.1, forward strand.
TTATTTTTATTTTCAAAGGGCTTCATCCCCATTTAAAAAGTCCAGATTGCCTCCTGAGACAACACTACAGCCTTTAAGGAGGAGGTGAAATGAAAGTTAATTCTCCTACTACAACGAATTGCCCCTCTGAGGACATTAAAGTCTTCTAATCTAATCTAATCACACAACTTTCAAAAGGAGGAATGCATTTCACAAAATGCCTTTGCCCCAACAGGCACCTCATAGACTCTTTCTCTTATAAACAAACCATCAGGTTTTTGTTTTTTTTATTAAAAATTTTTTTTTTTTTGGGGGGGGGGGGCTCCCAGGGCCACATGACACAAAATGGCAGTGAATGACAGCAATGGAAATTTGGTTAGACAGCCTTGTTTCAGTAATGGGGATTTAAGGGATGACACCAACGACTACCCAGACCAGTACACATCATCATGACTAATTACCACGAGTCACAGGTGGCTCTGACGTGGAACACTTCCTGGCATCCTAACTCCTTAAAACAAGCATGTGGGTCACTGTATTAATTATTAATGTACACATCCTGAGATAGGGTGGACAATGTCATTAAAACTTCTAATGGGGAGGGAGAGAAGGTGGGTACTGCAGTTCAATAAGCACATTACAGTATTAAAAGGTCACAGGAAAAAAGTAGAAAACATATCTAAGGCAAACCAAAGCCTGTTTTTTTTTGGGTTGGCCCTTCGGACAGGAGAGGCATAAGACTCTTTTGGGACTGAGGTGGCAACAGAGCACAAGTCTCCACTGCTAACTGCAGAGGCTACGTCCCTCTTAGCACGCACTTAGCACACTCCAGTCCAAGACATCTGGCTGTCAGGGACTCGGAAAGAAGACACCATATATACCGTATATCTGCTAGAAAGGTTGAGCTGCAGTGGGCAGCTGGGCTTACACACAAACCTTTTGGCAGGGGGGGCGGGTCACACCTAGATTAAACGGGCGCAGTTTAAAACCCCGGGGGGGGAGTTGGCGGAACACACCTGCAGAATGGCGCCATACAGACGCAGGAGGATCTCCCTGGGCTCATCCGCCACGCTGGCAGCGCCATCGGGCAAGGCGCAGAGGAACAGCATGTTGCTTAACCCTCCCCTGCAACAGCCAGACACAAACATTACGTTACATCACACAAACATTACACTACATTAAACTACATTACATCACACAAACATTACATTATATTAAACTGCATTACATTACATTACAGCCAGACACAAACATTACATAAGAAACATTACATTACAAGTAAACTACATTAACATTACGCTACACAAACATTACATTAAACTACATTACATTACAGCCAAACGCAAACATTACATTACATTACAGGCATTTAGCAGACGCTCTTATCCAGAACGACTGGCATAGCATTTTACAGTGCAATGACATACAAACACACGCAATGACACTGCAAACCCCAGAAAACAAAACAAAACCACCCCCAACCCCCCACCTCACAATGCCATAAAGTAAAGCGATTGGTGCCCAATGAATTCTGGAGTGATTGTGCGACACACTCAGGGCAGAAGGCTGGCTTCCACAGCCATCTCTGTCCCAGACACACACACCCACAACCGGATATTTTCATACGTTTGAGACGATTTTACCGCCAGCAATGAAACGGACATCTTTTTTTTTTTTTTTTTTTAAATACTAGCTCATCAGTTCACGCAGTGGGATCTGTAGTGAAGCCATTCAGGCCGAGTACCCCTCTCCAGGTAAACAAGGGCAGCACCCCACCTGGGAAATCAAAACAGAGTCCCTGTGTCCCCTAGGCCACACGGTGTTCCCGCCGTCCTGCCGATACCCCCCGCGCTAATGAGTCACGATAACAGCACAGCACAACAAAAATCCATTTCATTCTGCGCTAACGGCGTTCTGCGTTTTTAAGTCACAACTCTCGGCGCTCTCGTCAGCGGCAAAATGCGCTCAGAGTTCCCGCGACGCTCCTGGCTTTTCACAGCGCGCCGGCAGACTCGCTCTCCGGGAACGTTCCCGACGTTCCCACCCGCCGGAATGCCACGGTCGGAACGCCGAGCGGGAAGCCGGAAGGCCGCGCTCGGAGCTGGGAAAGGGAGGGAGAAGCCGACGGACCGACGGGCCGCGAGCGGCGGACGCCCACGCCCCCCCGACCTCGACCCCGGAGGACTCGTATGATCCTTAACGAGCGTATTCACTATTTTGGGTTTCTATGGTTTTCAAGGCACCTTTTTAAGTTACACCTATCAGGCTGGTCACACACTTTAATATGATATGAGGATATTTTATTGATGAAGGTACTGTACTGCTTTGTGATAACCACGAGTGTGTAATTGAGACAGGTAGCCTAGGTCAGGTGCTGTGGAAGGTGGAAATGCGCAGTGTGCGTCCCATTTGTCTGGATTACCCTCTGTTGTGCTGCACTGCTTTTCTTTCAACGATTCAATTCATGCATGGGAGAGGTCAATAAAGTACCTCTATTGTTTTCCAGTCAACCGCAGGGCATCCCAACTCGGTTCCAGGAGCTCTACTTTCATTTCGACCGCAATTTGGCACGCCCGGTTCTACACATTTGCACTTCAGTGAGATCTCCTTGCTGCTGAAGGAGGTGCGACTCTGTTAGAGCACGATAAGGGCAGTAGGTCTCCAGGAAAAAGGGTTGGGCAGCCCCGCTCTACAGGTTGGGCCTGTCTCGGCCCTCGCTTGCCTTCCCGTGAATTACTCCACAATTAAAAAATGTCGTCCACGTTAATTACGTGGCCCAAAACAACGCCGGCAGACATCTCTGATGACCACACCCAAGCATTACATTACGTTACAGGAGTTTAGCAGACGCTCTTATCCAGAGCGATTTACACAACTTTTACACTTTTACACTTTTTACATTGTATCCATTTATACAGCTGGATATATACTGAAGCAATGCAGGTTAAGTACCTTGCTCAAGGGTACAACGGAAGTGTCCTACCCGGGAATCGAACCTGCAACCTTTCGGTTACAAGCCCAGTTCCTTACCCACTGTGCTACACTCCGTCCAAGCATACCAACACTGGGAGTGTGACAGCTTTATGGGGACCCAGTCTTAGTCTTACCCAGGCTACTCCCACAGACGTACATGTGCATGTGTGTGTTTGTGTACAGTATGTGTATATATATTTCATGAAAAAGCATACAGAAAAATTAGTTGGCGGTAATGGCTGAATTATGGCTGAATAGTGGCTCCAGATCAAAATGCGAAGAGTTTGCAGTATTTTTCAGAGACAAGATTACTACAAAAAGTCAGATATCGTCGGATATAAACCAAGTTATAAAGAATTGTGTGTGTGAACCCCTGTTCTTGAGCCCGTCCCCTTCTAACTGCTAGGCATCATTTTGCTGTTGATGATTGCGAAATGCACAGGAAGTTAATTAGAGTTGAAAAGAAGACCGACAGGATGGTAGATCTCCAGGAACTGGGTTGGTTACCACTGCTTTAGATATGGTAAATGGACTGCATTTATATAGCGCTTTTATCCAAAGCGCTTTACAATTGATGCCTCTCATTTGCCAGAGCAGTTTAGGGGTTAGGTGTCTTGCTCAAGGACACTTCGACACACCCAGGGCGGGGTTTGAACCAGCAACCCTCCGACTGCCAGACAATCGGTCCTCCTGAGCTATGTCGCCCCCCAAGATATACAGCAGATCATTTAAAACGTAGCAGCGCGTATGCTGACCAAGACCAGGTGGAGAACACACATGCACCTGTCTCAACGTCCCTTCATTAGCTGCCTATTAGTTTTAGTACAGATTTTAGGATTCTTTTATTGGTGTTCAAATCACTCGGTGGACAAGCACCTGAATACATGTCAAATATGATCTTAAGGTATGTCCTCGGCCACAGATCTTTAGTTGTTCTGCAGGTCAGGTCTAAGAGGTACTGGGGAGGAAACTTTTAGAGTCTACGGTCCTCGTCACTGGAACAGCCTGCGTGAGGACCTGGAAGCTTCACGATCTGTAAACACTTTTAAACACAATCTCAGAACATACCTTTTTAGTTTAGTATTTGCGTAAGTGTACATTTTACTACAATCTTAACGAATCCAACCTTGATTTTTGTTTTATCTAGTTCTTTTTTTTTTTAAGTAATCTATTTTATTTTAATCTACTCTCGTTTGATTGATCTCTCTGTTCCACCAATTTCACTATTTTATGCACTTTTTATTGTATTTTTTTCATTTTTATTTATTTATTTTACTGTGTATTGCAATCCTGCACAAATGCGCTATATAAAAGCTTGATTGGTTGATTGACTGATTGATCGACTGATTTAGAGCAGCTCCTGTGTGAGCCTATCGGAAATAAATTAGAAATTAAATACGCTCACGGATTTTTTTTTTTTTTGAACATGCAATCGATAATTTGGGCTTGCGCGTTAATCAGACAGGAATTCGGGCATTTATTTCAGTCAGCTACCGAGAAACATTCCATTTGTTCCACGCCGTTCGCCTCAGCGCTGCATAGTTTACTACCACGTAACGTAATGCGTAAAGTTGACTGTCAGTGATGAGCAATTACACTACTGAGGGTGGGGATTCACCATAAACTGGAGAAAAAAAAATAGATTCGCCAAAAAAAAAAACAATCCAACAATCTGTAATTACAGAGCAAATAAATCACATTACATTGTGCGTGCCGCTAGGATCTCCTTTATATAGCTAAACATGTAGGCAAATTCTTCATACCAAACACGATTTAATAGGACAGATGAACCATTATGTTTGCCGCGGAGGACAAATGGCACTACACTACTACCATAGCAACCTAGCCAGCCTACGCAGTTTAGATTGAAACTTGTCTGTATTTGTCTTCAATGACGTTGAATGAATCGATTATGTTTATGTCTTCAAGCAAAGAAATAGATATCATGTGCACACACCTTATAATGCTGATTTGAAAATCCTCTTCATGCAACAGTTTCCATGCACCGTGAAGAAATTCTTTGCACCACAAATACGCCTTGTGTTTGGTCTGCTGATCGGGTTCCTCAGGCCGAACTACATCTTTGCATTCAGGTTCAGTGTCGGGCTGGACCTGCAGTTCGTTTTCGGAGACCAGCAAGCCAAGGGACATCGAAGGGGACGATGATACCCCATTTATGAACTTGGTTTTCATTTTTGCTTTTGAAAGGGCAATAATGCTTCCCGAATTTAACTGAATCTAAAAATCGCAAAAGCTACTTTTAAGAAGCTGAATGAAATTCGTATAACTTGCAACACCTTTTTAAAAAAAATAACGGTAATAGGCTACACTGTTGTATGCGTATGTGCTCTTCCGTTCTCAAAATGTGGTATTTCAATGGCAACACGTTGATATAGCAGTGGTTCTGCACAGCACCACACACCGGATGATGCCCTCACTGTATGAGACGAAGTATGTGCCAGACTGCACAATTTGAGGCAATGAAGTGGGTTTGTAACCTAACACGTCACCGGACCACGCCTCTTCGGGTCTGATTGGTCTGCACGAGGCTCAGCCCTGAAATCAAAATAGGCTAATATAGCGTTAGAAAGGCAATCCAATCCACCCAAAAATGTACGAATGTGTAGAGATTACAGTTTATGTTATGTAATTCCCCTGTGTACATTTCTCGTACGTATGAAGACGCGCGGTTATTTGTAAGGAATTCTATTGTGAATGAGATCGGCTTATTGGACTGACCACTGGGTTTTGTTAGCATTGTTAAGAGTGAGACAAGGGTTCTATGGTAAACACGTCATTTCTAGCGGTGTCATCTCCACAGTTCATGGATTAAACGAGGTTAAATATAGCGTCCTGTTGTATCTTATTTTCTATGGGGTTGACATTTATTTACGGGTCCGACTGGTTTCTTATGGTTTTTTCTAAATTCGCTCGTTTTAATGTAATCGTGTGTCTGAAAAATAGCCTACACCAGGATGAGTCGCGCACATAACTTCCATCTGCTTGGAAATCCTGGAAGTTTTCACTGGCAAATCCATGCCTATGACGTACAGGCTATGTGCGAAAGTCAAATTAGCCCATACATTTCGTGATGTATATTGTAAACCATTTAATGAATGCAACTGAAAGTGTGGTGGTGTCGCAGCACTACCGAGGTAAGCGCACTATCGTTGGCATAAAAATCTGACTCATTCTCATTCGTATTGGGCCGGAAAAACAGGTTAATGACTATGACAATCAGAGCGCAGTCTCTCCGCTCTGCGTTACTACGGCTCTGTGACTTCCTCCAGTACGAGTTTCTATGCGACAATCCAATGTTTTGGCTACGTGCAATGTCATGTTCGAACAGTTTACTCACGATAGGTAGCCTAACTAACTCGATTTTTGTGGTATAAGAATCATACAGTCTAGTCGATGTTAAATGTTCAGTGTCCCCGTTCACCGAAACAGTGGGGAAATTCATGATCCCGATCTGTTTCAAATTCCATTTTAAACTAGTGTACCTTAAACCCAAGTAAACCCCCGATATGATATCGCTTCGTGGCTCCACCTCCCCAGGCAACGGGATAATGATTAACCGAAATGAACTCACGCGACATCGTCTTCTTTCCGGGTTAGCTCCCAAAAATGAACTCCTCCCTGTAGATTTCTTACATGGTTTAAAAGAAACAAATGATAACTTACAGCACAACCACAAACACCGTGAGCACATTTTAGTTCACTGGCTGACAGATACCACACATTTCACGCTGGATGACCCGATATTGAGTTGAGCTTAAACGCAGACGCAGAGAATAAAATAGTACGAAGACAGAAACACTCCTGCCACGACGAAACAAATTTATACAAGATGCTCTAGTAATCTATATGAAGCAATGATCAAATATAATCACACACCGCCGCAATCCCGCCACCACCAAAAGATGCATCGAAAAGACAGATCATTCTTGCAAAGAAACTTTTATCTCGTTTTCAAGTATTCAAAAACTGTTAAATAAGTACAAGGTATTTTTCATGATTTACAGAGCAATATTATCACTGCTGCTTTTCTTCTTTTAAATTCTGTATACTGCATCCCGCTATCCTTGTACACATAATGCTCTAAATTGTCAGCAAACTATTCACAAGTCTTTTTTTTTACCTCAATGAATCCACCGGGATTTCAACCAATAGCTGGCTACGTAACAAAGATCAGACAGTACGCTTGAGACTGCATACAGTGCACATGGACACGTCCGGGGTCGGGGGGGGGGGTACACTTAGGCAAGTTGAGAAAGCTGCAGTAGGCTGCTGGTGATATGAACAGTACATAGAAAAAAAATAAGGGTTAATAATATTCATCCACAACAATCCCTTGATCTTTTCAGCATTCGACAGCAGAACAATATACAGAATGACTGGGGGGATTGGAATTTTTTGGCTCGAGACAAAGCTGACGCCCTTCCGACTTTAGATATTAACGCGTTTCTGTCGGGGGTGGGGGAGGGCGCTCAGAACCCCAGATTTTTGTATAAAATCTAGGGAGTAGGTGGATTGGGGGTGGATCCTGCTAAGGGCCACACCATCAAGTTGATTGGCGCGATTACCCACCTTTCCAGCCAGTTTCTAAAGCAATTCAGCAGCACATGTTTGAGGTCGGGAAACTCAAACTGCCTATTTTTGTGGGATTGGGCAATGTGAAAGACCTGTTTGACAGGCGGATCGCTTTCTAATCTCAACAGATCCGGCCCTTTTAGAAAGAATATGCAGGAGCCCCACCATTAGCCCTTTTATGAAGTAACGGGCACTGAATAGTGAGTCTCCATGTTGTCTGCTCAACATTTTAACTTTTACTTTAAAGTGTCTGAACAATCACTCCATAACAGCAGGCGCAAAAAAAAAAAAAAAAAACCCAACTCAGACTTCAGGGGTCAAAGGTCGATTGGGACAAAAATATAGAGTTGAGACTTTGGGGGTACTACGTTAGCGCATGACTGCGGAACCCTGGTACTCTGCTTCTTATTTCCGGAGTTAGACAGGGGACAGCAGCCACGCGAAAGCACCATGAACCCCGATATCTACATCGACAAGTGATTTTCAACAGCTTTGACTCAGAAATAATGTTCATACTTAAGAGCAAGAAGAAGGGGGGGAAAAAAAGACAATAATAAAAAAAAAAGATCTTCCCCCAGTTAATCTGTACATAATTTTTTGCATTTTTTCCCTATATATTCCATGAGCAAAGATGATATATGTATACGAACATACCATACATACACACATACATACTTACATACATACAAACACACATACGCTGATATCATGAACCCTTAAAATGAACTGTCTGGTCTCAAGAGTTTGAAAGGACAGAGATAGCATTGCTGCCACATTTCCGAAAACATGATTGAATTCTCCAGCAGGTGTTGCTGGGTGAATTTTTTTGTTTTGTTTTGTTTTCTAAAAAAACAAGTCTAGGCTGTCAACAGAATTCAGAATTGCACATTTGTGAGGCTAATAAAAATCTGCCCATACCAGGCTTGGGATGAGTGCATACGCTGTACACTTTCTACAATATTCATGTCCATAATGGAGAAACAGAGAAGTGCTGCCACTAAACTTTACAAGAAAAGTTCTTTAGAGTGGATTTCATTTTGTATAACTAACCCTTTCATTTATCTTTTTAACCCTTTCATCTCTTCACGTTCAGCTTTTTTTTGTTTCGTTCGTTTCTCAATTAACCTTTTTTCCGTTTTAGTTTTTTTGTTTGTTTGTTTGTTTTTTTAAATCAACACAGGGCTGATTGGAAAGATAGCTTTATGTACATTAAGGTGAGAAGCCCAAAGGGCCCTGGGAGCTTATGCGTTGAGCCGCAGCGACTGGTCGTCCCGTCTCCGCGAGGAGATGTCGATGTCTATCGAGTCTTTCCCTACGATGAGCCGCAGCCGTTTGGCTGGCGGGAGTGGAATGAAGTCGTCCTCAAACTCGTCGTCGAAGTAGTCCTCGCCTTCGTCCTCTTCCTCCTCCTCCTCCTCCTCCTCTTCTTCCTCCTCCTCATCCTCCTCCTCTTCCTCCGACGTCGAGTCCGCGTCTGCGTTTCGGGCCCCGCCCCCTCCTCTAAGCCCCGCCCCCTCCCCGGCCACGTCCACCAGGACGCCGTTGGACGTGACCTCGCCGGGGAGGGTCTGCGTGACGGCCCGCCCCTCCTCCTCCCGCTTCAGCTGGATCTTGAGGCGGGTGGCGCTGCTGTGGGCCCCGGGCCCGAAGCCGTTGTTCAGCTTGGCCACGTACGAGCCGCCCTTGCCGCCGCTGTGCCGCCGCCGCCGCCGCCGCCGCCGCCGGTCCTTGCTGAACGTGATGCTGATCTTGGAAGAGGTGGAGGAAGAGGAGGAGGATGAGGATGAAGAGGAGGATGAGGAGGATGAGGAGGAGGAGGAGGAGGAGCAGGTGGAGGAGTTGAGGGCGGTCGCCGCGGCGCCCGGCCCCGCCCCCTCGGCCTCGCCCAGCTCGTTGGTCTTGCTGCTGCAGCTGTCCCGCCTGCGGCGCAGCGTGAGTTTGGGGATGCCCGTGGTGTTCTCCAGGATCAGCTGCGCGTCGTAGCGCGTAATCCGCCGCTTCTTCTTGCCCTTCCCCGCCGCCCGGCAGCCGCTGCCCTTGGCCCGCCGCCGCCGCCGCCGCCGCCGGCCCGCCGGCTTGCCGCCGTTGGCCCGGCCGTTGTACTCGCGGTGCTTGTCGGGCAGCCCCAGCGGGACGGCGCCGCAGTCGGCCACGTCGGCGGCGCGGGCGGCGTCCCGCAGGTCCGGCACCCCCTGCTGGAGGAAGGGCTCCCCGTACGCGCCCCTCTCCTCCAGCTTCACCGCCCGCCTGCGCCGCGGACACGCCCCCTTCCTGGGGCAGGGCGCCTCCAGGCCGGGCTCTTTCGGGCGCAGCTCCCGGCCCACGGGGTACTCCTCGTAGTCCGCCGGCTCGGTCTTGATGACCACGCCCACCGGCAGCCCCAGCGGCCCCGCCTCCGGTTTGTCGCCGGCGGCAGCGGCGGCGGCGTCCCGGGCGCTCAGGAGCGTCCGGGTGGACCGGCGAGTTCTGTAAGTGCAGGACGGGCTCTCCTCGCGCGCGCCGCCCGCGCCTCGTTTCGGGGACGCCCGCCCGTTCTCCTTCGCCGCGTGCCGCGTCAGGCAGCCCCTAGTCCCCGCCCCCACCCCTGACCCCGCCCCCGCCCCCGCCTCGTCCTCCTTCTTCACCCACACGTTTTTAGTCAGCACCACCTTGGGCTCCCGCAGGCCCAGGTCGGCCACGCCCGCTCGGCCGGGACCCTTGGGCTCCGGGCCCCGGGAGCGGCTCCGCAGTCGGGCCTGCGTTTGGGCCGGCGGCCGGCTCAGTTTGGGTTTGCCCCTCTTTGGTACCCTGGAGTTACTGCTGTGACTCGCTTTAGAATGTGAGGTAGAGGTAGTAGGAGTTCTGGACAGAGACTGTCTGGGCAGAGTCCGGGTTCGGCCACTGGACGTCCTTCTCTTTACAGCTACAAAACAAAAAGGGGGGGGGGGGGGGGGTGAAATGTTTTTACTGATGTAGATTAGAAATGGGACATTACAACACCCTTTGGGGTTTTATGACTTTAGTTAAATACTTGCAAACCCCAATTAGGTTATTTAAAATAAAAAAAATCACATTTCAGACAGATTTCACTGTCATTTGAATACACAATGCAGCTAAAATGTATGATTTATGACTGGGCTGTTACAGCAAGCGGAACAAAGCTCCAACAGGACACCAGAGACGTCTGCGACCTTTCCGACATGCACATCCACTGCACAGGACAAAGGTCACAGCGGATGGACTCCCCCCCCCCCCCAAGCTGGTGGACAAACAAAGAAAGCCTACAGGTACAGGTTCCGCTGGTCCTTCCTGACATTTAACACCGAACTGATCGATTACAGGTGAAAACAGAAACCACCAGAGGTCACGGCAGCCAGGCCTCGCAAGGACGGAACACACGGCCATACACTGTACATCGAGAGCCGGTCCCGAATGTGGAACCGGTTCCAAATTTCAAGGGAACCGGGAATTCGCAAAGAAATGTTAGTTTCAAATCCACTTATCGAATCCTGAGAATGTATTTATAATGCCATTTGTGATGAGTGAAATGCTAAAAATCATGAACAGCCAAGGCATGTTGCACTATTCACCATTCCCTATTCCCCATTCGCTATTCCCCAATCCCTATTCACCATTCCTTACTCACTATTCCCCATTCCCGATTCCCAATTCGCCATTCCCTATTCCCCATTCTCCGTTCCGTTCCCCGTCCCCCATTCCCAATTCACCGTTCCCTGTTCACTATTCCCCATTCCCCATTCCCCACTCCCCATTCGCTATTCCCCATTCCCCGCCAGGCGAAGGCCTCACATGAATGTGCAGGGGGCGTGTCCTGAGTGTCGGCGTCCGTGTACGAGCCCACGGATTGGCTGTCTGAGTTCTTGCTGCCCTCGCCCAGCTTCTTTAAGCGGTTGAGCCGCTTGTCCGTCTCCCGGAGGCCGTACTTGCTGTTGATCACGGGCGCTGCTACAGGAAGTCCCGCTTTGGATTTGAAAGCACCAGTGCCTCGCCTGCAGAGTCACAAGCACTGACGTCATCACCATCAGCATTACTTTTATTAGCATCATTGATACTAAATAACCCCGGTCTAATTATTTTTTTAAATGCTTTTACCCATGACAGTAGAGTAGAATGCCTGCAGGTACTTCCACCCATGTTCATGAACAACTTCCTGTCTGATTTTAAGTTCTGGTTAGCAACATGTTTCCTTGTAAATTCAAAAAACTAATTTGAGTGATTTCAAATTTTACCCACATCTACAGAGTCATTTGATCCAGTTTTGTCATTTTCTCAGAAAGGCACTGGAATATTAAAAAACAAAAAAGAAATTCACAAAATCTTATGAGGGCACAGGATGAGAGGGGACAGCGGATACCGTTCACAAGTGTAGCATTCACAGAATTCATTGTTCTCTCCGAAGAAGCCGTCGCCGTAGTAACAGGAGATCTCCTCCCCCGGCTCGATGTCCCGCAGAACCTTGACGCAGGCGGTGTCCCGACCCGTGGAGACGAACTGGAACAGAGTTCACACCTGAGCGTCACACCTGAGCGTCACCTGCTGCTCCGCCCACACGTCCATCAGGCTCCACCCACAAAGCACTGGGGGAGACCCTCCAATTCCAGACAAGAATGCCAAACCAAAAAACAGCCCCACTCACCTTGCAATTGGGCCGACAATCTGAAAATTAAAGAAAAAGATGATTACTTTATAGATAAAGACACTGCAGTATCGGGGTAGTTACCATGGCGTTTGGGGTACTTATCATAGCGCCAGGGCAGCTACTGTAATATTGGGGCAGCTACCCTGGTATCAGGGTAGTTATTATAATGCTGGGGTAGCTACCTCGTTATCACAGTAGTTACCATGGTGTGGGGGGCAGTTACCATGGTGTGGGGGGTAGTTACCATGGTGCGGGGGGTAGTTACCGCAGTGTGGGGGGGTAGTTACCGTGGTGTGGGGGGCAGTTACCATGGTGTGGGGGGTAGTTACCGTGGTGTGGGGGGCAGTTACCATGGTGTGGGGGGTAGTTACCGTGGTGTGGGGGGCAGTTACCACAGTGTGGGGGGGTAGTTACCATGGTGTGAGGGGTAGCTACCGTGGTGTGGCGGGCAGTTACCGTGGTGTGGGGGGCAGTTACCGTGGGTGGGGGGTAGTTACCGTGGTGTGGGGGGTAGTTACCATGGTGGGGGGGGGCAGTTACCGCAGTGTCGGGGGTAGTTACCACGGTGTGGGGGGCAGTTACCGTGGTGTGGGGGGCAGTTACCCTGGTGGGGGGGGCAGTTACCGCAGTGCCGGGGGTAGTTACCACGGTGTGGGGGGCAGTTACCGTGGTGTGGGGGGTAGTCACCGTGGTGCAGGGGGTAGTTACCATGGTGTGGGGGGTAGTTACCACGGTGTGGGGGGCAGTTACTGTGGTGTGGGGGGCAGTTACCATGGTGTGGGGGGCAGTTACTGTGGTGTGGGGGGCAGTTACCATGGTGTGGGGGGCAGTTACCGTGGTGTGGGGTAGTTACCGTGGTTGATGAAGGCAGCGGGGCCCAGCCACAGCTGGGCGCAGTTCTTGCGGGTGGAGTACATCACGCTGAAGTCGTTCTCCCCGTGCCGCAGAAGCAGGTTCTCCTCGTGCTCCGACAGCTCGGCGATGCAGCCCACCAAGTACTCGATCTTATCGTTCCGCTTCCTGCAGACGCACCACACAGCTTGCTGTAACCTTCAATAACCTCATCATTCCACTTCCTGGAGACGCACCACACAGCTTCCTGTAACCTTCAATAACCTTATCATTCCACTTCCTGGAGACGCACCACGCAGCTTCCTGTAACCTTTAATAACCTCATCATTCCACTTCCTGGAGACGCACCACGCAGCTTCCTGTAACCTTTAACCTCTCAACATTCAGCTTCCTGCCTTTTCTCTCGTGCGTCTGCGCCTCCGCCCGTCCCAGTGCCCGCTGCGGGACGGCGGTGTTTCCTGTGCACAGGCGTACCGAAGTGCGACGCGTGCGACGCGTGTTTCAGGCGTGCGATGAGGTCGCTGCGGGATCGCGCTGACGCCCGTGAGCCGGCCCCTTACCACTCCTTCGTCGCCACGATTTTGGCTCCGTTCTGCTCCGAGGAGTAGCGGTTGCAGGGCAGGATCTCGAACCCGCTGTCCGTGGCGAACATCCGCAGGTAAACAAACACCTGCGTGCCAAAGCAAAACAAAAATAAACTCGACTCGGGCCTGAGCACACGCTGTTCCGAACCGTGGAACGTCAGCCACAGGCTGCTTACACTTCACCTACAGCTCGCACAGGTTGACTGCAGGCACCGCACTGACCAGAGGGGGGCAGTAATTCACACAATTTGAAACGTTTCTCTTCCACAGGTGACTCTACGTGCCACGCTGAGGTGCTGCCGGACAGTCAGCACTGACACGGTCCGGATTTGAAACCAGCCCACGGGGCCCATCCACACACTGCAACAGAAACTTAACAGATACCAGACCATGGGGCCCATACACACACTGGAACAGAGCCTTAACAGATACCAGACCACGGGGCCCATCCACACACTGGAACAGAACCTTAACAGACACCAGACCATGGGGCCCATCCACACACTGGAACAGAGCCTTAACAGATACCAGACCATGGGGCCCATCCACACACTGGAACAGAGCCTTAACAGATACCAGACCGTGGGGCCCATCCACACACTGGAACAGGGCCTTATCAAATACTAGACTGTGGGGCCCATCCACACACCACAACAGAGCCTTAACAGGAGGCACCACCCAGCAGCCCCCGCTGGTAATGTTTCCCAGCGGGGACATATGAAACCAACCAAACCGCAGACGGAATACGGGTGTGCGCGTTGGCATAGCGATGACTCACGTGCTCTTTGAAGAGCTTCTCCTGGGCCTTGGTCTTGTGGAGGAAGTGATGCCGGGCCCAGTCCCCCGAGGTCAGGGCCTCGAAGGCCCTCTCCAGGTCATCGTGCTTCTTGAAGCTCTCGATCACCTCCTTCAGCTCCTCCTGCCGCCCCTTGATCGGCCGAAACCTGTGGAGGGGGTGAGGCACCGTCCCCCGTCTTAACACAGTCTCCATGGCGACAAGACGTTTACATACCACCATCAACATGTCATCACAAACATTACAGGTATTCTCAACTGGTCCCCTGATATCCCCCGTTTAATTTACAAAATTCACAGACCCACCCACCCTAAAACTTGCCACAACAGACCCATGAGAATCCTTTCCCTCATAACAGATCTACGATCTTTCTTCCGCTCTGACACCATGTAAATACACCTTCAGGCCTCTTACACTTTCCGATGGCAAAAAGTCACGTGCTTTTAATGTTATTTCAAGGGTCCATTTTCCTCAATATTCAAGGGCCCACATAAACTACAGCGCCAACAATGCAACCTGTAACTGGCCTCAACGTCACTAAAAATGAGCGCTCGTCCAGGATCAGCTCAGTCAACCCAAATTCAGATCCTGTCCATTTCGAGTAGCCTGTCGATGCTGATCCAGGACCAGTCTCCAAAGACACAGTTTACACAAAACCTGGATAGAAGTGTTCTTGCTTTATTTTGCCCGTGGGCCCAGTTCTTTTCTGGGTTTTTGTAAATCTGAGCGTGCTCGGGAGCCCGAGGAACGCCTGCCTCTGAACGTGTCATCGCGGCGGAACATGGCGAATATCGGCGGATCACGGCTGGCGGGCCGGGCAGTTCTGCCTGACGGGCGGGACCGCGAGCGCATGCGCGCACACACACACACACACACACACATGCACACACACACACACACACACACATGCACACAAAAACGCGCACACACACACACGCACACACGCGCGCACGCACACACGCACACACACACATGCAAACACAAACGCGCACACACACACGCGCGCACTCACGCACACACACACACACACACACACACACACACACACACACACACACACACACACGCGCGCACCCACACACAGACGCACACACACACACGCACACAGACGCACACGCACACACACACACACCTGGTGTTCATCTTGTGGGTCTGGAAGCCCAGGTAGGGGTCGAGGATGAGGCTGGTGGTCAGGTCGTCGTTCTCGCACAGCTCCTTGGCGGTCATGCCGGACGAGGGAACGTACCGGCGCTCCACCTCCAGGGGAGCCGTGCTGAACCCTGGGAGAGAGAGAGAGCCGTCAGCGCCCTCGCACGCCCGCATGAACACGCTAATGCACACGTATACACACACTAACTCACTAATGCACACACTAATACACACACAAACTCACTAATGCACACACTTATACACACACAAACTCACTAATGCACACACTTATACACACACAAACTCACTAATGCACACACTTATACACACACAAACTCACCAATGCACACACGTATACACACACAAACTCACCAATGCACACACGTATACACACACAAACTCACTAATGCACACACTAATGCACACACTAATACACACACAAACTCACTAATGCACACACTAATACACACACAAACTCACTAATGCACACACTAATACACACACTAATACACACACAAACTCACTAATGCACACACTAATGCACACACTAATACACACACAAACTCACTAATGCACACATTTATACACACACAAACTCACTAATGCACACACTTATACACACACAAACTCACCAATGCACACACTAATATACACACAAACTCACTAATGCACACACTTATACACACAAACTCACTAATGCACACACTTATACACACAAACTCATTAATGCACAAACCCACTAATGCACACACTTATACACACAAACTCACTAATGCACACACTAATGTGCTTACTTATACACACAAACTCACTAATGCACACACTTATACACACACAAACTCACTAATGCACACACTAATGTGCTTACTTATACACACAAACTCATTAATGCACACACTTATACACACACAAACTCACTAATGCACACACTTATACACACACAAACTCACCAATGAACACGCTAATGCACACACGTATACACACACACACAAACTCACTAATGAACACACTTATACACACACAAACTCACTAATGCACACACTAATACACACACAAACTCACCAATGCACACACAAACTCACTAATGCACACACTAATACACACACAAACTCACTAATGCACACACTAATACACACACAAACTCACTAATGCACACACTAATACACACACAAACTCACTAATGCACACACTAATACACACACAAACTCACTAATGCACACACTTATACACACACAAACTCACTAATGCACACACTAATACACACACAAACTCACCAATGCACACACAAACTCACTAATGCACACACTAATACACACACAAACTCACTAATGCACACACTAATACACACACAAACTCACTAATGCACACACTAATACACACACAAACTCACTAATGCACACACTAATACACACACAAACTCACTAATGCACACACTTATACACACACAAACTCACTAATGCACACACTAATACACACACAAACTCACTAATACACACACAAACTCACCAATGCACACACTTATATACACACAAACTCACTAATGCACACACTTATACACACACAAACTCACTAATGCACACACTAATACACACACAAACTCACTAATACACACACAAACTCACCAATGCACACACTTATATACACACAAACTCACTAATGCACACACTTATACACACACAAACTCACTAATGCACACACTAATACACACACAAACTCACTAATGCACACACTAATACACACACAAACTCACTAATGCACAAACTCACCAATGAACACACTAATACACACACAAACTCACTAATGCACACACTAATACACACACAAACTCACTAATGCACACACTTATACACACACAAACTCACCAATGAACACGCTAATGCACACACGTATACACACACACACAAACTCACTAATGAACACACTTATACACACACAAACTCACTAATGCACACACTAATACACACACAAACTCACCAATGCACACACAAACTCACTAATGCACACACTAATACACACACAAACTCACTAATGCACACACTAATACACACACAAACTCACTAATGCACACACTAATACACACACAAACTCACTAATGCACACACTTATACACACACAAACTCACTAATGCACACACTAATACACACACAAACTCACTAATACACACACAAACTCACCAATGCACACACTTATATACACACAAACTCACTAATGCACACACTTATACACACACAAACTCACTAATGCACACACTAATACACACACAAACTCACTAATACACACACAAACTCACCAATGCACACACTTATATACACACAAACTCACTAATGCACACACTTATACACACACAAACTCACTAATGCACACACTAATACACACACAAACTCACTAATGCACACACTAATACACACACAAACTCACTAATGCACAAACTCACCAATGAACACACTAATACACACACAAACTCACTAATGCACACACTAATACACACACAAACTCACTAATGCACACACTTATACACACACAAACTCACCAATGTACACACTTATACACACACAAACTCACCAATGAACACACTAATACACAAACTCACTAATGCACACACTTTTACACACACCAATGCACGTATGCACACGCTTATACATGCACTTAAACACACATACACACACATAAGCACATACATACACATACGCATGCACACACGCACACAAGCACGCCCCCATGAACACATACACTTATACACACATACTGACACACAAACACACACACATACATACACATTCACGCACACACACACACTTATACACACATACATGCACTTATACACACACACAGGCAGGCAGGCACGCACACATGCACGCACCCATCCACCTACACACTCACGCATGCACTTATGCACATATTTATACACACACACGCATTTACAAACACACACAGAGGAACACTAGCAAACTGAAAAGCAGATTTTCAATACTCTCCTCTTGGGGCATGTTGCAACAAAGGCATTAGTGACAAAGACTAATGCCT
Source organism: Anguilla pacifica (assembly GCA_039654925.1). NCBI lineage: Eukaryota > Metazoa > Chordata > Actinopteri > Anguilliformes > Anguillidae > Anguilla > Anguilla pacifica. Next base: position 41,217,463 of record CM077299.1, read on the forward strand.
TCAATTTCTTTATTGTAATTCTTACTCTTCAAACTTTAAACATTTTACATATTCAGCACCCAGCACCACCACCCCCTCCCCCCAGAGGACAAGGACCCTAACCCCACCACACTCTCAGTCTCCAGGTAAGGAGAGTCACAGCTGCTTTCACTTTGAATTAAGACCCCCCCACCCCCGCAAAACTACAAAGCCGCAGTCTGGGGCGCACTGCTGTGACTGAGGCGAGGGGCGACTTCAGATCATGTGATCAGATCGATAAAAACGGCAACCGTTCAACAATCGCCTGCCATCGATCTCCAAAGGGACGCAAGCGCAGCTCGAACCTTTGGACTTTGGCGGGGAATGTTGCGTACGTTTGCCAAGCGTTACACAAAAACAAAAAGACAGGAAGAAAACAAGACCAGGTCAAAACCTAGTGTATGGCTGGACCGGGCCGACCAATGGTGTGACTTCATCACTCACTCAGTCACTCAGTCAGTCACAGACATTCGCATTTGTAGGGCTGGCCCCGCTGTTGCGGCCCAGCCAAAAAAAAAAAAAAACGAGGGAGACCCGTCGAAACGTTCGGCGTTACTCACGTCGGCTACATCGACGGCCACTGGGGGAGCTCTTTCGGGGGCGCAGGTGTGCGCGGGGAGAGGGCTGGGGGCGGGCCTGCCCCAGGGGATCATGGGAAAAGCGACTGCTGTGACGCCTGCCATTCAGAACCATGTTCTTGGACTCTCCGAGCCGGGTGATACGAGCCAGACGCCTGCACCGCAGGCATTTAGTCTCGCTGTGTGAGTCGCCCGGGAGACTGAGGGGGGGAAGGGGGGGGCAGGGAGGGGGGGTCCCTAAAGTGGCTCCTGCAGGGAAAGAGGACCAAACAGGACAGGAAGTGACGTTAATGCATGTCCTTTCACCTCACGCACATGCATGCGCACGCACACGCACATGCATGCGCACGCACACGCACATGCACACACAGTGTAGTGTTTCATTATGGACCCTGTTACAGTAACAGGATTTCACCACAGCTGGACGGGAGTGACATGCGAGACGTGACTTAACTGAGTGAGGGGTGGGGAGGGGGGGTTTATTACACCACGTGCCCAGAATATGCTCATGCCTCTGTAACAAACACTGCACCCTGGCACAGGACCCGTGCATGCACCCCCGCCCCCCCTCGCCCCCCTCGCCGGGAAGCTGTGACACACAGGAGGGCTGGCTAATGAGGTCACCACTTCCACAGTAGTGCCCTCAAAGAGAGGCAGAGGGGCAGAGACAGGCCAGTCCATTACCCTCCGTCCTGACCTGACTAACTCAACAACACAGGCCCTGGACAACGGACACACACCGCAGGCAACCCTGAGAAAACAGCCATTTATCACTGCCCCCCCCCCTCCCCGGGGCAAACTCACACCCTCCGGCAGGGAGGGAGGGCGGGGGGCATCGCCCCAGAGGAACCACCATGCGATGGGACACAAGACTGGATCACACGGGTTGGCACCCCCAAGAGACACAAAACTTCATCTCTAGGCCCTCAACCAGCTGACAGGTTCAGAGGACACCGCCTGCTTGGAAATCTCCGTTGATGCACTTGGGTCCAACACAACAAGCTGGCTTCTACCCACAATGCACCGCAGAAGCAAGGGGCGGAGTCACCCAGAAGGTGAAACCTCTGCACCGGTCATGAGAACAGGGGGTGCGTCGTCAATAGCTCCTTTTCGCTTAGCTCAGGTTCCAGAACTTCCCACTGCTGCTCTGACTCGTGGGAATTTACTGTTTGGTTACCCAAAGTCTGGACTAGGTTCTGTCCCTCTCACAGAAAACTGTAACCCAAACGTGCAGCAACGATTGTTAAGATTAAATGGGAATCGTCTATTGGTTAGTGCAGGCAACGGAAGGGTAACTTCTCGCAAGAAACTACTACTAAAACACATCCTTTCACGGTGCACTAAAAGTGATAGTTTATCAGGCCTATAGCACCCCCTAGTGGCGGAGTCTTAAATGTCAGGCTATCAGACCGCTTCGACACTGAGCTTGGAGTTGAAGTAGCCTACGCCGGCTATGCCAGTCCAGCATCAGAACCGACATTATGAACAATAGTTTTATATTACAGAAAACAAAGTGCACGAAGTTTACGTCTTTCCTGTTGCAAGACGTAGAGTAAAATAACAGACACTGGGAACAGAAGCGGATTTAACACAGGCTCAGGTGAGTGAAATTAGGCCCATTTTTCTGGATGACGCTTGATCCAAGCAGACGGCAACGGAGACGACCAGAAGACACACGAAAGCTAGCGCTGTTGTGTCAGGTTATATCAGGTATACTTATTACTTGGCCGTATTTTAGCTTGGCAGAACACTACTGAACTACCTAACGTTGCATAGCAGCACATGAAACGGGCCAACTGTTGCTGGTGCGAATGACGCTTCCAGAGCATGCTGTACCCGGGGAAGGAGTATTATTTACTGCCGTGTGCCTGCAGACACGTCCCCGCGTGGGATACTGACTGCTCCTGCTTCGGGCACCGGACACCACATGCATAGCCGGGTGATAACCTGTCCCATTATTTGGTCTGATGCTGCCACCTCCTGGTTCGAACAGCCCCTTCTCTTGCAGAGCAACCACACTTCATAAACAGTCGCAAATTTATGAAAGTGGACCCGAACGAAAACAGCCGGATTTGCCGGATCCGACCCCGAAAGGGCCCAGCTGGGTTTCTGAGTGGCGGCTGTGGGAGATCCTATCCCTGAAGGGGAAACCGCGGTCCTCAGGACGTGTGGATGTTTCACAAAGCACACAGTCTCTTAAAATCCACTCCGTGCATAATTCGACGTGCTAGCTGAGCTACACCTGTCCATAACGTTTGTAAAAGAGGAGAAAAACAACGATGAGGGTGATTAAAAGAACAATAAATCAATATAAACCGTAGCACTGACATGGTGCTCTGCTTCCAGCTTAGAAAGCACTAAACACGACCATCGCATTTTTGGGAAAGAAAACACCGCAACTTAAGGTGTGTTGTTAAAAACAACCTCACCAAGTATCAGGCCTTTTAAAATAAACAACTCATCTCCATGACCCCTCGGCTCCACCATAGCTAAACCACCCTGCCAACATTTTCACCCGGAAAAAAGTATCACATGAAGCAATCGTATCCCCGACCAGACAGCCGGCCTAAAAATACTCACTTTAACCTTTCTCTTGGGGTATGAACGCTCCGTCCTAAGTGTCCAGAATAGACAAGAAATCCCTTCAGTAAAATATCGGAGGAAACAAAAATTTCCAGAAAATTAACATTAAAATTCAAGATGGCGGCCAGCACAGGAGAGGAGAGACGGGACGCAGCACCGCCGCCGACAAGAAATAGACCCAGCAATTATCGCACCGCTGACCGCCTCAGAAACATAAACTGGGCTTAGAAATGGCCTGAACTGGAGCACTTCTCTGCAAAACCCGGGATTTGTTAAGTGGGCGATCCGTCGGAGCTTGCGGGATCTGGCAATCATCCAGGTTCCCTCGGAGGTGTACAAAAAGTAGTGCAGCAAAACAGAGCACTTTTCCCTTTAAACCGCTTCAGATACCGAGAGAATCCGCAGCTGCGAGTCGGCCCGAAGTTTGCGGCGTCGGGCAGCTGAAGCTATAACCGTGTGCTAGTCCTTAGGCTACTACAAACATAAACATTCAGTATGATACATGTGATGCAATAATTACGTTTTAATTTTTTTACACACTTGTAAGTGCTTTATACATTACTCTCGCTTTTTGCCTTCTCGAAAATAATTAGTGACTTGGGATTTAAAACAGGATGAGATAGGCTACAAACATGTAGGATATCACTGAGATTTCAATTCCAGGTAGCTAGCCGTAGGCAACACTGCAACCAGCAGAAGCGACCAGCACGTTTTAATTTGCCATTTAAACCGTGTAAATTGATTACTCTGGATAAATCAACGTTTTCCCATCACTGTTATATAAACCAATTAGAGCCTGTTGGAAACAAACAAACAAACAAAAAGAAACTTTGTAATATTCTTTGAATAAGAAATATGTAGCCTATTTAATGATTTTTTTTTTACTAGAAAGGAGGCAATTAAACTGTAAAGTCAAATTTTAATTTATAGATACTGTATATTATATATGTGTTTGGTAAGCAGGGACTGAAGGGACTGACATTTGTCCAGCATATTTAAAATTATTTCTCAGCCTATTTGATGCCACCCATTGTGTCACATTATATAATTCTAAACAATTAATAGTATGCAAAGGGAACAGCAAAATTGCATGAACATTTGTTGATCAATTACAATTAATTCACTTCATACTTGTTTAACTTACAGAAAAAATCTTTTTTAAATTAATATTTACTATACAGCAAATCCCCCCCCCCCCCCCCCCCCCCACACACACACACACAATTTTAAGAAAACAAAAATATTTCCCAATGGGCAAGCCTCATGATTATTCTAATAATTACATGATGTACATGATCATTATGTATATTATTATTATGTTATGTATATTATATTATCATCATGCGATATGATTGCATGATTACAACATTATATCAAATCCAATTCTCCTCTCCCTTCCAGAAAATGCCTGGGGTCCCTGTATCTGAAAATGGAACATTCCCAGAACAGCATTTAGCCTGATGCTGAGGGGATTATTAACTCCAAATGCATCAGATTAGCTCCCTACCCCTGCTCTGTTTGCGCTGTCAGTTTAACTTAGTTTGCCAGAATATTAATCTATCAATCACAGGGCACACACACCGTTCACTCACACACTCATAACTATTATACCTGATTAGCCCACCTGCATGTCTCAGGACTGTGGGAGGAAACCGGAGTACCCGGGGGAAACCCACACGCACACAGGGAGAACATGCAAACTCCTCACAGAAAGCGGAGTCAAACCTGGGACCTTCTTTCTGTGAGGCGACAGTGCTATCCACCGCACCCTGATTTCATACCAACTTCTCGTTATGACAACTGCATGTGTGTCCTTAGTGAAATTAAAATGATTTATTGTGCCTCCCTGAGAGGAGAAGACCAGCATTGGTGTACGCATCTTTTTAAAAACAAAAACTAAGCCTCAATAATCGGCTGGACGAAAGACCAGCATGCTCCAGGACCGGGGTTTTGTACTCCTGATTTAGATTAATTTAGTTGTTTGAAATGACTGAAGAAAACCTGCAATGCAAAAAAAAGGTTATATCTAAACAGAAGTAACATGGTAGCATAATATCTCATTGAATGAACTGTGTGTTTAAAAGCAGCGATCTGGAAAAAAGTTTCTGTTATATGCCAAAATGTAATGACTCAAAGTATAAAGGAAAGTATCACAGAGAGTAGACAATGGGCCTCATTCACAAAACGTTTCATAAATTATTCTTACTTTTGCTCTTAAAAATGTTCCTACAAAAAAAAATGCAGAAATGTGCAGACCTTTGTTTTTGTGTATATCCCAGGCGTATGAGATGATGAATGCTGGCTGTTTGTAAATTTCATGTGCAATCCCGTTCATGTGATTTGCGTAAGGACAAGGCCGCAAACAAATACCGATAAGAAAGACGTGATGAATGCCAAAATGTTCTCGGAAACATTCTTCCACGCAATTTACGATCAAATGTGATCGTACATGTTCCGCGAATGAGGCCCAATGTGCAGAATAGCCTGCCAAGTCATGTAGTAGAGAAACTCTGCGGGTTTTTCTAGACCAGTGTTAGATTCTATCTCGCCTGTAGGTAATCAGAGCACTAGGCAGGGAACTGGTGAGCATTGTTGGACTGAATGGCCTGTTCCTGTCGTTGTGTTACATCAGATTATGTTATGGTAAAGTGGGGGTAGCGCTAGGTAGAGGTACTTTCAATTGTCTTTTTCTAATACTAAAACATGATGTAAGGATGGTCAGGGGTGTAGGACAGTCTGGTGAGCCAGCAGATTTTTTTGCAGTGTGCTGATCTCCCCGCACGGGTGAGGGTTCGAAGCTGTGATCCCTCCTCTGTCCGTTACCTGTCCGAATAAAGCAGACTGCATGAAAGGAGGGCAGGTGTGTCCTGTCTCACTTAAAAACATAAAAAGATAGCCTTGATGATATAATTTTACAGAAAAACTCCACCAGGGGACAAAATGTGCTTAAAAATACAGATGATAATAAATTAAAAATGTGTTTCATTTGGTTCCTGTTTTAAAATTGCATACATTTTGGTGATTAGCTTTTAAACAGCAGAGATTGCTGGCTATATGGCTCCAAAGTGTTCCTTGTTGAAGCACTGTTTTTGCAATTTGAGGTAATTTATTTTTCAAATGGTCATTTCCTTTATAAGTCATATAAGGCAACCTTGGACTGTGGAATTCTTCTTCTTCTTCTTCTTCTAAATCTTAAACTTCTTATTATTATTCCTGGTTTTTAAATGTGTACCTCATTCAGAATAAAACTGGATTGTACAGGTGTGTCCTGAATTACTCCTCAGACCTTGTGTACAGTACAATGATTAAACCGGTCCATTAATCTGGGATTAATGTGGGAATCTAAATTGGGAATCAAATGTCACTGTTAACCCAATGTCCAATTCCCATTTTGACTGCCAGCAACAATTATCTGGGTTGTAGCTGAGTTAAAACCGTGCTGCGTGCTTTTGTCTTTAGGTACAGAAAATACACAGTAAATTCCCTCTGGATCTCTGAAAACCATGCAGCGTGTTGTGCGCTGTGTTTGATGCACAGCTGTGAAACAATCTGGGTTTGACACCGTGACCATTAAGCCATCACCCACTCACGTTCATGTGGACAGTAGTGTTAATAAATATGTCGAGGCTATATATATTTTTAAATCACCCCAAGGGAAGTTTTCAGTTTGACAGACCAAAGACACAAAAAGTATAGGCTGCTATTTCAATTTAATTGAAAAATATATTTGTTATCCTTCCAAACGCTTTCCCTGGGGGTTTACTTTCTCACTAAGTGAGAAAACTCTGTAACTTGTACAAATAAATATATTGCGTATAAATGTAACAAAATATTAATAAAATATCTGCTTATAATAAAACCTCTTTAAGGTCGAAGTTACGCTCAAAATAAGTTACGGTTTAAAACTTTACAGGGACTGTTCTCGCGGTTCATAACAAAGAATACGCGCAGTGCGCGAGCGAATGGTCCAGGTCAAAACCTGATGGGAAACAGCGCCACCTGCTGACATAAACAAGACATAGGCTGCAACAAGGCCAAACCAGAAGAGAACGTTGAGGAACATGAGGGCACAGGTACTTTAAATATCCGGATCCGTCGTTCTCAAATCTGTAATACACCTGGAAATACTCGTACTGTACTCATGCTGTGGGGAATGTTATTTGAAGGTACGCACCTGTAATTATGTAAAGTTAGCACGGTCTTTCATGTGTGCGTCCCCGTTTCGTGCATCGGCTGTTTGGTTTCATGTCTAAACCCACCTGCTGCAGGATTTCAGCATCTCGTGCTGTGCGTGTGGAGATATAGCAGGCTGGCGAGCTCTCATCAATCAGTCTTCTTTCTTTGGAGATTTCCAAAACGGAAGCATTGAACTCGGCCCAGCAGAGCTTACAACTCCACACAGCTTGGCAATACATAGGACATCCGTCATCCGAAATCAAAGAGCTTTGTGCATAAAACTTGCCAATCATCTGTGGATGGAAATAAGCGAACAGTTTTATAGAACTCTGTATAGAACAGTTTTAGAACAAAAGTAAAAATCTAGTAGATAAGGGGTAGGTAAAATTGCCTCATAACTGTATCTGAGTAGCCTATATTGTTGACTAGCTTGCTTCCATTTAAATGCGAGAGGTTTTAATTTGTACAATTTCAGTGGAATACATTATAGCCTACGTTGTACATTTGGATTGTCATTGAAGGGAACCGCCATAATCTGATTAAATTAGGCCTATATAATACATTAAATATCTGACGACTGAATTGCATAATAGGGTAGTGATTGCATATAGTAATGCACCGAAAAATTCACGTAGAAAGCCAGATAGCCTAGATTCAATAGGCTGAATGAGGAATAGAATCAGGACCATGCATATTAAGTAAATAGTCCGTGATGGTTGTGATCATTTTTCGGGAAGGGTATTTCGCTAATCGCTCTGAATTACTGTGTTACCATGCAAGTCTTCCCAAAACAATTTCTGTGAAAATAGTTCGTCTTGTTATGAATATTTAGCAGGTGGCAATATGACCGAATCATGCACCATGCCATTGCTTGTATCGAATGAGATCTCTTGTAGTAGCCGACCTACATCAGTTCCGCTCCCTGTAAACTTGGTGTTAAGTTCCTGTTCAGAATGACTAACCCAGGGAGAAAGTTTGGTGTGGTAACGCCACGAGATCCGATCAGACTGACTATCATACGAAAGAACACGGCTTTCTGTGACACCGAGGAGAAATGAAACGCTGTATCACTTTCAGAAACCGCTATTAATAACTGTGGAATCAAAACAACCTTTGACAATGACGTGCGTGACATGAGCTAGTCAACGCAGCGTCGTAACCCGTTTTGTAGTTAATTAGCTAGCTCGCTGTGTCCGTCAGTGGTAAGTAAAACCTGGTGAATAGTTTTGAATTGTATCAAGTTTTTGCGAGTGTGAAAATCAAGTGAGAATAATAGCGCCTCATTTTGACATTAAGCCTGTATCATGTTGTAACCGACACCATTTACAGAATGTTTACAAGTAGTTTGCATACTCTTGACCACAGAAGTGAATGTATTGGCACCTTTCTGTTAATTCTTTTACAACATTCCAAACCAAACATCCTAACATTTTTTTTCCTTCACTGCTTTTCCTTCTCGATGTACCTGTGAAATGATGATACCAACGAGGCGATGCCTTCCGTTAGTAGCGTTAGTAAATGTTTTCAAAGCTGTTTACGATGCTACAAGTTTTGTGACAGTTTTCTGGACTAGCCTACGTTACTGTGTAGAGCTAGTCTACAATTGTAGCGGGGCCTGTTTATTTGTTGTTTTCTGCTTTCAAACATACTATTTTACCAACGGACAGCTTTTGTCTAAAGGGAAAATATTTTGCATGGACTTTACGAATGGACAGAGTTTTTGATACATAGACACAGGTGGCTGCTTTATGTAACAGGTGTATCAGATTTTGAACGGTAATTTGAAGTTTTTCATTTTTTCCCCCAAGAATAGGCTACTTTATGTTGGTTGACCTCAGCAGAGGCACAGATGTGGCTTTGGGGGAACAAACATACTGTACTGCAGACTGACTTTTTGTTTTCATTGTCGGTTTTCATGCACAATACCACATTTTTGGCCAAGCATCATCGACAATTTGTGGTTTACCAAATGTGTTCCGCTTCTTAACCTTGCAGAGAGACAATTTTGAAACGGGAAAGGATAAATAATTTTTTTTTTCCTCTGACAATTTGGAGGAACATTGACCGATCAATGATAACACTGCTGGTTTTGTGGTACTTTGACAGCTGTAAAGTTAGTTATTAATAAATCACAATAACTGACCCATACATTGATGCTACCAAAACCTTTACCCCCTATTTATGCAAGATCATAAATTGAATTCGTTTGAACATTAAACGAGCAGTTGGCACAGAACATCATTACTGCATTGGCCTACTTGAACACTGAACTGTATTTAGGTCTCAGATTTCTACGTTATTCTTGTAAATAAAACAACAGCAAAAACGACAAACTTCAGTGGAATGTTTAAAGGGTTTCCTGCGGAATTCCAAATGAGAATTTGCTCTTCAGCAAATAATTCTGGTGACATTTTCAGACCACGGATAGAATCTACAAATCTGGTCAAATTTTGTTGATGTCCATCCTGGTTCCTGTTTCTCTCTTTCGAGTCTGGTGCGGGTGGCGAAATTAGCTTCCTGTAAGACAACGGGCTGTAGTGTTGCAATGTGAGAAATAGAATCATAATTATAATACAATTGAATTATGTTTAAATAATTCCCAGATGGCCATACCCAGAGCAGCTTGCCAAGTTCTACATGTTCGTTAAATGTAATCCATTTACACAGCTGGATATTTAGTGCAGCAATTCAGGTTAAGTACCTTACTCAAGGCTACAATAGCTTTATATAGGGGCGACATAGCTCAGGAGGTAAGAGCAGTTGTCTGGCAGTCGGAGGGTTGCCGGTTCGATCCCAGCCCTTGGTGTGTCGAAGTGTCCCTCAGCAAGACACCTAACCCCTAACTGCTCTGGTGAATGAGAGGCATCAATTGTAAAGCGCTTTGGATAAAAGCGCTATATAAATGCAGTCCATTTACCATTTACAATGGTAATGCCACACCTGGGAATCAAACCTGCAACCTTGTAGATAGGAGCCCAGCTCTCGCCCTTGTGCCTGCAAGGCCACTGAGGCTCGCTGCTTTAATGAGATCATCCTGGAACAGGTTTTTCATCTCAGTTTTGCATTTCAGCATCTTGCAGTGTTTTGTCAGGTAAGTGCCTACATGCACTGGTAGCTCTTGAATGCAAACGCTGTGCTTTTATTTGCTGTGGAAGTTGTTTAAAGTTGCTGTCAGAGTTGTGTCCCTCCATAACCTAAAGAAAAATAAAGAACTTCGGTGCTGATTGGTGCTGGCTGCTGTGAAGAGCAGAATGGTGAAGTGGTCTCATTGCATAAGCGCATCTTGCTCGCTGTCTCCCAGGCAAGGCACCCGCTGTTGTTTCAAGACGAGAGATCTGTGATGCTGTCTCCAGGGTAGAAAGGTAAGGAAGGCCCTCTCCCTCCTCCCTCTCTTTCTCCCTCTTTCTCCCTCCCTCCCTCTCTTTCTCCCTCCTGCCGTCTCATTCCCTCCTTCCTGCCCCCCCCCCCCCTCCAACAAAAGATGCTTACCCAGCAGGCTTTGAGCCAGTAGGGGCCAGTGCAACAGAACTGGCAGCAGTTTGAGACTTAACACCTGGGGGACCTGGGCAGGCCTCTGATTGGTGCAGCGGGGGGGGGGGGGGGGGGCTGTTTGTGACATCACAGAACCTGGCTGTCCATCACCCATCAGCGAGCGCGGCCTCTGGGTTTTACCAGCGAGCACACGCACACAGCTGTTCCCAGATCAGCACTAAACGGGCCGCTACCGAGCTCTGCCATTTCCGTTTGCTGATCCTGGATCAGTGGAGCCAGTGAAAGCAGAGCAGCGGCAGGTCCAGGCTCCGCCCCCTTTTTCCCACGCCCGGCGCAGGCGTGACGTTATCGTGTGAGTTTCGCTGAAACCGTCACGCACTGCGGTGCCGTGCCGCGCTCGCGGGCGTATAATGGGGGGCTTGTGCGGTCGGCACTGATGGAGGTTAATGCCCAGATAATGCCCTGATAATGCCCACATTGTCACTGCGCTTTGTGTGGTGAAGTGGGCAAAGTGGACCCTCTCTCTGGCTGAGAGAGAACTGCGAGAAACTGGGAGTGTACAGCGCAGGCTACACTACAGACTATTTACAACTGTTATTATTATTATTATTATTATTATTAATATTGTGATTATTATTATTATATTTTGGCATTTTGGCATGTATCATATTGCATTGTATTATTTTTTTTATTAACATAAAATCCATTTATACAACTGGGCAACTGAGGTTAAGTATGCAGTAAAATGTACTTCAGCAGAACCCTGAATAGTTTCTTCCTTAAGGTTAATGGCGGTTCCTCTTTTATGGCTTGTACGTGGCCTATAGCCTGCTGGTCCTGTGCCCAGGTGGCCCAGAGTTTATATGGGCAGCGCTGCCCTTTATCTGAGCCTGGTGCTGCCCCACCCCGCCTCTGTTTGATTAGGCAGGGTATTCTGCACACAGTGTGTGGCCTCCTTTGAAACCTCTGGGCTGTGTTTGACTGCGTTCAACCGGTTTGTATGAAATATAGAAATAATAACTTTATCTCTTCAGCGTTTTTATTAAAAGGGTGTGAAACAAGATTTGGAAAACATATAACGTATGTACAAAAACATCCACACACAAATGCAGAAGAAATAGTTATTAAAAAACTATATTTATTTGTAAATGTAATAATAAAATATGAAAGATAATATAAATGGCAATGTATCTGACAAAATTGTAAAAAGTTTGAGTGTGTGAGACCAATATGAATGTGCTCAATGTGAAAGACTAACATTCCGGTCACAGTCAGTCACCAGCGTCCCAATAGTATTGAACAGCAATAAAAGATTGAGCACCAGCAATAAAAGAACAATCTGGGGCAAAAGGCATGAGCTCAGCTAAAGAACGTTTGCTAGTGCACGTGCATCGGACTTCAATGTCCAGACCTATTCACTGTGGACAGACAGACAGACAGGGGTGATGATGCACTGTCCGATTTTCAACCTGGATTTCGTAAAAAAAAATACTTTATTTTCTGGGCTCCGGGACAGGTTTGAATATAAGATCAGTGTTTTTCTCAGGCATAACTGTCCAGGGCTTTATGGAAGCTGAATGCTAGAACATAATCATGATGTATTTTACAATTTTTAATTACTCATGTCCTGAAACCAGGTGGCTGGTCTGTGCCTGTCGCTTGCTGGCAGTCACGTTGGCGGGAATGAGCCATTAGAGGTGGCAGACAGTGTGTGGGCACAATCACAACACAGCGGTGGGGGTGTGGGGGGGGGGGGGGTGCGGGCGGGTTTTACCTGTCACTGCGGGCCTGTCGCCATGGCGCTTCCCGCGCATGCTCGCTGCTCTCCCGCTCGCTCGCTTGCTCCGCACACAGACGGGTCCCGGGGCTGCTCTTGCTCTACCTCAGACGTGCTGAGTTTATTCACCTTCATGTGCGTCCCGCCAAATGGCCTGAGAGAGGACCCTGCATCCTGCTGCGCTGCTTTCCTGCCTTTCCTTGCCCTCACTGTCCTTCCCAATTATTTCCTGTCTTTCCCTGGTATTCACTGTACTTCCCCATTATTCCCAGGTATTCCCTGTCTTTCCCTAGTATTCCCTTCTTTCTCTGGTATTCCCTGTCCTTCCCTGGTATTCCTGTTTTTCCCCAGTTTTCCTTGTCCTTTACTGTTATTTCCTGTCCTTCCCCAGTATTCCCTTCCTTCTCTGGTATTCCCTACAACATTCCGTGCACGGCATCCACATCTTTTCTGCTGTGGTCCTGTTCTTTTATTTTGTTTTTTTTTAACTTTTATTTTATCCAAAGTCCCTTTCAGACAAAGACTCACCTGTGCAGCCCAGTTAAAAGCATGAACATTACAAAGACAGGCATGTACACTGATAACAAGCATCCGATAGGGGGGTTTCAGCACACACAGGAATCCAGCAGCTTCTCTGCCTCCTGATTGGCTCCCTGAACCTGGTCCTAAATGCAGCCCCTTGTTGCGGTCGTGGCATGCAGACGTACCCCTTGTTCTTTTAGAAAGTCTGATCAACAGGAGGCAGGAGGGTGCAGTCTGGATGTAGGAAGTGCCCACGGACCAATCAGCCGAGCCCACGGCCTTCTCCCGTAACTGGAGGGAAGTCACAGGTCCGCACGGCGGACTTCCGCGACCAACCGCAGTCCTCAGAGAACGAAAGGGCGACGGCCTTTTAAAAGTGTGTGGCTTTTTTTTTTTTTTTTACAAAGCGGGTTTGGAGAGGGGCGAGAGAGGGGGAAGCCGGAAAAAAAAACGGGTTTTTCTAAATTCAAGCGCTGTTGCTCTTTCCAGGCAAGGCTCCGCAACCGGTGGTGCGAATGCTGAGCGGGGAAAAAAAATAAAAATAAAAAAAGAACTGGTGGAATCACTGAGTTCAGAGAGCCCCTTAATTTATGGTTTCTTAAAATAGTCCTGTGGGAGGGAGTTCCCTCTGCGCGGAGCTATTTAAGGATGGCGGGGGTGGGGGTGGGGGTGAGGGAGGGTGAGAGGGTGGAGGGGACCTCACTGCAGTCTGGTGGCTTTGTTTTTTTTTTTTTTTGGGGGGGGGGGGGGGGGGGTCATTGTCATTTGAGGTGGTGTGGTTTGTCCCCAAGTGAGCCCCCTTTCCTGAAATAGTATTATAGCATTAACCACACAAGGGTGCTCAGCTACAGTTCAGCTACGGTAGTCTGCTGCTTAAGCTGTAGTTGGGCTGCCAGAGTCATTTAAAGGCTGTTCTCCAACTGAGGCTAAACAATGAGGAAGAGGAGGAGTATGAAGGAGTGCTAAAAAGGACTCTGCTTACTCTACCTCCCTGAAGTCATGGCTGTGCATAAACCACAGTCCCTTTAACCTGCAGAGTTTTTCTTTAATCTGCAGGATTCGTCCAGTGGCAGACGGGATTTTGGATGAACTGGTGTGACTAATTGCAGCTCTTTAGAATTGTGAGGTGAGTTTTCGTCTTTTCTTTTTTCTTCTATTTCCACATCCCCTATAATGCTGTTTGGATAAATGTAGCTAGATGGCGCCATTGAGTCACACTTCAGTGTACAGTCTGAGAAAGGTATAAATGATGTGTCACAAGAGATTCACACGTGCAGTTACTTTTCCTGTGGTTTTTTTTTTTTTTGTGGTGCAGGAGGCAGGATGTTTGTTTTAAATCCTGTCATAGTGTTGGAACTGTCAGCACCAACTCCCACCTTCAGAACATTGTGAAAGCGATATTAAAGCAATGTTTTGAAGGCATGTGAATGTGATATTGCACTGTGGTACATCCATGCAGGTGTTATGTTGTGTTCGGGAGATATGTGGGTGTGATACAGAATTCTGAACATGTGTATATGTGATGTAGTATTCTGAATGTGTGTAAAAGTGATAGTGTTATGAGTATATGTGGATGTGATCTAGCATTCTGAATGTGTGTGGATATGATATCATGTTCCGAATGTGTGTGAATGTGCTATCATGTTCCGAATGTGTGTGATATCCTGCTCTGAATTGTGTGTGGGTGTGATATGTTCCAAATGTTTGTGAATATGGTGTCATGTTCTGAATGTGCATGAATGTGATATTATGTTTCGAATGTGTGTGAATGTGGTATCATGTTCTGAATGTGTGTGGATGTAATAGCATGTTCTGAACGTGTGTGGATATCATTCCGAATGTTTGTGGATGTGATATTATGTTCCAAATGTGTGTAGATGTGATATCATGTTCCAGATGTGTGTGGGCATGCTGTATTATGTTCCAGATGTGTGTGGGCATGCTGTATTATGTTCCAGATGTGTGTGGGCATGCTGTTGGTGTTTCCCGCAGGTGTTTCTTTGATGCCGGTGAATCCCCCCCACCTGGCTGTGACTGCTCTGCACTTCCTGTTCCCAAACGCAGGTGTTCCTGCCATGGCCCTGCCCCCGATCCTCGCCCTCTTCCCTGTCCTGGCGCTGCTCGTCGTCGCCCCCGGTTACTCCCAGTACGCGGGACGAGGAGGACGGCCCCTGCTCCTGTACGACCGCACCCTCCCGACCGAACTGCAGTGCGGCGACGCCTGTAAGTGTGCTGTGGCCCACGGGCCTTTCAGGTTCTTACAGGAGACCGAGCAACAGGACCGTTTCCCTGGTGACCTTCTGTCTGTCAGTAAATCAGCCAAACTGTTTTTATGCGTGGAGGCACCTTCTTTATCCCCAATGCACTGGTGACTTAATATTAAAACTGTTATATATGCTTATGTCCGCTGAACAAATTCATACATGTATATGGGGGGAGGGGGGAGCTGCAATATGTTGTGAAGCATATTTTGACAAGTTTTTTAGGATGTGTTTTATATATGTTATAGACACATTTGATAACATTTTTTAAAACATTCCCAAGTTATGTTTTTACAGGAACATTACATATTTATAGTACTATATTACACAAATGATAACATCAGTTTTCTCTGCAGAAGATGAAATACACTGAAAAGCCCTTATTTTATCTTCAGTCATTATTTAGATTTAATTTAGATTTAACTGCATTGCTGTTATTGGATGCGTTGGGCACTGGCACCCAGGAGGCAGTTGCAACACGATTTCCTGTGATTTCCACGGAAAATTGAAGAGCTGAAATGAGAAGAATTGTTTTGAGATTCTGGATGTGGTTTAACAGCCAAGACTGAGACCGTTTGTGCAATCCTTGAAAAAACGGAAACTTTAGACAGCCTTTTCTTGCCGCGGTGAACGAAATCCAACCCGTAACATCATTTGTGAGGAATTTCTAACGAGTTAATTTTTCATCTCGACTATTCCAAATTCAGAATAGGCCTACTTGACACGAGGCTTTACTGAGTGAAACAACGTTTTTTTTTCCCTATACACGCGAGCCTAAAATAGAAAAAAAGGCTTTTTTTCATCAATCTTTATATTTGAGGGACGGAAAGCGATTTCAAAAGCGGGGCCCATGTGTTTAGGATTTAAGATGAAAGGCATATTTGGGCTGAGCCGAGCTGTTTATGGGCTCGGCGCTGCCTGCGATGGCTACGCGGCTTTCATCTGCGCTGTCCTGACACGTTCGTTTTTTGTTTAACCGGGACCGCAGAGAGCGCCACACACGCTGTCACCTGAGCGTCTGCGATCGCACAAAAAAGGGCGGGCGGGCGGGCGGGCGGGCGGGGGGGGGATTTGGGGGGGCGCGTTTGACTTGGTGTCACCTCTGGATTATGAGCGGAAGAGTCTGCTACAGAACCGCCCCTCCCCCCGTCCCTCGCGCGGAGTTTCCAGAAGGCTTATAGCGAAACGCGGCGTATCCGACGGCGACGGGCGTAAAGCGTAATCGTCGTCACCATCTGGAAATCGGCAACTTGGCATACAGAAGGTCTGAGTGTACATAATCGCTGGGCATGCCTTCTTCAGATAGCTTTAGGATACAGGCCACTCTCTTCCTTCTGCGGTGACCTCTAGTTACATTGCATTACATTGCATTTGTTTAGCAGACCCTTTTCGTCCAAAGCGACGTACAAAAGTGCATTTCACGGTCATGGACAGAGGTGGGTAACCCGGCTTCAAAGAGTAGAAGTACTAACCATGTATTTGCTCCACCAGCATGCACTAAACCAGCTGATTACACTAATTAGTTCTCCTGCCTGGCTGAAGAGTTGTGCGAATTAGAGTCAGCTGGTTTAGTGCATGTTGTTGGTTAGTACTTCTACTCTTTGAAGCCGGGTTACCCACCTCTGGTCATGGACAACTACAAAACACAGGTTCAATAAGGTACGATACTCATTTCGTACAGCTATTTCTAGCCAAGAACACAGTTCAGTTCACACAGTGAACACCATTCTGGTCTAACTTAGTGACGATGGAGAGAGAGGGGTTCGGTAGAACGACCCTTCTCGTATGGCGACTGTTATGATTTTAGGTCCTGTTTTCCCAGAGACTGTTTGGAAGGAACCGGAGTGTTGTCAAAAAAAAAAAAAATGGAGGAAAACAGCTGGCCCCCTCGAGTGAGCCCTGGGGACCGGCGACGCGTGTCAGAGGGTCAAGCCGATTCGGCTGGCCCACGGTCTGCAGCGGTTGTCTGCAGCACGCGCAACGCTTCCAGTCACCTGCAGGGGGCGAGCCGGGGAGTTTAGCGAGTAAATATGAAATTTTGCGAGTTGTTGGCGGCGTGCGTATTCGGAGCTCGGAGCACGAGGCGGTGTGTGTGTGGGGGGGGGGGTTACCGCGAGGGGACGACCTGCCTTCCTCATCATGTTGTGTCTCCAGCTCCCAGCATGCACTGCTGGGAAAAGCCTGAACTTGAGACTGTGCGGTGTGGTGTCAGGCCTGGCTGTGCTGTGCTGTGCTGTGCTGTGCTGTGCTGTTCTCGGCTGTTCAGGTCGGGGGGTCGATGCCATTGCACTTTAATTCAATTCCAGGAAAATGGCTGAAATTCGGTTCGCGGATTGTAAAATGGCCGTGATGTTCTATGGGAACACTTGCACAGTTATTTCTGCTGCGGTGTGTCAGGGCACGTGAGTGAAACAGGCCTCCTCTCCCCCCCCCCCCCCCCCCTCTTTTTTTCTCTCTCCCCCCCACCCCCCCACCCCCCACCCCCCCCAACCGGCAACAGACTCAGGAAATAACACACAGGTCTCCAGCAGCCTTCACAGTCCACTACAGACTCGGTGGCCGGGGCCTCTGACGCTAACGCTAACCTCTTGACCATGTGTGTAGCTGCTTTCCGTGTCGTCCCGAAGCATTCTGTTCAGGGGGGGACGTGTGGGACTCCGGGGCTTGGAGCTGAGCAGACCGCTTTCCGACCCGTGTGCAGACATTTTACATCGACCGAACTTCAGCCTTCTTCACTTCCTTTTGCACGCCCTACCCACCTTGATTCAGCTCACTGTTCTCTTAAAAATCAACCAGTTATCAAGTTGACTTGCCTAACTAAAAACTGCCAAACTGTGGCTGCTTTAAGAAATACAGGTCAAGTTTTTGATTTCACCAATGTCAAAGTTAGCCCATAGGAAGGTGGTACTCTTGGGAGGTCAAATTTTGCCATAGCTATAAACCTCATACCCGTATTCATGTAGAGCACAATGTAATATATTGTAAATATGTTGACCTTTTAGAGAAATATAAATACATTTTGCTGCTATGTATTATAGAAATATGTTGCAAAATCGGAAAATAGCAGTAATTGATTTGCGTGCACTTATATTGTGAAGTATTGTAATATTGTTTTTCATCTTAATAATGTATTTGATTACTATATATTAAAGTTAGTATGTTCCATTTACATGAAGTTAACTTTTTATAGCTGTCTTTTGCCTTATAAATGAAAACTGTTGCTGCAGTACATAACAAAGCTAGCGGCGAGAATGAAATGGGTGCTCTTTGTCAGAGTTTTGAGACCTGAAATGTGGGGGGGGGGTGGTACTGTGTGTGTCAGAGGCCAGTGGAGGGGGGGTGTGTGCTGCTAATGGGGGGGACTGCTGGTGGGGGGAGGGGGGGGCGTTTAATGGGGGGGGACTGTTTTCGTCCACTGAAGCAGGGGCAGGCACTCTGCCGAAGACTTCTGGAATTAGGACAAAGAAACAATTTTGGGTGAAATTGTTTGCTTTTCATATCTTTCCGCACAAAACCCAATGTTATTTCAGTGCGCGGTCTAGCAATGGCTGTTTGTTTTCTTTTACAAATTCTTGGGACGTCAAAAATGCCTCGCTCTCTCTCTCTCGCTCTCTCAGTCCCCCTCACTCTCTCTCTCTCTCTCTGTCAATCTGCTCTCTCTCTCTCTACCGCTCTCTCAGTCCCCCTCTCTCTCTCAATCTATCCTCTCTTTCAGTCTCTCTCTCGCTCTATCTCTCTCAATCTACCCTCTCTCTCAGTCCCTCGCTCTCTCGCTCAGTCCACCCTCTCTCAGTCCCTCTCCTTCGCTCTCTCTCTCTTGCTTTTTCTCTCTCTCTCAGTCCCTAAATCTCTCTCCCTCGCTCTCTCTCTCAACCCACCCTTTCTCTCAGTCCCTGCCTTTCTCTCTCCCTCAGTCTCTCTCTCTCTCTCTCTCTCTCTCTCTCTCTAACAAAGAGACGTTTCTGCGCACGTTGGGTCAGGGGTGTGTGATTCACGGATTCCTGGGCCTCTCCTGTGCTTTTGGCCTGTCCTGTGGAGCTGCAGGAGGCTCTTGGGTTTCGGGTCCAAGGAACACTCCATTTTACAGACCTCTGAGGTGTTAGGAGCCAGCGTGGGGGCCAGTTCTTCAATGAGTAAATGTTGATCTTTCCGTTTGAAATGGAGTTGGGGGTACAGCCTCGGGGGCAACAGCACAGCTGCATTTCAGATGAGAAAGTCACCACGTTGAACTCCCAGAAGTCACTTGTTGTAGACAGAAGTCACCGGGGGTATGGAAATAGGGCAAAGTTTACATACGTTCTCGATGTTTTCTCACATATCTGGGTGTGGCGGTATGGTAAACGCACGTTAGCGGATTTATTCTGATGTAGCGGTAAGTCTAGAGGTATCGCTGGCTGTTGTTCGTAAATGTGATACGAGAGTTCAAAATGTGTCTGGAATCGGTGAGAAATTCGCTAAGTTGCCAACACTGGCCTTTGGAGACTGGTTTCGCTCCCCTGAACTCGAGTTTTTGTATTTTTTTTGGAATCTGGGCTTGGAATGGTGTGATGAAATATGATGGAATTTCCTCCTATATTTCTGAGATTGATTAATCTGAGAAGTATTCATTTTGATAACCAGGATAAAAGGAATCCCCCCCCCCTTCTCTTTTCCCTTAACATGCTGAAGCTGTCTTCTTTTCAGGTCGGACCAATCCAGCGTGTAACCGGTATATTTTTGAGAAATGGAACAGCAAGTGCTATTTTTTTTGGTGTCCAGATGTTAGCGCCTGCCAAAACATCCCCCTGGAAGACCTTCTATCAGACCACAGTACGTGCCTTTCAGTTTCTCCTGGAGTGGTGTAAAATTAAAGAGGGACAAATCATTCTGCTATTCACTCAGGACAGACCTGGTGCATTATTATACTCATTTTTTTTTTGCTTTGTTTTTTTCCAGAAATGAATGACCAGTCAGTCTTTGGACCTGCTGGTTCCGTGTCTGATCGCACCAGTGAGGGGGGCCGTGCTGTAGCCCAGGCCCAGAATCAGGCTCCAGTCCAGGCCCAGAATAAGGATCCAGTACAGGCCCAGAATAAGGATCCAGTGCAGGCCCAGAATAAAGATCCAATCCAGGCCCAGAATAAAGATCCAATCCAGGCCCAGAATAAGGTTCCAGTCCAGGCCCAGAATCAGGATCCAGTCCAGGCCCAGAATAAGGATCCAAACCAGGCCAAAAATAAAGATCCAATCCAAGCCCAGAATAAGGCTCCAGTCCCGGGCCAGAATAAGGATCCAATCCAGGCCCAGAATAAGGATCCAATCCAGGCCCAGAATAAGGATCCAGTCCAGGCCCAGAATAAGGATCCAGTCCAGGCCCAAAATGTGGTTCCAGTCCAGGCCCAGAATAAGACTCCAGTCCATGCCCAAAATGTGGTTCCAGTCCAGGCCCAGAATAAGGATCCAGTCCATGCCCAAAATGTGGTTCCAGTCCAGGCCCAGAATAAGGATCCAGTCCATGCCCAAAATGTGGTTCCAGTCCAGGCCCAGAATAAGGATCCAGTCCATGCCCAAAATGTGTTTCCAGTCCAGGCCCAGAATAAGGATCCAGTCCATGCCCAAAATGTGGTTCCAGTCCAGGCCCAGAATAAGACTCCAGTCCATGCCCAAAATGTGGTTCCAGTCCAGGCCCAGAATAAGGATCCAGTCCTGGCCCAGAATAAGGCTCCAGTCCAGCCCCAGAATAAGGCTCCAGTCCATGCCCAAAATGTGGTTCCAGTCCAGGTCCAGAGTAAGGATCCAGCACCTCCAGTTTACAGGTTCCGGCCACATGGTATGGGCCAGTCCCGCCCCCCTGTAGACTCAGCCCAGACTCAGGGCTCCGCCCACATGACAGAGACTAAAGCTAATGCTGGGTCACCTGTGAGGTCACAGCCACAAGTCTTCAACACAACCATCACCAAGGCCACAAATACGACCAAGACCATGCCTACAACCACTACTAAAACTGCTACTACTACATCTGCGATCATGACCACGCCCACAACTACAACTGCAGCCAAGGGCAGACCCACAACTACAACTAAGACTACAACTACAATGAAGACCAGGCCCACAACTATGACTACAACCAAGACCATGCCCACAAGTACGACTACAATCAAGACCATGCCTACAACTACGACTACCACTAAGGGCACATCCAGAACTACAACTAAGACTACAACTACAATGAAGACCACGCCTACAACTATGACGACAACCAAGACCACTCCCGCAACTACAATTAAGACTACGGCTAAACCTATAATGAGGACCAGGCCCACAACCATGACTACAACCAAGACCACATCTATGACTACAGTCAAGACCACGCCCACAACTATGGCGCATCCAGCGACCGCTTCGAGCCCGCGACCGGGGGACGGTACGGCCGCAAAGGCCACCACAGACAGCGCCAAAGGCCACCACGTACTCCAGTTCTGGAAGCCATCGGACACCAGCGCCCTGCTGGCCATCCTGCTCTTCAGCCTGCTTTTCCTCGTCATCCTCGTTCTCCTCTTCCTCAGGAAGGCCCTCGACAGCTACAGGAGGAGGGGCTACACCCGAATGGGGTACCTGATCGACGGGATGTACTCCGAATCCTCGCTTGAACTTCGGCCGGAGTCCGTTTTGTTCAGTAACTGAACCCCCAAAATTTGGGGGGCTTGTTTGATTCGCTTTTTGTTGTCAGGTTGAAGTGGGATTAATGAAGCATCTGTGCTCTTTTTGAGGTTGCACTGAAACACTGCCATCGCTGGCCAGTTTCACAGCTGCGTTTAATAAGAACAAGCAGGACCCTGTGCCCAGCCTTTTTCAAAGAGGGTGCAATGCAATCCTTCCAGGGGTGCTTTGAAAATTAAGTTATGTTAAAAATGGACACACTATGATAAAACGAACAAATCACACTGTGAATTAATAAAAAACTGATTTCAATTCATAATAGAGCATTTGTGAGCTCATACTGCGAATATAACTACTTTTCTGACCTCTCTTCTGTGCAGTTCAGTCTCTTGCTTTCCTCCGCTCAGGACCTAAATATCGTACTTTTGATCAAATTCTCTTAATCGACCCATTTCTACGTTTTAGCTAGATTTGCAATGATTGTTTTGTAAATTTCACCACAGAAAGTTAGATTAATGAAGAAACATTTTATAAAAAAGATTGTCTTTTTAGATTTAATAATTCTGCAATATTGTTTGTGAAACAATGTGTAAGACCAGGGACCTGGTTAGGCTCAAACCCTGGTCTCCCATGGAAGAGGCTGTCGGGCTAACCACTGCACTGCAAGTTACACAAATATGTCGTTTCTAAAAATGTAATTTGTTGAATGAAACAGATTTGATATTTTGATTTGACATGTTCATTTATTTCTGTCTTTAATACAGATTTATAACTGAGAATTCATGGTGTGAGCAGTTTTTTTTTAAATCAGTTAAAAACATGTGTATAAGGTTTAGAAGCTGTCTGATTCTCCTGTGTTCAAAGGCGTTGGAAACTTTTTCCTATTTTCTTCTTTTCTTTTCCACGCCTTGGCAGAAGTCTCGGCGATGCTGCCTGAGTTTACCTGCTCTGGGGTTCGTGCGTTCGGAGAAATAAGAACTGGACGGACATCGCGTGTCGACTCGGTTTGCCAGCAGCTTGTTAGCTTCGTTTGACGCTCCTCCGTCATTGGTCGGAGGCCCTGAGATCGCTGAGCCGCGCACGCACCGAGCCCAGGGATTCGCCGAGCCGTTGTGGAGCACATTCCAGCAGTCGGCCGGCCTGATTTACGTCCCGGAGACTAACCCGTAGGAACTCCGCAGGAGCTGTTCGCCGGGATCAGACCGTCCGCTGCGTGCCAGGCCACTTCTGTGCAGCCTTACAAATGCACCGATAAAAAAAAAAATTAAAAAATATTATTTAACATTTTAATTTTTTTTTTTTTTTTTTTTTTTTGCACTGATGATAAAAGAAGAACCACAGGCTTTGCCTGTTACTGGATTTCATTTGGCTGAGGGGAAAAAATCGCTTTCGCGAACTCCGTGCTTGACGTGTACGGATTGTCTTCGTCCGCACCGGGTCCGATTCCGACGGAAAGAGGGGGAAGGGGGGGCCTCCCGCTCTCCCGGAACCCAGAACGGAGCGGCGTTTGCGCGGGAGACGCGCGCGGCGTTCTGGAATCGCTTACGGGCTCTTTCCCCGCGTAGCGCAAGGCCGCGAGATGAGCCGCGCGACGGCACGGGGCGCAGAAACGCTTCGTTAGAGGAGGTGGGCTTCAGTTAGCCGCCGGCGGAAACAGGCCCGCAAATATAAACGGGGCTGCCCTGCCACATCTGCAGGGGCTGTAGTCGTGCCCTGGAACGGGCGTTCCGATGCGTGTCTTTATTCTGTTCTTTGCTTTTCTTGGGAGGAGTTGGAGGTCTGGAAATTTCATTGGCAAGGAGGCTAAAAGTAAAAAGAGAAAGGCGGGGGGGGGGGTCAGACACCTTTACAGGCCTCTCACTGGGGAGGAGAGGAATTTTTTATAAAACAAAGGGCGGGTTGGGGGGGGGGGACTGAAGCCAAGAGAGAAAGGTGGTTCGCATTAAGACAACATCAGTGAGAAAACGCTACTGAGCCGCACGGCCGTATGGTGGTTAGGGGGTGCGCGATGGGGCGCCTCTGCTCTGCTAACGAGCTCAAAGATCTCCGCCGCTCCGCTAACAGGCTCAACGATCTCCACCGCTCTGCTAACAGGCTCAACGATCTCCACCGCTCTGCTAACGGGCTCAACGGTCGCGGCCGCTTTGTGCTAATGGGCTCGCTGGTCGCCACCGCTCCGCTAACGGGCTCGCTGGTCGCCGCCGCTCCGCTAACGGGCTCGCTGGTCGCCGCCGCTCTGCTAACGGGCTCGCTGGTCGCGGCTGCTTTGTGCTAACCTCCTGCCCCACCCCTACCCCCCCCCCCCCCCCCCCCCACCCACCCACCTCACACATGCCTCTGCTCTTACCAGAAACCTGCGTGCTGGAAAAGGCACCTTCGTCACCACCCCCCCCGAACCGTCATTCCCAGCACACAAGTGACTCACGGAGCGGCCCTGTTTGCACAGACTCCCGCCGAACTCTCGGCTGAATCCCGCCATTTCCCGCCGCGGTGGTGCGGGAGAAGGACCCCTGTACCTCTCAGCCCTGCCAAAACCTGTGTTCTCAGCGAAACAGAATGAGCTAAAAAAAAATATGTTGTCATAGTTAATTTAGCAGACCTCTGACTCCCCCCTTTCTACCCCAACACCGGTGCCAGAGAAAAGTTTTTTTTTTTTGGCGGCGTAGTTCATCCATGTTTTCCCTCGCTAATTGCGTGACTAACTGCTCTTGCAACACACTCCCGTTGGCACTGGAGGTGGAAGACCAGCATGGCAAAAAATGGAGGGGGGTGGGAGGAGGGAGGGGATTGAATTGGGGGGGGGGCAGACAGCCATGCCTGCATGTGCCAGAAATTGCACTACTTTGGAACATCAGGAGCGCAAAATCTGTGTTTAATGAATTTCCAGTGATGGGTGATGCGCTAATCTCCCTGAACAAAGATGGCCGCCATGTTATAGCTGAAGCCCCGCCCCTTTTTTTGCTTTGAGTGACAGCTCTACCCAGATGGCCTTTATTAAGGAATGTTGGAGTGTTGGTTACAGTGAGGCAGGCGTGGCACGCTCTGCTCTAAAGCCCCCGCATTTAGGAGCTGCCCCGTAACCGACAGGAGGGCAGATGTTGGTGTTTTTTATTTTTTCGGACGAGGCCGGCTGGATCTGAGAGGAACGCCGCGGGCGAGAGCCGTACAGGTGACGGGGAGGCCGGCATTCCACAGCCCGTCCGCACGCACACGCTGACACGCACACGCGGACAGACTGCACACACGCAGACAGACTGCACGCACGCACACACGGACACGCAGACAGACTGCACGCACACGCACGCGGACAGACTGCACACACGCAGACAGACTGCACGCACGCACACACGGACACGCAGACAGACTGCACGCACACGCACGCAGACAGACTGCACGCACACGCACGCACACGCAGACAGACTGCACGCACACGCGGACACGCACACGCAGACAGACTGCACGCACGCACAACAGCCCGCACGCACACGCGGAGAGACTGCACACACACGCAGACACGCACGCGCAGACAGACTGCACGCACACGCACGCACAACAGCCCGCATGCACACGCGGACACGCACACGCAGACAGACTGCACACACGCATACATGCACATGCAGACAGACTGCACGCACACGCACGCACACGCAGACAGACTGCACGCACACGCACGCAGACAGACTGCACGCACACGCACGAACATGCAGACAGACTGCACACACGCTGACACGCACATGCAGACAGACTGCACGCACAACAGCCCGCACGCACACGTGGACAGACTACACGGGGGGGGGGGGTGGGGTTTGACAGTCTCTGCCAGAGCTTCCATCCCACTTCTCTGCTTTTCTTGCCCCCCCCCCCACACCCCACCGAAAATTCTATGAGAACAGACAGCGCTCATTTTCTCTGGCTCTCTCCTGCTGTACGGCTGCCCTGCGCATGTTGTGCCGGGAAGCAAATCACTCCCCCTTCTGAAACCGTTTCTGTTTCCTTTATTAATTTATTATTTTTCTGAAGCATTGATGTGAACGGTCACGTCTGGCGCCACCTGGCCAGACGAGCCATTTCAGCCGAGCCAGGAGGCCTTACCAAAGTGCTGAAATGCATTATGGGATGGAAAATCTCCGTAACTGCCTCTTTTTCGACTTCACTGTAGGTATTTTTTTTTTAAAAGAACAAATGACACTGAAGGCTGATCTCAGGGAAAATAAACACATTATGCCACCCTTGAGGAACACGTAGTTAGGGTGTAGGTGTGACTAAGGACCTTTTCTTTTTAAAAAATGTAAATGGGACTGACGAAGATTAAATGAATTGACACTCTATGCAGTCTCCTCTATTGTCGTTGCTGTTGTTGTTGTCGTTGCTGTTGTTGTTGTTGTTGTTGTCGTTGCTGTTGTTGTTGTTGTTGTTGTTGGTAGCGGGGCACTCATGTTTTGGGGTTGACTCATGGGCCAGTACACTCCGAAACACTTCGGTCCAATCAGGGACTGAACCAGGCACTGGACAGGGAGGGGTCGTCTGAAATCTCCTCGTCCACTGGAGAGAGAGAGACAGCCTGACAACGGTGCAGTTCCTGGATCCTCCTAGGGGCAGCGCTGTTGTTCTCCTTTTTGTTCCATTGGTCTAGCGTACGGGGCGACTCTGCTCGCCTTCATCCATCAATTCATTTAAAAACAGTAGCGTGGGTGAGGGAACGGGCGTGGAGAAGGAGATTAAGTATGACCAGGCGATTCAGTGGGGGGGTGTGGGGGGTGTTGGAGGGGGGGGCATCGGCGGGGTGGGTGACATTCTCTACCCCCATGACTACATTTCATGCCTTGTCTGTCAAGTGAGAAACTCCAGCCGATGCAGCATATGCTATGTTCCAAATTCTACCGGGGAAAGAGCATCACATGTTATTACAGTGTCTGGAACATCCCTCCCTCTCTCTCTCTCTCTCTCTCTACCTCTCTGGCTCTTTCCCTCATTCTCTCCCCCTCTCTATATCACTTTCCCTCATTCTTTCTCTCTCTGTGTCCCCCCTTCTCTCTTTATCTCTCTCTGTCTCTCTCCCCTATTGCTTCTTTTTCCTTATTCTCTGTCTTTCTCTTTCCCTCATTCTCTCTGTCTGTCTCCCCCCATCTTTATCTCTCCATCTCCATCTCTCTCCCTCTTTTTTGTATTGGTTCTTTTTCCTCATTCTCTCTCTCCTGCTCTCTCTCTCTCTCTCTCTCTCTCTCTCTCTCCTTCCCTCATCCACCTCTCTCTGCTGCGTCGCTTGTGCAGACACGTTGCAAGAGTCAAATTCAGCACTGGGACTGAGGGGCGGTCCGACATCTATCAGCCAAGGGTTTATGGGATGCATGGTGTTCAACATCTCTCTGTCTCAGGTGTGACAGGGGCTCTATAGACCTAAATGGGCTGCATTGTGTGAAATTTATACTGATCCTGAAAATGTTTTATTTTATGAACATGGCTGGATAAGGACACTGGTCATTGACTCACACACTGATACTTAGGGGTCAGTGCCGCCCTATTCCTGTCTAATAATCTACAATTATTATTTGTGAATACTATCAGTCAATATTCTTTTGAGGTCACAATTGTCACCATCATTAAATGCCCCAGTGGTGCAGTGGCACAATGTGTGTGTGTGTGTGTGTGTGTATTTGCGTGTGCGCGAGCGAATGTATGTATGTATGTCCATGCTGGGAATTGTATAACTCATATGGTAAGTGGTATGCACTGTAGAAGACTCTGAACTAATAGATTACAGCATAAAGACCATTTTATCGCACAGCACATTAAAGAGAAACGAGAAATATGCATGTAAGTTGGAATGGCAACGTGTCTAGCCTACTCGGTTATTTCTTGTTTTAATACTCAACATCTTGAAACTCTTTGCAAGCGTTTAACGTTTTAAATCAGTTCAATAGAGTAATAATTTTCCAAGACGTTTCGATACCATTCTTGCTTTGGTAAGGCGCTCCATTAAATTACGAAGCTGCGAATTTTGTTGTCCAAAAAATTCCGAACTGGCATTCATATACAGATAACTTGAGAGTTTAGCCAATTAGGTTGTTATAGGAAACGTTTACTTTCGGTGACCTGCAGTTTGTACAAGTAGAAAATGTTTTTTTGTCAATTGTGTAACGGCGTCACAAATAAGATTTGGCTTATCAAATGACATTAAAAATGTCATGCTAACATGCGCGTAAGATACGGTTTAAGCAGTTGATGCTGTTTATGTCATTACCGTTATCAATCTTAATTTTTTTTTGGCCGAGGAGGACCCGTAAGTCAGCTTTTCAGTTAACTGCGCTATTAAACGCGGCGCCGGACTGTACACTGGTGGAGTATGTCCAGTGACGTCACGCAGTTTCCGCTGTCAGCCGCCGCCGTGGTTCTGCTGGGATCATAGCTGGCTGGAGTTGAGTCTTTAACAAAGTGGCGATCGAATCACCCCGTCGGATACAAACTTTATTTTTTAAGCACAAATAGCTCGAAGAATGGGGCCGGAGTGAGCGGGATTTGAAGTTAGACGCGATTGCAATGGAGATTTTACTTGCGGGAATACTTTTTTACAGTAGTCTGGTCTTTGTAGTTAATGGTAAGTTAAATACTTTTTTTGTTCCCGATCTCTCGGAGTTGGTGTATGGAGAAACGTAGTTGCTGAAACCCCAGCAGCACGGCCGCTCGATTGAGTTCGAGATTTTCGTGCTATAAAGGTCATTGTTTTTTGCGTTGTAGTGGATAATAATGCTATTTTGTCGTATGCGTCTCTGCGTTTAATTTATGTTCGCACATGTGTTTTGTGACTTTGGTATACGAAAGTCGACGTAGCTCACACTGTCCGCGTTATTTTATTTTAAAGTCTCGTGTCGAATGAGTTCGAGTTTAACCTACTTTTATGAACAATATGTGTTTTTTTCTCTCCAACATTTTGTGGAGAACAATGTGCAATTCTGTTTCGGTCTAAAGGTAAGGCGAGGGGAGAAAAAAAAAGTTATTTCAAAAGCCAACTCCCGAGGCCTCGGTGTCGGGTGTCCAAGAAAGTTTAGAGCCGTTTGACTGGCTTCAATAACAACTGCTACTTAAATGGCAAACGAGAAAATATAAGCAAGTTATCAGAAAATGTTCAGATTACTGCAAAGGGAAACCACACGAAATCGAATTAGCATCACTGAGAATTGTCACTCTCCCCCGTGTTAAAACATATTTGACTTGTTTAGTGTGTATTTCAATAATGTGGATTTTAACTACCATTTGAAAATTAGTGGTCTTTTAGTATAGGCTACATGAAATACGTTTCATGAAGTTTGCCTTGTTTTCTGGAATTTAATTTTTTTCCATTTCAGTTATGTTTTTTTCGGTTATTTTTTTCTTTTAAAATCACTTATATATTTTCACGATTGTCTAACTTTTTTCGCAAGTATTAGCAGCATATTAAGATTTATCAGCATACATATTTTTTCGCCTTTTCTTACAAATAACAAAAATCGTTTGTCAAACAACTGCACGGTTGTTGGGTTTTAATTTGTCTTTGGATTTACCCGGTGTCCTCGTTTATTTTCCCGAGTGGTTTGAAATCAAGATTTGTGTCAAGGGCAATTTGTTTTTGTTTATAATGGAGCTCACTTGTGTTCTAAAACAAGAACCAAAATAACGAGTGTGTAATAATACGAAACAGCATATTTAATTGATCCTAATTCGAGGAAGAATTCAAGCAGTATCGTGGTGCAGTTTGTTGTTAATTGTGTTTTGACACCTTTCGCCGTATTATTCAAATCAATTTATTAAAAACAAGGAGAGCCTGCATAGAATTTGCCTGCTTAGCATTTTGAACAGCCGTTTAGCATTCGTCTCAAAAGGTTTCGCACATTTCTGTTCAGTAATGCTATGATAAAAATTGAGACGTTTTTTAATGAATAAAATGTGAACAGTGTGTCTCCGAGTGTTCCACCCCACACTCTGTTTTTTTAACAGATTAGTCTTGAGATTTGCACTTTGTTGAAACTGGCGCGTGGCTTCAGACCACGCTTAGAGCAACGTTTACAGCATGGTTATTTAAGCACACGAAACAGTTTGGTGGAAAAAAAAGGCTGCCCGTGCAATTGAAACGGAATTAGGGGGACGGCGACGACGACGAAAACACCAGATCCTTGAACTTAATGAGGGTGTGGAAGGGGAATGCCCCTGGAAAGAGTCAGTGTCGAATTTCCCCCCCTTATGTACCGTGCACTCTCCCCCGGCTGCACCTCCCGGCCCTCCTCAGCGAGCACGGTTTGAGTCTTTCAGAATCTAATGGTGTTAAAAAGCAAGTGCGCAACGCGGCGTGAATGCATAGCTTGGGGATTGACATGTAAATCTTCTGGCACGTCTTTAATAGACATGCAAATTTTTTAAACAATTTAAGTACACTAATTATCGGCTGTGTTCCGCACTTAGGAGCGGACCAGAGTAGTGGCGTGTCGGTGATTTACAAGTATTGGTGGGAAGAGTTCCCAGAAGGGCTGTGGAAGACTTTTCTAGAGTTTCTGACTTTGGGCAAAAAAAAGGAAAAAAATGCGAGCCTGCTGCTGCAGGTTTGGTGGAAACGGTTTTGTCATTAACGGACCGGGGTGCTCCGCCGGTCCGTGGGCCATTGTTGCCTAGTTCTCGTGCATGAAGCATCTTTCTGCCGGCGATGGTTTTTGTCTGAAGCGTTCCCGAGTGCTCTCAATTAACGCTCGGGTTTAGACATGTCAAAGGTGCGCACACAAGGCGCATATTCAGGAACGCGAGAGACTTTTCCTTGCTGGTCGTACCTCCCGCCGATGGCGTACCTCTGGCGTATCCTGCGTTTTGCATTTGTTATGTCCACGAGAGTAGGCCCGGAAAAGAGCGGTCAACGCGAGAAAGTGGTGGAGGAAGGAGGGCTGGAGCGAGCGGGTAGAAGTCAAGGTGTTGGGTGACACTCCACTCATGACGGGAGAAAAAGTCACAGGCTGTTTTTAGGGAGTGTTCAAACACTAAAACTGTGTGTGTGTGTGTGTGTGTGTGTGTGTGTGTGTGTGTGTTTGCTTGTTTATGTTTGAAGTGTGTTTGTGTAAGTTTTGTGTGTGATGCATGTCTAAATTTTTTGTGTGCAGTTAATGTGTGTGTCTGTGTACATGTATGTATGTGTGTGTATTTTGTATGGTTGGGTGTGTGTATGTGTGAGTTATGTGCATTTACATGTGTCTGTCTATGAGTTTGAGTGAGTTAGTGTGTGTGTGCATGCACGTGCATGTGTGTATTTGTGTGTGCATACATGGTGAGGGTGTGTGCTTGTGAATGCGCATGTGTTTGTGTGTACATGTATGAGTCTGTATGCATGCATGCGTGTCTGTATATGCATGTGTCTGTGTGTGTGTCTGTCTGTGAGTGCGCATGTTGCATGTATGTGTACGTGCGTGCGTCTGTGTACGTGTGTGTGCGCGCGTGTGTATCTGCATGCGTGCGTGTGTGTGTGTACGTGCATGAGTGTGTGTGTACGTGCGTGCGTCTGCGTACGTGTGTGTGTCTGTGTGTGCGTGTGTGTGTCTGCGTGTGTGTGTGTGCATGCGTGTGTCTGTGTCTGTGCGTGCGTGTGTGTCTGTGCGTGCGTGCGTGCCTGTGTGTGTGCATGCGTGTGTCTGTGTCTGTGTATGTGTGATTGTGTGCATGCGTGTGTGTATGTGTGTGTGTCTGTACGTGCGTGTGTGTGCGTGCATGTGCGTGTGTGTGTCTGCATGCGTGCGTATGTGTGTGTGTCTGCACGCGTGCGTATGTGTGTGTGTGTCTACGTGCGTGTGTGTGCGTGCATGTGCGTATGTGTGCATGTGCGTGTGTGTGTGTGTGTGTGTGTGTGTAAGTGTGTGTCTGTACGTGCGTGTGTGTGCGTGTGTGTGTCTGCATGCGTGTGTGTGTGTGTGTGTGTGTGTGTGTAAGTGTGTGTAAGTGTAAGTGTAACACCGTGGAGCGGAGCAGGAGTGTGTCTCCAGCAGTGCTGCTCTCTGCCACCTGGTCTGAATGGCTTTTTTACCTCCCTTGATTTGTTAACATCATCAGAGACGTTTTGTGCGCCTTTAACTTTCCTTCTCTCTCTAAATCCAAACCAAACAGCACTTTTCCAGCAGAGGGGCCATGAATCTTCCAGCCGGGGTTTTTTTTTTTAGACCAAAGAGCAGAGCGACGAGGCTCTGCGGCTCCCCGAATTGCGTTTGCCAGACCGGACGGGGTTCGCCTGGCCCCCCGTTTGTTTGAAGTCACTCCGGTCCTTCATTATGTTAATGTGGGAATTAAAGTTCTTGATTAGCTTTGCTCCGGCGTTGTGAATAAGAGGGCCGTGGAAGGGGCTGCTGTGTGCTGAATAGACAAAGTTTGTCGCTCAGGAGCGCCCGGGCCATACGTGCTTTCATTTCCTTATTACGGGCAGCCCCCTCCACCCTTTCTCAGTCTGGCTGCTCAGTACGTACAACTCATTTTGAGAAAACTAAAAAAAATTTTTAAAAAAAGAAAAATTTCTGACTCTTTCACCAAAAGAGCCTTTTTTTGCCTGATGCAGTGTGTTGGAATGTATAGGTTTGGCAAGTGTCATTTTAACGGAAACCCCCCGAAAGTGAGGTCTGGAACACCCAGGATTATTATTTTTATTTTTTTTGTGCCTTTGTGGAAAAGGGGGAGAAACTTTTAAGAAATTGTTGGTTTTACAATCATGACAGAGGTCCCTCAGAACATTATAATATGTTTGGCTTAATTTATTCCCAACTAATAAAGAAGAAAAATGTGAAATGCAGTGGTAAATGTTTTTTTTGTGAGTATGTAAATTTTTTTTTTACTCACTGGGAATGTGCTAACTTGGAAATAATATAGCAGAGGGACATGCTAAATAAAGATTTATTTTTTCTTGGAACTCCCCCCACCCATTTTTCCCTGAGAGTCTAGACTGCAGTAAATATGGGAGCAAAACTGTGCTTTCCTGGGCGAGGTGTGGGCTTGATCTTTTTTTTTTTTTTTTTTTACTGCGGAGGCTTGGGGGGGTGGGGGCGGGGGTGGGGGTGGGGGGGGGTGAAAAAGAAAGAAAACAGTATTAATCTTCCGTGGGTTTTCCTGCACGGTTTGTGAAACGTGCGTTAGCTGTTTGTTTACTTTAATATAAATGGGGTTGGATGGGGTGGGGGGGGGGGGCTGTGGGGGGGTGTAGTCAGGGACGGATGTCTGTGTCTGAAGGCCCCCCCGTCCCTCCCCCTGCTCTTTCACACACCTTTCCTCTCCCCCCCCCCTCAAACACCACATGCTGAAGTAACCAGTCTGAGTGGGGCATTTTTTTATTTATTTTGCTAACAACCTAAACAGATGGTGGGGGGGGGGGGTTGGGGGTGAGAAATTCTCACCCAGGATGGTGTGTAGGTGGGAACAGGCTTGTTTTTAGGGCTGCGACTACTTTCTAGACACTTCCTGTGACTCCCCCCACCCCCCCCACCCCCCTTCCCTGCAAAAGTTATGGTTGATCCCAGTGACATGCCAGGACTCCTCAGCTGTTCCCTTATGCTCCCCCCCCCCCCTCCACAATGGTCTGGTGCGGCCCTCCCAGGTGCTCCCTGTCTGCTTTCGCAGGACTGGAAAATCCGGTACGGCACAGTGGTTCAGCCGGTCACCTGAGCTGACCACAGCCGTGCGCCGGGCCAGAACCCTCGTCCCTCCAGGAACAAAAAAAAACAAAAATAAAGAAAGCAGGGCTCTCGGAAGAACTTACTGGTGGGCGTTCGGTAGCTTCTGGTGTTTTTGTAAGAACCGTGAACGGGCGTGTGAACAATACGGAATGTGTGAAACTAAAGTGGGCCTGGGTGCTGGTTCTCTGTTGGTCCTGTGTACGTGTGTGTGTGTGTGTGTTTGCATGTTTGTGTGCATGTGTGTGTGAGAGAGTGAGCGAGCTTGTTTATTTGAGTGAATGTGTATCCGTGTGTTTGAATGTGTGTATGTGTGAGAGATTGTGAGAGTCAATTGTGCTTATGTATGTGTGGGTGCTTTTGTGTGTGTGTGTGTATACGAGTATATATTTATATATGTGTATGTGTGTGTTTGCATGCTTGTGCATGCATGCATTTGTGTGTGTTTGTCTGTATATGTGCAGACTGTATGTGTATGTGTAGACTGTGTGTATGTATATATGTAGACTGTGTGTATATGTGTAGACTGTATGTATGTGTGTAGACAGTGTGTATATGTGTAGACTGTATGTGTGTAGACTGTGTGTATATGTGTAGACTGTATGTATGTGTGTAGACAGTGTGTATATGTGTAGACTGTATGTGTGTAGACTGTGTGTATATGTGTAGACTGTATGTATGTGTGTAGACTGTATGTATGTGTGTAGACTGTGTGTATATGTGTAGACAGTGTGTATATGTGTAGACTGTGTGTATATGTGTAGACTGTATGTGTGTAGACTGTGTGTATATGTGGACTGTTTGTGTGTATGTGTAGACTGTGTGTATATGTGTGGACTGTATGTATATGTGTAGACAGTGTGTATATGTGTAGACTGTGTGTATGCATCTATGCACATATGTATCGGGGCGTTAAAGGGTCTTGATATGCGCTCGTTCAGTGGAATCTCTGATTGCCACAGTTTTAGTGTGTTTGGCAGTATGGTGGGTTTTGCAGGTCGTCCCAGGTGTTGGGGAACAGGGTGCTGGGTTTGGTGGTATGGCGAGTCCTGCTGGTAAGCTGGTCCCAGGTGCTGGGGAACAGGGTGCTGTTATTTGGCTGTTTGAAGGGCGGACAAGTCCGATTTTAAATTTGATTTCTAGATTGAGCACTCCCAATCTAGGATCCCTCTTATCGCTTGAATTCTTATCATTTGTTGTCGTGGCACTTCTATGATACACTTGTATCTCCATCCAGCACTTATATTGCACCTGTATCATTATCTTGATGTTGTAGCTCATCGTCATGCTTCCTAGTTTCACTTACTTTCTGACTTAGCCTATGCTTACTGTACTGGACTTATTGGACTTAATGTGTTCGTGGCTATGGATAGCTGTTACATAATGAGTATTGTACCTTATCGGACCTGCGTTTTGTAGTTGTTCCATCGACCTTTGGTATGCACTTACAGTATGTCGCTTCGGATTAAAGCGTCTGCCAAATGAATGTAATGTAACTGTACACTAGGAAAAAACGACGTAGATTTTTAGACAACCATTTGCAATTTAAAAAAAATCCGAATTCTAATATAGTTCTTATAAAACATAGAAAAATTGATGACTGAGGGGGGGCTGTGGCAGGGCTGGGGGGGGGCTGAGGGAGAGCTGGGGGGGCTGAGGGGGGCTAAGGGGGGGCTGTGGCAGGGCTGGGGGGGGGCTGAGGGGGGGCTGTGGCAGGGCTGGGGGGGGGGTGAGGGCTAAGGGGGGGGCTGTGGCAGGGCTGAGGGGGGGCTGTGGCAGGGCTGGAGGGGGGGCTGAGGGCTAAGGGGGGGGCTGTGGCAGGGCTGGGGGGGGGCTGAGGGCTAAGGGGGGGCTGTGGCAGGGCTGGGGGGGCTAAGGGGGGGCTGTGGCAGGGCTGAGGGGGGGCTGAGGGAGAGCTGGGGGGGCTGAGGGGGGGCTGTGGCAGGGCTGGGGGGGGGCTGAGGGGGTGCTGTGGCAGGGCTGAGGGGGGGCTGAGGGAGAGCTGGGGGGGCTGAGGGGGGGCTGTGGCAGGGCTGGGGGAGGCTAAGGGGGGGCTGTGGCAGGGCTGGGGGGGGCTAAGGGGGGGCTGTGGCAGGGCTGGGGGGGGGCTGTGGCAGGGCTGGGGGGGGCTGAGGGGGGGCTGTGGCAGGGCTGGGGGGGCTAAGGGGGGGCTGTGGCAGGGCTGGGGGGGGCTGAGGGGGGGCTGTGGCAGGGCTGGGGGGGGCTGGGGGGGGGCTGTGGCAGGGCTGTGAATTGTGGTTAGCCGGGTTTGTGCCGTGTCGGGAGTGGAAACCTCGGGGATCGGACCTGTCTGCGGCGCCCCTTTGCCCCGGGTGGGGCCCGCCCCCACCTGCTCGCGCCGCAGGTACAGGTGTGCCGCCGGCGTTCCCGCACCGCCATAAATCAGTGAAGAATTTGTCAGTCTTGTCAGCACCTCTTCCTGGCTCCACCCACCGCTCGATCTGCTAGCTGGCGTATCATTCGCTAACAGCCGTTACCGTGTGGGAACTCTGCCGTGGAGAGAGACTTTACTCCAGGCCGGCCAGTGGAGGATGGGCTCTCCCTCTATAGCCGGGTTCCTCTCCAGATTTCTTCCTATTGGGCAGGTTTTTCTCACTGCTGTTTGAGGGTTTTCTCCGCACTGGGAGTTTTTTTTTTTTACCTCATGTACTTGCTATTTGGGTGTTTGCTATGTTTGCTTTTTTGCTCTGTCTCTTGCCTTGCTACTCTGTTGAGTGTCTTTGTGACAGTTCTCTGTAAAAAAAAGTGCTATATAAATAAAATTGAATTGCCCATGTACAGGGCTCTGTGTCTCTGGGTTGCTGAGCTGTGTTTCGGGTGGGGCTCAGTGTGACCCTGTGGGGAGGGTTTAGTGCCCCTTCTTTATCTGCAGAACAGCACCTTTATAAACGGGCAAAGTGCAGAAGACTGGCTTCCTGCCTCCTTATGTGACCCCACTAATGTTCAGCTCTTACACACTTACCGTGTTCATGGTTCAGCTCTTACACATCCACCATGTTCAGTGTTCAGTTCTCACACACCGAACACAGTGAGTGTGTAAGGACTGAACACAGTGCAAGAGAGCTTAACACTGAACATGGCAAGTGTGCAAGAACTGAACACGGTAAGTGTGTAAGGACTGAACACTGAACACGGGAAGTGAACACACTTACTGTGTTCTGTTTTTACACACCATGTTCAATGTTCAGCTCTTACACACTTACCATGTTCAGTGTTCAGCTTTCTCACTGTGTTCAGCGTTCAGCTCTCTCGCACTGTGTTCAGTGTTCAGCTCTCTCACACTGTGTTCAGTGTTCAGCTCTCTCACACTGCGTTAAGCTCTCTCACACCGTGTTCAGTGTTCAGCTCTATCACACTGTGTTCAGTGTTCAGCTCTATCACACTGTGTTCAGTGTTCAGCTCTCTCACACTGTGTTCAGTGTTCAGCTCTCTCACACTGCGTTAAGCTCTCTCACACCGTGTTCAGTGTTCAGCTCTATCACACTGTGTTCAGTGTTCAGCTCTCTCACACTGTGTTCAGCATTAAGCTCTCTCACACTGCGTTAAGCTCTCTCACACTGCGTTCAGCGTTCAGCTCTCTCACACTGCGTTCAGCTCTCTCACACTGTGTTCAGTGTTCAGCTCTATCACACTGTGTTCAGTGTTCAGCTCTCTCACACTGTGTTCAGTGTTCAGCTCTCTCACACTGCGTTAAGCTCTCTCACACTGTGTTCAGTGTTCAGCTCTCTCACACTGTGTTCAGTGTTCAGCTCTCTCACACTGTGTTCAGTGTTCAGCTCTCTCACACTGCGTTAAGCTCTCTCACACTGTGTTCAGCGTTCAGCTCTCTCACACTGTGTTCAGCGTTCAGCTCTCTCACACTGTGTTCAGCGTTCAGTGTTCAGCTCTCTCACACTGTGTTCAGCGTTCAGCTCTCTCACACTGTGTTCAGCGTTCAGCTCTCTCACACTGTGTTCAGCGTTAAGCTCTCTCACACTGTGTTCAGCGTTAAGCTCTCTCTCACTGTGTTCAGCGTTCAGCGTTCAGCTCTCTCACACTGTGTTCAGCGTTCAGCTCTCTCACACTGTGTTCAGCGTTAAGCTCTCTCACACTGTGTTCAGCGTTAAGCTCTCTCACACTGTGTTCAGCGTTCAGCTCTCTCTCACTGTGTTCAGCGTTCAGCGTTCAGCTCTCTCACACTGTGTTCAGTGTTCAGCTCTCTCACACTGTGTTCAGCTCTCTCACACTGTGTTCAGCGTTAAGCTCTCTCACACTGTGTTCAGCGTTCAGCTCTCTCTCTTGTGCTGTGTTCAGCTCTGACACACTTGCTGTATTTCCTCTAAGCCCGAGTGAGAGGAGCGCAGGAAGTTGACCGTTCCACCCGGTGTTCCGTGTTCTTTCTTCTTTATCCCTCTCCAGGTGGAATCTTTTTTCACTTTCTGTTCTTTTTTTTTCTTTTCTTTTCTTTTCTTCTTAAAGTCAGACTCGGGGAAATCTTGCCGCCAGGTGTTCTCCGGCCGGGCAAAGAATGTTCCGGATGTCGCAGATAACGTTGCTTGGAGAGAAGAGTCTCTGTAGCGTTGAGACGTGTCGGCACCATTTCAGCACTGACGGCAGTTCCTATTTAACCGGTCCTTCGTGCCCCCCCCCCCCCCCCCGTGCTTTTGGACCGTGGCGCCACACCCCACCCCACTCCTACCTCCACTTGCCCTGGTTGCACAGACAGCCCTTACCCAGAAACCCTCCTGTTTTTGGGGGTCGTGCGAATGAGAGCCGTGGTGCTCGGACAATTTGCCGTTCATCATTTACAGAAATGTTTCCTTTCAGCGTTGATGTGGACAATGTTAGCGTGACGCACCAATGGATCGAACATCAAGCAGAACTTAAATCCGTCCAGCTGCCTTGTTTCTTACAGTTTCTAGAATAAGGGGACACCCTCCACCTCCCACCCCTTCTGTCAAAGTAGGGCACACAGGAAGGGTCTGGCATCGCAGTCACGGTGTGTAACAGGGTTTAGGCTCGGTCACCCGAGGGACTGGATGTGTCAGACGAGAAGGTTCTGCTTTTTTCCCCTCCTGAGCGATGCGCAGTTGTGCGCAGTGAGGTGTGTAACGGAATACTGCGCTGTCTGCAGGGGAAACGCACACAAAGGTCATGGAATGCCTCCGCTTGATATGAAATCAGGTGACTCAACAGCCAGGAGGACAATAAGGTATGGGAAAATAGGAGTGGCTCAGTATGTTAGTGCACTAATTCACTGTGTGGATGAGGTGGCACTGTAGTATAATGGGTAAGGACCTGGTCTCAGGTTCGCTTCCCTGGTAGGACACTGCCATTGTACCCTTGAGCAAGGTACTTAACCTGCATTGCTTCAGTATAAATCCAACTGTATAAATGGATGCAAATGTAAGAAGTTGTGTGAGTCGCTCTGGCTAAGAGTGTCTGCTAAATGCCTGTAATGTCATGGATGGGCCCCATGGTCTGGTACCTGTGAAGGCTCTGTTCCAGTGTGTGGATGGGCCCCATGGGCTGGTACCTGTGAAGGCTCTGTTCCAGTGTGTGGATGGGCCCCATGGGCTGGTATCTGTGAAGGCTCTGTTCCAGTGTGTGGATGGGCCCAGCGGTCTGGTATCCAGTATGAACTCAGAAGTTTCTGTGACTTTGTGTAATGCATAGAAGTGTCTGTGACTCTGCGTCTGCACAGAGCTGCTCAGCAGTGTCTGTGACTCTGCGTCTGCACAGAAGTGTCTGTGTCTGTGACTCTGCGTCTGCACAGAAGTGTCTGTGTCTGTGACTTTGCGTCTGCACAGAGCTGCACAGAAGTGCCTGCAGTGTCTGCGCGCGGTTAGCTGCTGTGCTGGGGAGAGAACAGAAGCCACAGCTTGGGAACATGTGTTGTGGGGGAGAGCGCTCCGGCACGTCTGCGCTCTCACGGGACAACAGCGCGGCTTGCAGCCAGGGCCCCGGCTCACGAGCGCGATTCAGGCGCTCGTATTTTGGGAGTAGACGGGACGGGACGGGGGGGGGGGGGGGGGGGGGGCGGCGGCGTACAGCGCGGGCAGAGCCGTTTCCCGACAACCTTCCGCTCCCGATCGAGTCGCTTATTTGGGCTTGGAGCAGCGCGCTGCAAACTCTGGGGATTTTTCAAGACCAGGCTTAATACGGTGTTAGATACTATCTTGTCTGTTGGTAATCAGAGCACTAATTTAGTCAGGAAAATGGTGCGCATTGTTGGGCTGAATGGCCTGTTCTCGTCATTATGGTGTGCTGTGTTATGCTGATAAATGTCCACGTGCACTCAGGCTCTCTATGGACGTTAGACACGCTGGCTGTTGTGAACCCCTGAAACAAGCAGGATTAATAAGATGGTCGTTACGTCACCTTGCCCATAGCAAAGGCAGGACAGCTCCACCAATCACAGAGAACACTGGTAACAAACAACGGTACAACACTTGACTGCGATTGGTGGAAAATCTCTGGTTACTTCCTGATGATTCGCACAGGAACCCTGGAAGTGGTGCCGGTGAGAAAGTGTCCACCGGTCACCATTGGTGTTCTTCTATTGGTTGTTATCTACTTGCTCAATGATTGGTTGAGCTCCTCTCTGTTTTTTGAACTTGTACAGTGACCTCAATGGACTTGTA
The DNA here is from genome assembly GCA_039654925.1 of Anguilla pacifica. Classification (NCBI taxonomy): domain Eukaryota; kingdom Metazoa; phylum Chordata; class Actinopteri; order Anguilliformes; family Anguillidae; genus Anguilla; species Anguilla pacifica. The sequence goes on from CM077299.1 coordinate 41,257,809, forward strand.
TGTTTTATTCCTGCAGCTTCTGTGCGTGCATGTTTGTGTGCGTGTGTCTGTGTGTGTGTGTGAGGTGGGAAGCACCAGTAGAGGTGATAGTCATTTACAATTATTTCTAATCTTAACATCTCACCACAGGATCACCGCTGTTGCTGTTCGCGAACCGAAGAGACGTGCGATTGGTGGACGCCGAGGCGGGGTGGGCGGAGTCGGCGGTGGTAGTCAGCGGCCTGGAAGATGCTGCGGCGGTGGACTTCCTGTTTTCCGAGGGCCTGATCTTCTGGACGGACGTCAGCGAGGAAGCCGTCAAGCAGACGTACTACAACCAGTCCAGCGGTGGTAGGCTTCCCAAACGTACACCCCCCCCTTCGTACGGCAGTGTAGCATAATGGGTTAGGAACTGGGCTTATAACTTAAAAGGTCACTGGTTCCATTACTGGGTAGGACACTGCCCTTGAGCTAAAGGTACTTAACCCGCATTGCCTCAGTATACATCCAGCTGTGTAACTGGATGCAATGTGTAAGTCGCTCTAAGAGCATCTGCTAAATGCCTGTAATGTTATTAAAAGACCCAGTGCAGTCAAAAAATCACCATTTTTTAATACTTAAATAATGGTAAGCTTGTTGTGAAATGTGATTGCCCTGGCATTCACTCTCGAGCTGAGCCTTTGTTTCACAGCGATAACGCCACATTCCGTTTTACACTGGGGTGCAGCTGGCACAGTGTTTGAGTGCCATCTTTGTGCTTCCCGTGTGCTTTTAATGGCGTGTTGTGTTGCTGTAAAGCTGCCTTAGAGAGCACTGAACTGGGATCAGTTTTGCCTTTTTTGTTCATTATGGGCTAAAGCTGGTAAATGAACAGAGGAAACCTGCTCCTGCATCAGCAGGCCTGCTCCGGAATGCCTCATCGGCACGGCGGCCTGATCTCGGGTCAGTTTTAGCCTTTTGGCTCGTAACGGAGGAGGTTTGCAGTGTGGCTGTGGAAAGCTGATCCAGGCTCGGTGTTCCTGCCTTGTGAACGCAGTTCCCTGTGTTGAGGAGAGGAGGCGGTGTGGAGACCCGTCTGCGCTCAGATTTACCTGCACGGCTGTGCGGTAGTGCTTAGGCACCTGGGCCTTGTGCCTTATTCAAAGGGTGCTGGGCAGGTTTCTCAGGTGGGGCATTGCACCTGGTACACTGGACCAAGATGCTTAACCTGAATTGCTTCCATAGATGTCCTGCTGTAGGGTTGTACTGTATGTAAACCCTGCTGAAGATTCCAGCTATGACCAGCTGTGGGATTTTTAAGATGGTTTATGAAGGTTTCAGCTGTGTTTTCAGCACTTGTAGCTGGTCATAGCTGGTCTGTGGGTTGTCAAAGCTGGTCTCTAGCTGGGCAAAGCTGGTTAAGTTGGTAGAGTAAACTGGTGGTTAAACTGGTGGACTAGCTGACTGTATTGGCTGATCAGCTGGGGAACAGCTGTTTGACCAGCTAGAAGTGTGGAAAACACAGCTTTAACCAGCTTGACCGCTTCAGGCTGGTTTAAGCTAGAATTCTCCGCATGGGTAAATTAAGCTGTCTTAATCACTCTGTATAGGAATGTCTTCCCGTAATTTTATAAAATTAATGGTGCTAAATGCTTTTGTGTCTTATAGCTGTGAAGGAAGGCATGCTGGGTAATGGGCAGACGGTGGTGGTGTCGGGGCTGGACTCGCCCGACGGGTTGGCCTGTGATTGGCTGGGCCGCAAGCTCTACTGGACTGACTCCGAGACCAACCGCATCGAGGTGGCCAACCTAGACGGCACCTTCCGGAAAGTTCTGTTCTGGCAGGACCTGGACCAGCCCCGGGCCATCGCGCTCAACCCCGCCCACCGGTGAGTGCTGGCCCCCCCCCCCCCCTTTTTTTCCTTCCTGGGTCATCCAGGGGTCACGGTGCACACCCTGTCGCTTGGCGACCATCGGCCTGGATCTTTCCTCATGCCGTATTTATAGTCGGTGACCCCCCTCCCCCCCCCCCCCCAACCCAACCCCCAGTCCCACCATGCCTTGGGGCAGCGGTGATGTGCGTACCGTTCATTCAGCTGCGTCTGTTTCCTGTTCTTGTTGCGCAGGTCAGCCTCTGCTTGACCCACCCTACCCCCCCCCCCCCTCCCGGCAGTCTTCCTCCGAGAGCTGGAGGTTTCCCCCTTTCTGCTGTGTGTGTTTTTTTTTTTGTTTTTTTTTTATTTGGGGGGGGTTGTGGGCGGGGCTCTAAATCAGATGTTCTCATTGTTCAGGCACATGTAACCACATCCAGGAGTAGGCCCCAGCCCAGTGAGCCAAAGACCTGTTTATATAGAGCAGGAGAAACCGCCTCCTAAGATCCTTTCACATTGAAGGAGAAACCACCTCCTAAGATCCTTTCCTCACTGATGGAGAAACCACCTCCTAAGATCCTTTCCTCACTGATGGAGAAACCACCTCCTAAGATCCTTTCCTCACTGATGGAGAAACCACCTCCTAAGATCCTTTCACACTGATGGAGAAACCACCTCCTAAGATTCTTTCACACTGAAGGAGAAAACCACCTGATGTCCAGCTTCTCCATCATTACATAGGGGTTTAGTTGAGGGGGGGGGGGTCCACATATGGCTCCCCTGCCACCTGGTTGGCCTTAAAAAAAAAAAACCAAAAACCAAAAAAAACTTTGCTTTGGTGTTAATCCTGGAGGGCTGTTTAAAGCTGGCCTGCGCAGTGTGGTATAAACTGCCGTTTGATCTGTTTGCCCGCGTGTGAACCGACGCCTCGCAAACAACACCCTAACTGGCTTGGCCAATCACAGCGCTCGTTTAGACGCCGCTGCTGCGTTTTCCCCGTCGGCAGCACTTCCTGATTGTTTACTGAAAATCGCAAATCTTTTGCAAGCCACCATAAAAAAAATCCCTTCAAAGGAAGGAAGAGGAACATGTTTGTTTTTTTTTGGTTTATTTTTTTGGGCAGTTGTCCGTGTATGGAGGTATAGGAAACCCAGGCTTGGGTTAAATGCTTGTTTAAAGACCTGCTACTCGTACTGTCTAGACTTAAGGCTCCGTTCCAGTGTTTGGATGTTAAGGCTCTGTTCCAGAGTGTGGATGGGCCCCATGGTCTGGTATCTGTTAATGCTCTGTTCCAGTATGTGGTTGGGCCCCATGGTCTGGTATCTGTTAAGGCTCTCTCTGTTCCAGTGTGTGGATGGGCCCCATGGTCTGGTATCTGTTAAGGCTCTGTTCCAGTATGATGGGCCCCATGGTCTGGTATCTGTTAAGGCTCTGTTCCAGTGTGTGGATGGGGCCCCTTGATCTGGTATCTGCTAAGGCTCTGTTCCAGTGTGTGGATGGGCCCCATGGTCTGGTATCTGTTAAGGCTCTGTTCCAGTGTGTGGATGGGCCCCATGGTCTGGTAGCTGTTTAGATGGGAGCATGAATGAACATTCCAGATTTTGGGGAGACAAACAATGCCTGTTTGAAATACTTTATCCCACAGCTGCCCAGTCTTGCCCCTGGAGATCTTCACCCCTGTAGGTTTTCATTTCAACCGTAATTTGGCACACCTGATTCTACTAATAAGCAGCTCAGCGAGATCTCTAGCTGTTGGATGAGGTGTGGCTGTGTTATGGTTGGAGTGAAAAAACCTACAAGACTGTAGATCTCCAGGAACAGGATCGGGCGGCCATGCTTTGTCCGTTTGGATTCCGGTTAAATTTGAAAACATTCCTGAGGACCGCTGTGAATTTTCAATTGGATCCTTTTCCGTAAGAAATCCTGTCCTGGAGATTAGGGGAAATAGTTAATTTTATTCAGTACCATGCAGGAATTTTACTGGAACCCGGTTAAGCTGTTTTCAGATAATTACTGTGTTTGACCAAGCTGGATTTGGTGATGTTATCGTCCCCCATGTTTGTTTTCGGGAGTACACCGTGCTCAAATCTGGTCAAAGGTCGCAGTGCTTAGTCTTACGTTAAACAGGCAAAGGGTGAGATCAACCATGTCTTTAATGTCTAAAAGTTCATAGATAACAAGAAGACTCAACGGAGATTTAATACAAAAAAATGTTTCTGCTTGTGCATTTTTGAATGCACACAGTTTTCTGTCATTTGTTGGACCGGAGTTGCATTGCAGTTTTTTCTTCCCTGTAACCTTCCCCCTTGCGAAGATCTACAAAGAAAGGTTAATCGCACTTTCTGTCTTTCTGTTCCCTGGAAGCTCTGGAGTTTCCCCGTTTTACTTTGAGAGATGGAGAGAGAGAGAGAGAGAGAGAGAGAGAGAGATGAGGAGAGAGAGAGGAGAGGAGGGAGAGAGGGAGAGATGAGAGAGAGGGAGAGAGAGATGAGGAGAGAGAGAGAGAGGGAGGGAGAGAGAGAGAGGGAGACTAGGGAAAGAGAGACAGAGAGAGAGGGAGAGGGGGAGAGAGAGAGAGAGGGAGGGAGGGAGAGGGAGAGAGGGGAGGGAGGAAGAGAGGGAGGGAGGGAGGGAGAGAGAGAGAGACTTAAGACGTTGAAGTGGAGCCTCTCTGCTCTGCCTGGGAGGAGTTGGAGTTTAGCCCTTGTCTCTTGCTCCCTGCGCAAGATTGAGTTACAATGTGGGAAGGGTCACAGGGGCCACGTCTTGAATATTTTTTCTTATTTTTTGTTGTGCTTAAATACTTTCATATCTGCTCCCCCCGGCCAAGACGTTTTTCTTTCCGAAGGTATTTCATGCCCCTGAGTCTGTAAGGATGCATTCTGCTGCAGGAAAGACTGCACGCTTCCCTGAAGTCAAACAGGCAGAAATGGCCGACCGTTTGTCTTTGAAAATCTCAGGTTTTTTTTTTTTTTTTTTGACGTTTGGACGTGCTGTCAATGTCAGTATTTCGCATGAGTTGTTTGCTTAGCCGGGGAGTCTTGTCCTGGCTGACCTGGATAAGGGGACGTTCACCTGTTTACTCAGCTGCTTAAGAACTGAAGCATTCGAGCTTGGTGTGTTCTGCTTCGGGCCAGAACGGCGGCTGGCCTCTCTGGGACGTTACGGATCGGCTGATCTCTTCACTGCTAAATCACACCGATGTCTGTGTCCTGCCCTCTCTTAAAAATCACATCGGAAAATATGCTAGTCTTCCCCCAAAACGCCACTCGAGTGAATTAGTGTCAGGCTGATTGATGGTGGTGAAGTTTTCAGTCTCGAGTCTTTTCATTGGTGGAAAAGAAGAGCAATCAAGTGGTTATTCCTTTTCTGTTCGTTTGCTAATTTTACTTTTCTGTTGTGGTGATGTAGTTTCCTTTTCTTTTGTGCAGTTCCTTTTTAGAGCTCTTTGTTGAGTTTGTGAGGCAAGTTATGTTTTAGGGACACAGACCATCACAGCAAAAAATAAATAAATAAATAAATAAATAGTCCAAGGAAAATTTAAAGATGTTTTCTCAGTTTTATTGTTTGATTAAGGTTAAACATGCTTTTGTGCCTTGGCTGGAGCCTGGCCTTGTGTGGAACAGAAGCAGGGGGCTCAATTATTTCACTGGCCCCAGGACAAGCTACTCTGAGTGGGTCCGTCTAAACTCTTTGCCCCTGAGAGGTAGCCTCACCATTGTTTGCGTTTGAAGACCGTCGTTATTGTCTTTTCAAATTTTTTTGGTCTTACGTTCCTTCCAGCTGCCGAAAGGAGACAACAATGTGATTTATGATCGCGTTAAAAAGAAAAATAAGAAAAACGGACTGGCCTTTTTTGAATTAAACGGATTGGGGGATTTGGGGGGGGGGAAAGCCTTTCTTCGGGTTCCAGAGGTTTTGGAACGCCAGACAGATGACGCTGAGCAGGCAGATCTGCTGATGGCGGAGCTCGCCGAGGTGTTTTTTACATACCTGGTGCGCCTGCACGCTGCACACAGGCCCGACCAGCTTTCCCCCCCCCGTCCCTCCGAAGGCTCTGCGCTCCCCCGCCGTCTTATTTATGAAAAGGAGCAAATTGTTTTTGTGGAGCACGGGCTGTATTTGGTCTTGTTTTGGCTTCGCCGACGGCCCTGTTTTCCGTCTGAGCGTGGGGCACGGTCACGGGCGATTGGGAGGGGGGGGGGGTGGGGTTGGGTGGGGAGGGGGGGGTGGGGAGATGGGGGGGCTGATTGATTTTGAGTTCCCTGAGCCCCAGTATTGCTGGCTGTGGCTCAGCGCCAGGTGGATAGCCACCCACATGTGCTGTTATCCCTGGAAAAACTGATCCGACTGTCCGATTGAATTTCTTCCTTTACACGGGGGGGTGTCCGGTCTTATCCAAAAAAGAGGCCCGTGTGGGTGCGCATTTTTGTTTTAGCCCAGCACCAAGTCACCTGATTCTACTCATCAAGTTCTTAATGGGAAAACCATGATTAGTTAATTGGTTAATTAGCTTAATGGGGTGTCATCATGCTACACTAAATCAAAAACCTGCACCCCCACGTCTGCCCCTTTTTGGGTAAGCGCACCCCTGATTTTAGACTGCGGCGTGTAGACAATGCGTGTTTTATTGAGTCACTGTAGAAGACCTCGTGTAATCTTACCCTTCTAGAACATTCTTCGTGCCACCATCTTGGCCCCCTTCCAGCCAAGAGGGCTGTGTAGCCGCGTAGCATCTTGCTAATTTTTTTTGCGGAACCTTCTTTTATGAAACGGATCGAGCGCCCGTTTTGCCCCTCGAAGGTTTCGCGGTGTCTGGAACGCTGGAGTGGAACGGCCGCCCATCGGCAGCGGCACCATCGGTGGAGCGCTTCCCTTTCTCCGGAGCAGCGGCTCGCACGAACGCATGCTGTTGCTGTCACGGTTACGGCGGCGGCGGCGGCTGGAACAGGAGTCCATCTGGAAGGGGGGGGGGGGCTGGGGGGGCTTAGGAAGGATTCTTGTTTATTAAGGAGTTTACAGGGCCCTTCGCAAATGCGACTTGGCAGCCGAGCGCTCGCGTCTAATTGTCTTTTCGCTCCGCGGCTCTCTGGGAGATTTTTTTTTCTCGTTTAGCTGTGATTCCCGAGCGAGGCCGAGCCTCCATCGCTCTTCCTCTGCGGCCGCCCCGGTGACTGAACCCAAATTGGAGCAAATTGAAGCCGGGGCTGGGAGCGAGTGTGGTAATGGAGATGAATGTGCCTGTGCGGTTTGGAGCTGCAAGGGCTGACTAATGGAGCTTAGCGGGGGGGGGGGGGGCGGGCGGGGGGCGCGTTTTAGGTGCACTCAGTCTCTTTGGTAGCGTCTCTGGTTGATAAGCGTTTCCGTTGGCGACATGCTTGCCTGTTGCTCCTCCCCTGAGTCCTCAGGCTTGTACCCCCCCCCCCCCCCAAGCCCCCCCTCAGCTTTAATTGATTTCTCTGCCTGGCTGGACAAAGGAATGCAGTCTGTTTGATGGTCGAAAATTTGTCAGTTGGTGTACCTTGGTGCATTCTAATGAGGTGGCAGCCCTTCTGTCTCTGTGCTAGTTTTATTTATTGTCTTTGCTGTTCTGTTTTTTGTTTGAAAATGTATGAACATTAGCGAGAGTCTGTAAGTGGTACGCAGATGTTCTAATCATTCAATAATTGGCTTTCCCTCCTGAAGTATTTACATCCATACAGACACATGTATGCGCACACGCATGCACACAGACTCTCTCTATCACTCTGTCACACGTGCGCACAATCACACTTGCACTTTATCACTCTCTTACACACACACAGGCACACATGCACGCGCGCACACGCACACACCCCCTCCCACACATACACACACACGCACACACTCTCACACACGCACTCACACACACACTCACCCCCCCAAACACACACACACACACTCACCCCCCCAAACACACACACACACACACTCACCCCCCAAACACACACACTCACACACACACTCACCCCCCCAAACACACATACACACACCTCCCCAAACACACACACACACTCACCCCCCCCAAACACACACACACACACACACACACTCACCCCCCCAAACACACACACACACACACACACACACACACACACACACACTCACCCCCCAAACACACACACACACACACACACACACACACACCTCCCCAAACACACACACACACACTCACCCCCCCAAACACACACACTCTCTCTCACATACACACACACACACGCACACACACACACACACCCTGCTGGTGTCCCTCCCATACTGAAGCAGCGCTGTGTTGGAGCGGGTCCAGTGGCTGCAGATCTCTATCTCTGTCTATAGCCTGTTATTTATCTCCTCTGGGAAGGAAATAAATATTGAGTGGAAATGTGTGTTTGGAGGCAGACGGGCCCTCACACGCGCCCGGCCTGATAAGGCTTGTTTTCAGAAACGCGGCGGCGTTTGAAAGAGCGCTCTCCGTGTGTGTGTGCGCGTGTGTGTTGAGTCTCCCTCCGCTACAGTGTGTGTGTGTGTGTTGAGTCTCGCTCGGTGTGTGTGTGTGTGTGTGTGTGTGTGTGTGTGTGTGTGTGTGTGTGTGTGTGTGTGTGTGTGTGTGTGTGTGTGTTTTGAGTCTCTCTCCGCTACGGTGGAGCTCCCGTCTCTATCCCTCCTCCGGGTCTGTCACGGAGAGGGAAAATAATCTGGGGAAGGAGATCTGGTTGGATTGAGACGCAGTGGATTGCGTGCATTGGGCGCGCAAGCGTGTGTGTGTGTGTGTGTGTGTGTGTGTGTGTGTGTGTGTGCGCGCACGCCTGTAACCACCACGTGTGTGTGCATGCGTGCATATGTGTGTGTGCTTGTGTCCATGTGTGTGTATGTGCCTGTTTATGTGTGTTTGTGTGTGGTCTGTAGCGTGTGGTGGCATGAGAAATATTTTATATAAACATTTTTATTGGAAAAATGTGATGCTTATTGCATTATAAATAACGAGAACTAATACATTTCATCCCTGCTGTTCTTAGATACACCACACTTTTTTCTGTTCTTTTTAATGCTTGTTTGATGATAGAGATTTCTGACCAGCCTACACATCTACGTGACAACGGTCGAGCCATTTTTTAAATGAACTGCGTGATAATGACAGCCATGACAAATGATTGACACCGCATCCCGTCCAATCCCCTTGCGCAGCTACATGTACTGGACGGACTGGGGGGAGGAGCCTCGGATCGAGCGGGCGGGCATGGACGGCAGCAGCAGGAAGATCATCGTGGAGACGGACATCTACTGGCCCAACGGCCTCACCATCGACCTGGAGGAGCAGAAGCTGTACTGGGCCGACGCCAAGCTGAGCTTCATACACCGGGCCAACCTGGACGGCTCCTCCCGGTCAGTCTCTCTCCCCCCCTCTCCCTCTTTCCTCTTTCCCTCTCTCTCCCTCTCTCTCTCCCTCTCCCTCTTTCCTTATCCCTCTCTCCCCCCTTTCCTTCTCTCTTTCTCTCCCTCTCTTTCTCTTTTTGCTCCCTCTCTCTCTTTTACCAGCTCTGGTTCCTCTCCTCTGATCCGTCTTTTGTATACGAACCCACATTTACAAAACATAGGCAAATATTCCACATTCCTAGTCCTGTGTAGTGCAGAGGTATAAGTACTCGCCTACTACCACAGTCCCCGGCAGCGGTACTTCCGGCTTGGGGCGCCTGTTCAGCAGAGAGGGGATCTGGGGGAGCCTCCGCATGCGTTACGCTCTCCCAGTGAAACTCCTCGCTGTCAGGTGAAAAGAAGCGGCTGGTGACTCCACATGTATCGGAGGAGGCGTGTGGTAGTCTGCACCCTCCCCAGACTGACAGAGGAGACCGCCTCGACCACGACCGTGATACACAGTGGGAATTGGTATAACAACTAAATTGGGGAGAAAATGGCAAAAAAAATCTGGGGGGGTGGGTGCCTGCAGAGCTGAAGGCCCAGAACGGGAAGAGTGTCCGGTACAGTGACATCACAGGCAGTGACATCACAGGCAGACCTGACTGCTGTTTCCTCATCCCCATTTGGCTCCCATTATATTTACATTTACACCCCTCATCTCTCTCTCTCTCTCTCCCCCCCTCACTCAGACTTTCTATGTCTCTCTCCCTCTCTCTCTCTCCCTCTCTCTGTCTCCCTCCCTCCTTCCTTCCCTCACTCTCACTCTCTCTCTCTTCCTCTCTCTCTCATACTCTCATACTCCCGCACTGTAGCCTCTGTCTCTCTCCTGTAGAGCAGGGGTGATTGATGACGATCGGTCCTCAGCAGAACCGCACTGGTTTGCCCAACATGTGCCCCCCCCCCCCCCCCCCCCCCCACCCCCCCCCCACCCCCCGTATGTCTCCTCTGATCTCTCCCGCCATATTTACCAGGGGGGCAGGGGTTGGGGGGGGGGGGGGGGCATACAGGGGCTCTCCTGCATCGTAACTCACCCCCCCCCCCTTTGTCCCCACCCCCCCACGTCCCCCAATGTTAAAACAAGCACCCCAGTAATGACCAAAGCAGATGCTGCCTGACAGGTCGTTGAAAGACCGATTTGTTTCATCCCCCTCTGGAAAAGCTGTGTGAGCGAGAGACTGGTTTTTAAAGTTTATTTATTTATTTTCTGTGCACGCTATGGATGGCTGGGCCGTCCTGAAGCAGGCCAGAGGCTTTGGCCTGCGCTGCCTGCGTTTCCACTCGCACATTATCGCAGAGCCTCTTCACTGCGTTCAGCGTGAATTTGCTCAGCTGTTTCGCAACAAGACATAGCCGTTTTTAATCTGTCATATGGACCGGTCCATCTTTGCGGGGGGGGGGGGGGGGGGGATTGCTGGAAGTCTTATAAGAAAGAAAGTTAACTGACATCATATTTAACAGTTTATGGTGATTTGTGTGTGTGTGTGTGTGAGAGAGAGAGTGATAGTCTGTTTTTTTGTGTCACTATACGTGTGTGTGCATGTGCGTCACTGTGTGTGTGTGTACATGCGCGTCACCGTGTGTGTGTGTGCGCGTGTTTGTGTGTATGTGTGATTTTGCACATGTACTATTGCATCTTTAAATGAGGTACTGAACCCGAATTTCTTCAGTAAAGGTATCCAGCTGTATAAATGGATTGTGTGTGTGTGTGTGTGTGTGTGTGTGTGTGTGTGTGTGTGTGATTTTGCGCATGTGCTGTTGCACCTTTGAGTGAGGTACTTGAAACCGAATTTCTTCAGTGGAAGTATCCAGCTGTATAAACTGCTCGTGTGTGTGTGTGTGTGTGTGTGTGTGTGTGTGTGTGTGTGTGCGCGTGCGTGCGTGCGTGCGTGCGTGCGTGCGTGCGTGCGTGCGTGCGCATGCATGTGCGTCACTGTATGTGTGTGTTTGTGTGTGTATGATTTTGCACGTGTACTTGCACCTTTGAGTGAGGTACTTGAAACCGAATTTCTTCAGTAGAAGTATGCAGCTGTATAAACTGCTCGTGTGTGTGTGTGTTGGCAGGGAGACGGTGGTGGAGGGCACGCTCACACACCCCTTCGCGCTCACGCTCTCGGGCGAGACGCTGTACTGGACGGACTGGCAGACGCGCTCCATCCACGCCTGCAACAAGCAGACCGGAGAGAAGCGGCGTGAGATCCTCAACGGCATCTACTCCCCCATGGACATCCAAGTGCTGGGCCCCGAGAGACAGCCAATCAGTGAGCCCCGCGCACGCACATCCCTCTCGCCTCACCTCACGTCCCTTTTTCCAGATGCGCTCTGTGTCTCGTCTCGGCTGATCGCTCAAGCAGTCGTTCCTCGGGTACAGCAGTTTTTTGGAGCTTCTTTTTTTTTCTTGCGGTTTGTTCATGGAGTTTAGCGTTTGTTTGGTGCGTTTGAGCAGCTCTTTGGAGTTGTTTGTACAGTTTTAGCAGCTGTTCGGAGCGTTTAGCAGTTCCGTGGAGCATTTTTTGCGGTTCTTAGGAGTGTTTTTTTTTTTTTTTTGCAGTTGTTTGTACACTTTAGCAGCTGTTCAGAGCATTTAGCTGTTTGGAGAATTTAGCAGTTCCGTGGAGCATTTTAGCAGTTTTTTTTGGAGCGTCTTTTAAAGGTGTTTGCTGAGTTTTGGCCGTTTTTCTGAGCGTTTCGCCAGTTGTTTGGGGGATTAGGGTTAGGGTTAGGGTCCATCATGGGTCGCCTGCGTTCTGTTTGTGCTTCTCCTTTTTCTTCTGTTTTCTTTTCCGTTAAGTTCCCCCTCTCCCTCCGGTCCAGCGGCAGCAAACCAGGGGTCTTTCTCTGAGGGTGGGGCTGTTTGTTTGTTTGCGGGGATGGAAGGAAGTGTTTATTTCTCTCTCTTTCAGTCTCTCCCTCTCCCTCTCCCTCCCTCTTTCTCTCTGTTCGCAGATAAAGGGAATGCTGATGTGTGTATCGGCTTATGTGGGGTTCCTTTCTTCTTCCTCTGTTTTTTTGTTGTTGTCCACTTTCTGTTTTTTTGGACGGATTTGGACTCGAAGCCCCCCGCGGTGGGGCAAGATTCTGAAGAGCCGTTCTGCCAAATGAGCTCTTAATAAGTTTGCAAAGGCATCCTCCTCTCTCTCTGTCTTTCCCCTCCTCTCCCTCTCCCTCTCTCCCTCTCCCTCTCTCTCTCTCTCCCTCTCCATCTTTCCCCTCCTGTGCAAACATGGCCTCCTCTCTCTCTCTCTCCATCTTTTTCCTCCTGTGCAAACACAGCCTCTCTCTCTCCCTCTCTCTCTCTCTCTCTCTCTCTCTCCATCTTTCCCCTCTTCTCCCTCTCTCACTCCATATTTCCCCTCCTGCACAAACGCCTCCTCTCTCTCTCTCTCCCTCTCTCTCCCCCTCCCTCTCTCTCTCTCTCTCTCTCCCCCCTCTCTCTCTCTCCCTCTCTCTCTCCCTCTCTCTCTCTCTCTCTCTCTCTCTCCCTCCCTCTCTTTCTCTCTCTCTCTCCCCCTCCCTCTCTCTCTCTCTCTCTCTCTCTCTCTCTCTCTCTCTCTCTCCGCGTGTTGGGCGAGCGGGGCGGGTCCCGCTCGGTTTAGGAATGCTCTCTGCGTGGCCCTCGCTCGCCCGTGGAGGCGCTTCAGTTTATTATCTCTGGAATTCCAGATAAGGTGTGACCCGGCAGCGAGGGCCTGTGATAGGCCGGTTATTTCGCGCATCGGGCTCTCCCGAAACCTCCCCATTCCCCCTCGTACCCCACCCCACCCTCGCTAATTCGAGGCTAAAATTGGCCCCGATCGCCAGCACAAAGATGCCTCTTCATTATCTGGGCCCTCTCCTTTTTCTCACGGCTGTCCCCCCCCCCCCCTTGCCCCCCCCCAGCTGAGGAACACTGCGTTGCTTCAGGCTGCAGGACCAGCAGGAGGAGTGTGGTTGTGGTGCAGCTGTGTTTTCACCCAGGAAAAAGGGGTGCCCTTCTTCTGTCCCCCCCCCACCCCAAAAAAACCAATAAACACATCTCCCACAATGGGGCGGGGCAGGGAGGGGAGAGGGTGGGGCAGGGCTGTACCGAGGTGTGGAAGGTTGGGGCCTCTGTTTGCTGCCATAACTGAGAGGCACAGGGCCACAGAGCTTTGGGGTGGGGGTGGGGGGGTTTGGGGATTAATATCAGCCCAGGTCCCTCTTCCCCGTTCCGCAGGTCTGCACAAAATGGCGGCAGCGTAGCGTAGCGTTTAGGGTGCTGTTCGGTTCCTGGGTGCGGCCTCTGCTCTTGTACCCTTGAGCGAGGTGCTTGAACCTGAGTCTCTTCAGTAGAAACATCCAGCTGTATAAACGGATTTGGACGTAAAAGAATGTAAACTGCGTAAGTCGCTCTGGATGAGAGCATCTGCTGAATGTCTTGAATGTAAAAAAAAAAACGGAGAGAAGAAAGAAAAAGCATTTTTCTTATTGAGCTCTCTCTCTCTGGTCTGTCACGTACAGGTGTTTTTGAGAACAGGGGTCACAGGTGTGCACCAGACTGTGTGCCGCGGGGGTGCGTTTAATGCAAACCGTTTAGGAGAGTGAGATATCTCTGCTTCACGAGAGGCTCTTGCTTCACGGCCTCCTGTACGGGCCGTGCGGGATTTGTTCTCTGCTTCAGTGCCAGACTTTTAAAAGGCCGTTTAAAATGGCCGAACCGAACTCGTCCGGATGACCCGGGTCAGTCAGCCGCTGACTGCATTGGGCCCGAAGGCACCGCTTTCATTGGTCACTGTAATGTACGTGTCATACAAAGGTCATAAGGGTGGAGGAGGCAGAGAATCCGTTCATTGGTCGCTGTAATGTCCGTGTCATATGACAGCCGTAAGGGTGGAGGAGGTGGAGAATCCTTTCATTGGTCACTGTAATGTCCGTGTCATATGACAGCCGTAAGGGTGGAGGAGGTGGAGAATCCTTTCATTGGTCACTGTAATGTCCGTGTCATATGACAGCCGTAAGGGTGGAGGAGGTGGAGAATCCTTTCATTGGTCACTGTAATGTCCGTGTCATATGACAGCCGTAAGGGTGGAGGAGGTGGAGAATCCTTTCATTGGTCACTGTAATGTCCGTGTCATATGACAGCCGTAAGGGTGGAGGAGGTGGAGAATCCTTTCATTGGTCACTGTAATGTCCGTGTCATATGACAGCCGTAAGGGTGGAGGAGGTGGAGAATCCGTTCATTGGTGGCTGTAATGTCCGTGTCATATGACAGCCGTAAGGGTGGAGGAGGTGGAGAATCCGTTGATTGGTGGCTGTAATGTCCGTGTCATATGACAGCCGTAAGGGTGGAGGAGGTGGAGAATCCGTTGATTGGTGGCTGTAATGTACGTGTCATATGACAGCCATAAGGGTGGAGGAGGTGGAGAATCCGTTCATTGGTCGCTGTAATGTCCGTGTCATATGACAGCCGTAAGGGTGGAGGAGGTGGAGAATCCGCTGAGCTCGTTGAGCGAGCAGCGCGTTGGACTCTCGCGGCCGCTGTTGCGTTTGGATTATAGCAGCTGTGGGTGATTAGCCGGGCAGAAGCCCTCTGAAGCTGCGGGCAGCCATGATGCTTTTAGAACTGCGAGAATTCCACCAGCCCCCCGGCCCCCCCTTGAAAGAAAATCCGCAAGATAATTCAATTATTTTAAATTATTTTTAAACCGCTCCACACTCCCTCTCCGCCCCCACCCTTCCATATGTGTGTGTGTCCCGTACTGGAGCAGGGGAACATGGTCAACCCAAAAAGGCCACAGTTTGGTGGGAGAAGTGCGAGTTGGTATTTGGAGGATTAGCGTGTAGAGGCGCCGTGGCAACGGGCTGAGTTGTGGGGGCGGAGCTCCCTGCTTTGATTGGCAGCGGGAGTGGTCAGCATAAGTGAAAAATGTACCGTGTGAGGAAATGACAACACCTGCTGGCATTTCCTGTGCCTGCCTTCTACATGAGGGGGTGGAGGGTGGTTGGGGTGGGGTGGGTGGGGGGGGGGAACTTCTGTTCTGTAACAAACCGCATCCCCCCCCCCTCCTTCCACTCGCCTTAAATCTGTCACCGCTGAAGTTGGAAAAACAAACATCGCTCTGGAATCCTGGCGAAAAACAAGAAGGCTGCAGATTTAACGTGTGGCACGCAGTAAATCGCCCCGTCTGGGGGGTTGGGGGGGGTGGGGGTGGGGGGGGGTGGGGGGCGCAGCCAAAAAGTTCCGCGCCCACTGCAAACCTTTCTCTTTATAAATCTCCCGCAGTCCTTTCATTTTTCCAGTTTGAGCTGTAAAACACCTGTGGCTGTTCTGAGGCCCTGTTTTCAACTCCAAACAAGGTCAGGAATTAGAGTGGTCTTACAGTCCTCCCCCCCCCCCCCCCCCCCAAACACCCCCCTTAATGTTTTTTTAAGTTGGCTGAAAATGGAACATATTTTTACTTTTCCCACTTTTCCTCCGCACTGCCACCCACCTCCAAATATTTGTGGCGAAGTTTCCATTTTTCATACGTTGAATGTTTTCCCCGTACTGTGCTATTGAGTTTCTTTTGGCGTTGGTGGTTATCTGCATAGGAGCTGGTCCTGGCAGGCCTCCCTCTCTGCTACAGGAGGGCTGACTGCACTGTAGCCCTCATGTTGAAGTGAAATGGTTTTACTGGGTTATATATTGTTGTGTGAACCTGTTGCCGTAGGCAACAATAGGAACCAGCGGAGTGCGCGTGTGTACTCGAGGAGGGGAAATTGTGGCTACGTTTTGGCATTTGTGGCGAACCTTTTCTCCCACCGCTGCAAACTCAGCTTCTTTTTTTTTTTCTTAAATGTGAAGTCCATTTATACAGCTGGATGTTTTCCTGGAATAAATCTAGTGTCTTCTCAAGGGTGCCACTGCAGAGGACCACCTGGGATTTAAACCTGCAACCTCTCACTCCATTCCATAATCATTATTTCCATATATAATGCTCTTCCCCACTGGTTAATGTGAGATTAAGGTGGTGCATTAAAGTCAGTAGTATTAGTTTTTCAATGTGTGGGTGTGTGTAATGACAGGGTCTGAGGCATAACCGTGTGTGTTTTTGTGTTTCTGTGTGTGTGCGTGCGTGTGTTCTCTCCCCCAGTTGAGACGCCCTGCAGTGAGGGGAACGGGGGCTGCTCCCACCTGTGCCTGCTCTCCCCGCTGGAGCCCTTCTTCCGATGCGCCTGTCCCACCGGCGTCCAGCTGCAGGAGGACGGGAGGAACTGCCGGCCCGGTAAGAACCCAAACCCAAAACCCAACCGTACGGTCAGGAACCCGAACCCAAAACCCAACCGTACGGCCAGGAACCAGAACCCAAAACCCAACCGTACGGCCAGGAACCCGAACCCAAAACCCAACCGTACGGCCAGGAACCAGAACCATATATCCCAACGCTAAGGTCAGGAACCAGAACCCAAAATCCAACCGTGCGGTCAGGAACCAGAACCCAAAACCCAACCGTACGGCCAGGAACCAGAACCCAAAATCAAACCGTACGGCCGGGAACCAGAACCCAAAACCCAACCGTACGGTCAGGAACCAGAACCAGAACCAGATATCCCACCGCTACGGTCAGGAACCAGAACCCAAAACCCAACCGTACGGTCAGGAACCAGAACCCAAAACCCAACCGTACGGTCAGGAACCAGAACCCAAAACCCAACCGTACGGTCAGGAACCAGAACCCAAAACCCAACCGTGCCATCAGGAACCAGAACCCAAAACCCAACCGTACGGTCAGGAACCAGAACCAGAACCATATATCCCACCGCTACGGTCAGGAACCAGAACCCAAAACCCAACCGTACGGTCAGGAACCAGAACCCAAAATCCAACCGTACGGTCAGGAACCAGAACCCAAAATCCAACCGTACGGTCAGGAACCAGAACCAGATATCCCACCGCTACGGTCAGGAACCAGAACCCAACCGTACGGTCAGGAACCTAATCAGTGGAAATTTCTGGCATTCCCTGGATTCTCTTTCAGTTTGCAGCGCATTAGAAATTAAGCCGCCATTTTAGATGGCGGTTTGAGGGCTGGCATGCAACACTCATTAAAATCAGACCAACTGCTCTAACTATTTCTCCAAAAAAAAAAAACAAAGAAATATCATCATCCTAACTCTTAAAATAGACAGAGGAGGGTAGGGTTTAGCAGGGGAAATGGAATCCTCTTGCCTTGTACACTCGCTGCATTGTGACGTCCCGCACTAATGAGGCATATAATTGGATTTTCGTCCCCCCCCCATCCCCCCCCCCTCGGCAGTGCTGTGAATTGAGATGTTTGTGGGGAGAGGAACGCTGCCGTTGCTCCTCTCCCGCGAATCTCCAGCGCTGCGCTCGCAAGCAGGGGGCTGTTGGGCTTAACCTCCCGCTGATGGCCGCTCTACTGTCTGCTGTGCAGACCACGCTCCTGACTGGACCATCTCCTCTGCTGCTCACTGCCGATTCAGCTACACCCCCTAACCCCCTAACAACCCCCCCCCCCCCACCCCCCCAGGTCTCAGAGCCTCGCAATACACCGGCAGCCATGCTGAACCCTCCCCATCGGCAGGTCTCACTTTTTCAAACTTGTTGATTTTAGTTTTTTTTTAGTTTTATTTCTTTTATCAGCAAAGCAAGTTTGCCAGTTTACATACTCTGGCTGCACATCAGCCTTTTTGCATCTGCCAAACAGGACAGGGGTGGAGGTGAGGTCCAGGGTGGGGGGGGGAGTTGTTGTTTTTAGTGGATTTGCGTCCCCTGAACGTGCGAGAGACACGGTCGTGTCATTTTTAAAATTTTTCTGCTCGTGTTTCACATTCGGAGGTTTCTCACGTTTTTCGCACGACGGGCAGAATTCCTGACCCCGCCCCCTGCGCGTTATCGCCGTGGTTTCACCGCTGCCTGGCGTTCCCGCACAGTCAGCCATTTTGTCTCCCGGCTCGGGAGCGCCGCCGGTCCCGGTCCAAGTTCCGGTCTCTACGCTCCCGCCGCAGACTGCGGCCGGGCCGCCCCCGCCAGGGTCGCTCACAGAACCGCGTTTAATAATAAACACAAAGCAGCAACGAGGGCGGAGAGCTCCAGAGCGGGCCCCCGGGCCCCTGTGCTCCAGAGCGGGCCCCCGGGCCCCTGTGCTCCAGAGCAGGCCCCCGGGCCCCTGTGCTCCAGAGCGAGCCCCCGGGCCCCTGTGCTCCAGAGCGGGCCCCCGGGCCCCTGTGCTCCAGAGCGAGCCCCCGGGCCCCTGTGCTCCAGAGCGGGCCCCCGGGCCCCTGTGCTCCAGAGCGGGCCCCCGGGCCCCTGTGCTCCAGAGTGGGCCCCCGGGCCCCTGTGCTCCAGAGCGAGCCCCCGGGCCCCTGTGCTCCAGAGCGGGCCCCCGGGCCCCTGTGCTCCAGAGCGGGCCCCCGGGCCCCTGTGCTCCAGAGTGGGCCCCCGGGCCCGCAGGCCTGCGTTTTGGCGGCCGGGCGGGGGTGTAAGCCGAGCCGCTCTCTGTGCCGGAGGGCTGCCGCCGGGGCGGTGCCGAGCCTTGGCGGTTTCTTTTTTTCGGCGGGCGAAGCCCGTGCCCCGGAGCAGGGGAACGCTCCTCACCGCGCCGGGTCCCCCGGGCGAACACGTGCGCTCTCTCCCTCCTACCCCAGGAGTGCCCCAAAAAACCACTTGTGAAAACAATGGACTCTGCCAGGGCTGTGCCTCTCCTCGTTCCTCCTCTTCTCCTCCTCTACTCACTCCCTCTCTCCTCTCTACTCTCTCCCTCTCTCCTCTCCCCTCCTCTTCTCCTCCTCTCCCCTCCTCTTCTCCTCCTCTCTGCTTCTAACCTTCTCTCTTTTTTCTCATCTCCACCTCTCCACCTCGTCACCTCTCCTCCAGAGTAGAGGGCTGCTTGGTTCGGGATGTTTGTTTTTTTGGGTTAAGGTCAGGGCCCCCTGCTCCATGACCCCATTTCCCCCCAACCCCCCTCCATCGCAGAATCTAACTCAGGGACACACCAATTACCCGTCCCACTGTTTGTTCAGAGACGCCTGCTGTGTTTCAGTGTTCAGAGAGACCCGCTCCGTTTGTGTGTTCAGAGAAGCCTGCTCTGTGTGTGTGTGTGTGTGTGTGTGTGTGTGTGTGTGTGTGTGTGCGCGTGTGTGTGTGCGCGTGTGTGTGTGTGCGTGTGCGTGTGTGTGTGTGCGCGTGAGTGCGTGCGTGCGTGTGTGTCCTCAGGGTTGAAACCTGGTTGTTTGACTTGCTGTGAGAGTGTTTACACCCCCCCCCCCCCCCCCAGACTGGAGTCCTCAGGGACCCCGTTCTCCGTCCCGATTCGATGACCGCCCCGAGATTAATGAGTCACAGCTCTGCGCAGTCATCATTTGTTTATAAAGGTAGTAACGAAATTTATTTGGACAAAAATTGGGGGGAAAAAAGACCTGCCCCTTTGGAATTTGTGAATGGTGTCTTTTGTTGATTGTGTAAACACCACTCCCCCTCGCCCCCCACCCCCCCACCCTGAATGTGTGTCTATTAAGTGGCTATTTTCCGTTTGGACAGTCCCTGGTAGAGTAAACAATGGGTTAGACATTAAGTGCTCCCCACTCCCCCATCTAAAATTGAGGTTACTCTTGAGCTTTAGTTTTTCTTTTTTTTGGGGGGGGGGGGCCTTTTCTCCTTTTCCCAGCCCTTCTGCTTTCCCTCCTCTCCGTACAGACCCCCCCCCCCCCCCATTGTCCTAGTTAAGGGCGTGAGGGGTGGGTGGGGGGGGGGCTAGGGGGACTGTCCTTTTCCAAGAAGGCAGAACTCACCCTGTTCAATTTGAGTTTTATAACTCTCAGAATTCAGAGGTGCCCTGTTCCCAGGGTCCGGGGGGACAATGGGGCGCATTCTTCTGCCCCGTCGGTTTCGGGGACGCGGACGCGGGCTCGGTGTGGGGGACGCGTGGCGTGTGTGAGAGTGCGTCGGGGGGGGGGGCGGGGTCACCGGCCGGCCCCTCCCCCCTGATAGAGAAACGCGTTTATTCCGAGCGGGCGCAGGGATTATGAGGGCTTCCCACAGATTGGACAGACTAAACCCCTCGTAAGACAATGCCCCATTGTATCGCTCCCTGATTAGAGGAACTCTGGGGGGGGCGGG
This sequence comes from Anguilla pacifica, assembly GCA_039654925.1. NCBI lineage: Eukaryota > Metazoa > Chordata > Actinopteri > Anguilliformes > Anguillidae > Anguilla > Anguilla pacifica. The sequence continues at coordinate 41,278,127 of CM077299.1, forward strand.
AGGTGTGTGGGAGCAGGGGGTATTCCGGGGGGGGGGGGGGGTTGGGGTCAGGATTAAACCAGTCCAGTGATTTCCCCGTCCGTCCTTCGTTTGTTTAGCTTGGGTGGGTAAATTAAAGACATTCGTTGTGTTTTCTTCTCTCTCGCTCTCTCTCTCTCTCTCTCTCTCTCTCTCTCCTTCTCCCAGACATCTTGTCACTTGTCAGATGTAAAGTGGGTCGGGGGACAGATTAAAAACAAAAGAATCAAGCCCCCCCCGCCCCGCCACACACACACACACACACACACACCCAGGCAAGAAGGAGCCCCATCTCTCCACCGCGTCTCTTCTGATTGGCCCCTTGGTTGTGGAAAGCTGGTCTTTTCAGCAGCGGAGCGTGAATCGCTGACACTCGGAGGAGGAGAACGAATAAAAACGAGCAGGAGGAAGAGAGGAGAGAGGGACAGAGTCAGACCTAATTGCCTCTACGGAGCTTGACTCCGGTGGAAGAAAAAAATGAACATTAAATTTTTTTTTGACTGGCTGTTATACTATTTAAACCGGGGGGGGGTGGGCGAGGGGGCGGGGGGGGGGGGGGGGGGGGGGGCGTCTGGCGTGAGTCAGTCGGTGTGAGAGCGCTCCCTTTCGGCAGCGCTGTCGGCCGCCGGGCTCGATGAAGACGGACCCCGCGGCAGGTTTTTTCCCGAGCGGAGGAATGCCGCCCGGCAGGTCCGGGTATTGTCTGCGGATTTGTCCTCACAAAGGCCAGCTTTTTTCCTGCGGAGCGGCTGCCGGTTCCCACCTCCGCCGAGCGGCGTTCCCGTCGTCATCGGGGCGGTGGAAGTGGGAAACGTGTTTGAGCATGTTCCCGTGCGTGTTTGACATGACTGCGCCAGTGAATCATTCGCACATGTTTTCTGCTTCTGCAGTCGCGCTGGGCCACCCCCCCCCCCCCCCCGCCAGCTGAAGCTCTCCGCGCAGATCAGCGCAAAATATGTTCTGAAGTTTATTAGAAATAGAAAAGGTTTTTTTTATACCCTAATTCGTTTCCGATTTTTTGGAATGCCCCGGTAGTGTTTTTGAAGCGGCGCAACCTCTACCTCGACCTCTGCCATCGGTTGAGGGGAGAGCGGACTGCACTGTGCTGTCCTCTGAAGCACGCTGCGGTGCCCCTCTTCAGCTTCACACAGACGTGAGTCGGAGGAAGACTCTTCGAGGGCAGCTCAACGCGGGGACGTGCAGGCGGCCAGTAGACCAGCAGGGGTCGCTGGTACACGTGTTAGTGCCAGTAGTGCAATGCACTGTGGCAGCAACACATTGCATTGCACGACTTCTGGGGGGTTCCGGTTCTTTGTGATCAGCTTATACTTATTTTACGTTCATCTCCACCAGCAGGCTCCCCCTCCCACCCCCTCCAGAAAAATCTCTTGGCCTGCGATGCTTGTGGTTTTTTTTTCACACAGTACATGGACACCACTGTGGGGACATTGACAAACCACAAGTATTTGCTAATTCTAGGTAATAAAATGGAATGAATGCATTTTAAATATTGCTCTCTCGGTTTGGATTGGCCAACTGACCACTGCAACCCCCCCCCCCTCAATTTTAGATTTCATGTGCAGCCTGTGCACGTGCAGTCATCCAGTTCACCAGAGGGGGCGCTGGTGAGCGATGAGACCACTGTGTGCAGGCCTGTAGGACTTGCTGGCAACTGAAATGATCCAGATTCCATAGCAGATCCGTCTGCCTGCTCTGTAGAATTGTTCCCTAGCCCAGCACTCCACTGAGGGCATATTTTTCGTTTTTCGCTAACGCCCTCCTCTTGGACCCTCAGGGGCAGAAGAGGTCCTCCTCCTGGCCCGCCGGACCGACCTGCGCCGGATCTCCCTGGACCTGCCCGACTTCACCGACATCGTCCTGCAGGTGACGACTTATTCTTACTCTCCTGCCCAACCAGGTTCAATTCCCCAGTAGGACACTGCCGTTGTACCCATGAGCAAGGTACTTAACCTGCATTGCTTCAGTATATACCCGGCTGTATAAATGTATGTGATGTAAAGGGTATGTAAAAAGTTGTGTAAGTCTCTCTGGATAAGAGTGTCTGCTAAATGTCTGTAATATAATGAATGGATTTGATGTCATGTGATGTAATGTGATGTCATGCAGGTGGATGACATCCGGCACGCCATCGCCATTGACTACGACCCGGTGGAGGGGTACGTGTACTGGACCGACGACGAGGTGAAGGCCATCCGGCGCGCGCTCATCGACGGCAGCGACGCCCAGACGCTGGTCACCACGGAGGTCAGCCACCCCGACGGCATCGCCGTGGACTGGGTCGCCCGGAACCTGTACTGGACCGACACCGGCACCGACCGCATCGAGGTCACCCGCCTCAACGGCACGTCCCGGCGCATCCTGGTGTCCGAAAACCTGGAGGAGCCCCGGGCCATCGTCCTGGATCCCGTCGGGGGGTGAGTTCTCTCTCCCTCTCTCTGCAACGGAGATCACGAAATCCAGTCCTCTGCGGGTTTAACTCCAGTCCTGGAGGGCTGCAGTGTCTGCGGGTTTAACTCCAGTCCAGTGTCTGCAGGTTTAACTCCAGTCCTGGAGGGCTGCAGTGTCTGCGGGTTTAACTCCAGTCCAGTGTCTGCAGGTTTAACTCCAGTCCTGGAGGGCCGCAGTGTCTGCAGGTTTAACTCCAGTACTGGAGGGCCGCAGTGTCTGCAGGTTTAACTCCAGTCCTGGAGGGCCGCAGTGTCTGCAGGTTTAACTCCAGTCCTGGAGGGCCGCAGTGTCTGCAGGTTTAACTCCAGTCCTGGAGGGCCGCAGTGTCTGCAGGTTTAACTCCAGTACTGGAGGGCCGCAGTGTCTGCAGGTTTAACTCCAGTCCTGGAGGGCTGCAGTGCCTACAGGTTTAACTCCAGTCCTGGAGGGCCGCAGTGTCTGCAGGTTTAACTCCAGTCCTGGAGGGCCGCAGTGTCTGCAGGTTTAACACTGTTTTAGGGGTTTGATCACTTTTGTATTGTTGGGTGCCAGAGAACATTTTAAATTAATCAAAGCGCCCCCCCATGAAGGCGGCCTTTGTGCCCCCCCCCCCCCCCAGGTTGTACACAAATTTCTGCTGGCGTTGGGTTTAGTTTTTACGGTCCGTGGCACGTGCACAGTCCGGCTCGAGCTGGACCGTTGGATCTGTGTCTCCTTCGCGTCTTCAGCGTCTGATCGTTGTTTGTTTTTACGGGCGGGTTTGCGGTTTTACTGCTGCTGCCCTAATTATTGAACTGTGTGTTTAATGAGCTGTAATGTTTACTAGCGCACGCTAATGCTTCGAAAGCACGCAACGCCGGGCACCTTTAGCACGACGGCGGCGTGCTCGACCTTCATCGCGCGTTGCTGACTGCGAACGCTGGCTTTTCTTTTTTAAAGTGCCGTGACCCAGTTTTCTAACTCGCTCGGTCACAGTTCAGGCCACACAAGAAGTGCATTTTTTTTTCATATTTTAGATTCTCTCCCACAGTCATGTCCGCATCTTCCCCCCCACCCCCCCCCCCCCCGAATATCATACGGGCCTCTGTGTTTCTCAGTGGACCTTAGTGAGCGACTCTCTCTCTCTCGCTCTCTCT